>CM076983.1:36116721-36306721 GCA_039105355.1 Benthosema pterotum | reverse complement strand
GCGTCTCCCCTCCCCCCCCCTCCACTCCCCTCCTCACCCCAGCCCAGTTCGCATGCTAGGCACAGCAGGTGAGTCGTTTAGGAACAGGGCCGGTGCCTCGGGGCCGCTGACCGCAGCAGCAGTTATAGATGCCCTGTTCCATGTTGTGTGCAAATCACGTGTCTCTCAATCCCATTAGCCGCCCCGCCGGCCGTGAGAGCCACGGGGTGCTTTGAAGTTGTGGAATGAGAGGCAGGAGGACGAAACAAATATGAAGAGAACACCAAGAGAAGCCTTTTCTCTCTTGTGAAGTCAAAAATGAGTCATTGTTGTCCACAAAATTGCACATTGCTTGTGTTTTTGATGTTTCTTTCTTTTTTTGTAATCTCTGCCCAGCAAACATGGTCAGGACCTGGACATATTAGTGACGTCTTGGCAGATCAAGTCAAAACAACACTAGTCAGATCTGGCCCAGAATATCACCTGATTTCAACAGACAAAAATCCTGCCGTCCCTGGATGAACCAAAGAGAGTCCAATTGAGGCTAGACTAATTTAAATAAATTATTACTAGTCAGATCTGGCCCAGAATAAGCCATACTGTATTATTTCAACTGGTGAAAACATCCTGGAAATGACGTAAAGATCATCCCCATAATTATGGGCTGTGATCTAGCCTAGTCCTGAACGTCGCAACAGTCACTGGCGGACGTCATCATGACGCCATTTGGCTTGCCGGGTTGTTCCTACAGAATCTACTCGGTCTGTCTTGACATGGGAGAAGCATTCATTTTATTGAAGGTGCGAAGTTGTGCCAGGCAGACCGCTGGAACCTTAGGAAGAGAGATTGTGACTTACTCAGTAAAATCATTGGTGTTCCTTTATCTCTGAGCACAAATGTAACATTAGATGCATTACGTGTTTAAAGGACAACTTTGTTTTTTAGGTTGTTATTAGAGAAAATAAATTGTAAATGGTGCATTTATATAGCATTTATATACCCCATTCACCCATTCACACACCAGTGGCGGCAGAAACCATGCAAGGTACTAAGCAGCACATCAGGAGCAATTAGGGGTTAAGTGTCTTTCTCAGGACGCACTGACAATAACTGTGGGGGAACCCACATTCGAACCGGCAACCTTGTGGTTACCATCTGGTGACTATACCCCTGAGCCATATTTGTGGCCAGATGTAATTTCCTGGGATTTATTATTACTGTAGTAGGTAATAAGAAACATTTAAATTTTGTAAGCAAATATGTAAATTTAGGACGATGTTCGAATGACCCCTCCCATAGCTAAAATCCCTAAAACTAAACTACGGTAATAGTTTAGGTTGCTAAACTAATAGGAACCTAAAACATGGACCTTGGTTGAAAAAATAAACAAAGTTGTCCTTTAAGGCCTCTGAGTTACACATCGTCTGTGGGACAAATGAGCAGTTGAACACTGAGGATTTCACTCTGTATCGTCTGTGGCTTTGGTACAGATAGAGCCGTTCGTAGACGTTCCTTCTTCCAACCTCTTTGCATTCTCGCCGCATTTCTGGTGTGCTTCTACACGCTCAGCAAGATTAATTGTTTGGGATATCCTGCAGCACTAATGCAGCATAAATACAGGAGAGGAGCTGGGACTTCTACAAGCTGCTGCAGCTGTACACTTGGCAGACTTCTTGTGCTTTGTCATTTTTCCTTTAATGTATAGTGTAACTCTTGATCCTCTCCTCAGAAGACGCAGGCCTACGCCGTTGTGATTGGCCTGGGCGACAGACTTGTTTTGTGTTTTGAGCGAACGTCGTTGGCCGGCCTCTTGTTTTTGGCTGGACCACAACACGATGCTGGCCGGAATACAAACAGTCTGTCTGGTGCGCAGTTAAACCCCCAGTGTTTGTTTAAGTCTTTGACAGATTAGCAGAAAGGCTAGGCTCAATAGTAAATAATTTATAGAAAATCGTCTGTTGTGAATTTGTGCAAATGAATGATATGAAACATAAAATAAGTTGATTCCATAAATTTCTATATACATTTGACAAAACAGCCTGTATTTTCACATTTCCCTGCATTTAAAGTTGTATCATCAATTATAGTAGTAAAGTGTGTGTGAGGTGTTTCCTGGGTTTCGTAGTGCAATCACCACTTAAAGGACTTCATGAGGTGGTGTGAGTTAATGAGCTTGTTAACAAAACAAAGTCTAAAACGACTTTTGGAGTGATAAGCAGACAACAGAATAATCAATCACTCCAAAAGTCGTGGTAAATCTGTCAAGGAGTTAAAAACACTGTCTGAAATTGTAAACATGTACCATGAGGTTCAAGAGTTTATTGTTTCGATCATTTTGGCTAATACATTCCATTCCTTTCACTCCACGCCCACTCACTCCATCCATCCGCAATAAAAGCTATCCCATTTCTCATCTCACCCCAATTGCTGCTCTCTCAAGACGCTGTAATTGACTGCCATACATCCAAATAACACTCTTTTCATTTGTATTTGTGTTACTAGAGTGTCAACCATGATCAATGGGTAGGTCCATCGGTTCATTCACTACATTTCGTTAATGTCGTCATGTGTGCATGTCCCTTCTACTGACCCCACTAGACCGTCCTCGAGAAGAGTCCTCACTTTCACTTAAATGTGTCATACGTGTTGTTCTAGTAGTAACCCTGCTGGACTGCCTCCATCTTAATGTCCTCACTTTCACTTCAAAGTGTTACATGTTGTCACCTAGACACACCACATGCGGCACTGTATTGTAAGGGAGAGATTTACAGTGTCCCGTTTTCTAAGTGGTAAATTTTGGGGTGTATCAGCCTATTTTTCTTTACAAGGGGTGAAAGCAAAATACAAATTAAGCTAGTTTTGTTGATTCATTTATTTTACTGCGTGGCCCCAGGGACCCCCACAAAATAACCAGAAATACTTAATATTGACCAAAACCAGAGCAGAAGCCCACCACAGGACTAATACAATTGAGAGCACTATTAATGGGCGGTATTTTATGCAACTTAACTTCCAAAAATCTGAACTTTCCCTTTAAGGTCGAGATGCCAATTTTATCCCGTCATACTGTATGTGACATTGGAAGAAACAAATTGAGAAACAACAAATTGCAACGGAACACCCAGGATTTTACTGTGTACGCCCTCCAAATATTTACCAAACATATATAAAAGGTCATAGCTTATGTTCATTATGTGTTACACAGTATCCTGTAGCTCTTTGTGTATTTAACATGATGACATCCATAAACCACCTGCGATGTCTGATTAATACATTACCTATTCATCAGACCATAACTCACACGGACAGTTCTTTTTTCTCTCTGCCAGTCTGAGGGACATCAATTAGCAGACATACTGTAGACTACCGAATGCTGGACCGTAATTTATGGCCATCTGTAAATAGAGGTCCATTGGTGCTGTCACCTTGTGCACATTACTCACATGCTGTGCCCCGTCTCCCTCCCACCGCGTGCAACGCAAACATTTCCAAGTGAAAGTGCCTGGACTCACTACTCACCTGCTTAAGTCACCCATTCATTATTTTGCCTTTTAATCAAGCAAAAATGCCAGCACTACTTTGCAGCTAACAATTTTAGGCTATAGTCTACTTTCCAGGCCATGAAGCCCCACTGTCAACTGGGACATAGGGTTGATTACACCAAGGTTTTATGTTATAAATGTGGAGTAGGGGTCCCCAGGGGTGCCCAGCATGTAGAAACTACTGGATGCTATCTTGCATATGTTGAGCATTTTTTCATAATTGGCATAATATGTGAGCGTATACCTTTAACAACCTATATAAGGCATAACAGTCATCATGGTTTGTGCAGCATGTGCCCTGTCAATCTAGGGGGTTTTCACGATGCTGAATCAATTCAAATAATTCGTTTTGCACAAAAAAAAAAAAAAAAACACTAGTTGGGCTGAAAATGGCTACAGCCATTGGCCGAATTTGCTGACATGTTCACGTAATTACAGCTACAGTATGCCCTTTCAGCCCAATGAGTTTTTCTTTTGTGCAAAACTAATGATTGGAATGGATTCACCATGAAAATCCCCTAGTTTGATACATCACATGCCTTTTATTAGCCTGGGACCAGCCTAATGGAAGGCTTTGGCCTTCCACCAGGCCAGCCTTCTACTGTTTGTTAATGATATGATATGGTCACACGTTATGCCAATTCTGAAAATTGCTCAACATAATGCAAGTTAGCATCCAACAGTTTCTACATCCAATATTTATAACCTAAAACATGTCTGGGTTCACATTCTGGTAAGTGGACTACTTAGGGGCAATAAATAATATAGAACCTTTCAAACAACTCCCCCAAAAAAACAATCTTTTTGGGAAACCTGTCTTCAGTCTAAACAACGTACTGACCACTGAGCCGTCGTAATCGTCCAGAGTCTTCGTCAACCGTGATGGTTTGAAGGTGTTGAATACTTATACGTACTGGTACTGTATTAGACCACTCACCTGGTAGATGTCCACTCACCTTGGTTGTGCATTGTTCATGGTCCCGTTTTGGTTTGGTGTCTAACATCCATGAATTTCAGGAGTATCACTGTGAGGAAATGTCCTGGAATCGGCCTCGATTCCAGATTGTTTACGAATTGCAGAAAAAAAAACTGGATTATCTCACTTCCATTCAACTCAGGCACCATACGCTGTTGTATTTTATTAGGTACAAGGTTTCTGTTTCTGACAGCATTGATATTCAGCAGACAAACCTGACAAAACCCTATAATTCTGTCTTTCAAGCGCTCCTATTTTGATGTGCTTTAGACCACGCACCCTCCTTCTTCGAGAAATTGTTGGAGCCTGATATAGTATCCTTTTGCTCCATGACTCCATCATTTTAGCCTGGCGACCCCCTGGAGCCCCCAGGCCTCATGTTGAGAATCCCTGTTCTACGCCCACCCTCCCTGCCTGCAGAATATGGCCACAGTATAACATTGATTTCACATCACTTTACGCAGTTGCACGGTAATTACATGCCACGCTCTTTTGATAGACTGTTATGGAGCAAGAGTGAAGCCAATGAATCACACATTCTGTCTCATTATCCGGATGATTTGGAGGACGGGGCGCACAGCTATTGTGCACATACAGTACATGCGGCACGCAGACGCAGTACTTAGCAAATGAACTACCGTCATTTTCCCCCGTGGTAAAATGTATGACCTAGCCGAGATTAGGTGTCGAAATGAAACGAGCATTAGAGGTGCATTACTCACTTTACTCATGTCACTTGTGTTGGCAGTGGGCAGTGGACAGAGTCCTCAACCCAAAAGTATCAGAGTCAAAGTATAGGTATTCTTGGTCTTGTAGATCTACAAGGAAACAAAGTGTCGTATCGCTATGAGTTTGAGCTTGTGCTATTTTCAACATATTTGAAATTAGGTGGTTATTTTACTAGAAATGATTCAAAAGTGCTACTGTATATTTATCTGACTTGAGTGCAATTCCACAAGTATATCCAAAAGTACAGATACTCAAAGAAGTACTGTTTGTTCACAACCGGGCATAATAGAGGGCGCTTTTTTACAAACCCAAGTTGGCAGATCTCCAGTGATTCTCAACATGTGGTCTGGGGACCCCCGGCCCTACAGGAGGACTTCGGCAAAATGAGGGGCAAATTAATTTCATGTGCCGTTTGACTAGAAGTTAGTCCAATAGCAGGCTGTACAAATCATTCCACAGAGGGGGGTGCCCTGCCTGGAATAACTGACTCAACACCTCAGAAATGGCCGCGCCCAGGTCTCTTCTCTACATGTATCTACTGTACAAGGATGACTGTTAAGATCTTTGAGGGCCATGGATGACGCAACCCACAGCCTTTTCAAATGTGGGCCTGTGGCATAATACGATCAGTCTGAGGCTTGACGTGGAAATACTTGCGAACCCATGCTGTACATATTGTGGTTGCAGAGTCACGGATTGGCATGCATGCATACACATACTTTGAAGTCTTTGTATTAGATGCGCGCGCACACACACACGCACACACACACACACACACACACACACACACACACACACACACACACACACACACACACACACACACACACACACACACACACACACACACACACATGCCCCACAGCACCAAGCAGTACATGACACAGTAACATGACGAGGAGAGAGGCGTTGCCATCACACCAAAGGTCACAATTCCTGACCATGATGTGTCAGCACAACAGGAGGCCTGAAATACGGGCCGGCGGACGACGCCACTCCCCAAAACCACCCACCTGCCATGGGCCCCTTCCGCTCTCTCTGTATACCCCCCAACCCCTTCTCTGTGTAGCCCCTCCACTCCCAGCTGTTCTTGTATACTCTTCCATCTTTTTGATCGAACGTCGGTTTCTTTTTTCGTCCACCTTATGCAAGCCAGCTGGGACAGACTCTCTCGCTTAAGATTAGAGTAGGGGTCGGATTCAGAGGAGGGTTTGGGAGTTCCCTTTAGGTCAGGTTAAAATGCAACCATTGCCTACGTAGTACGGTCCGTGTATTTTACGGCCAACTGAATTCTCATTTCGTTTTTCACAAACAGTATTCAGTTTAGGTTCTGTGTTCTGAATACTGTTTTTCAAAAACGCGAAATTCTTAATTAAAAATAGGAAAAAGGTTTATTTTTCTTAATACTTAATACTGTAATACTGAAATGTTTCCTTAAAACTTAGAAATAGGTTTATAAAACGCCTATATGGCCTAATTCCTTACTTTCTTCGGTGCGGCCCCCCTCAGAATGGTGATTTCAGTACAACCGCGCTCCTGTACTGAATTCTGTTTTTCCTCTCGCTCAGAGCGTGGAGGCGTGGCGCGGAGCTCTTGATTGACAGCTCAGTTACTGCTGCAGTTACTACAAGGAGACACACGCGGCGCTGTTGGCGCTGTTGTACTAGCAGATAATTTGAGTAGACAATATTATTATACATTATCCTTTATTATATTTAGATATATATTTATACCCTTTAGCGCTGCCGTAATTTTAAATAAATTAGCCCGCTTTTTGGTTGCATATTAACACAGCGCTGTTATTACATTCTGATTAGACATTGATGCGTCCTCTGTGTCAACTCTTAAGTAATAAAGCATAAAGTAATCGAGACAGACAGACAATGAATACTAAACTTTCGAATTAATTAATTCATAATAAATTAATATCTTAATTAATTAATAAATATATATCTAAATATAATAAAGGATAATGTATAATAATATTGTCTACTCAAATCTGCTAGTACAACAGCGCCGCGTGTGTCTCCTTGTAGTAACTGCAGCAGTAACCGAGCTGTCAATCAAGAGCTCCGCGCCACGCCTCCACGCTCTGAGCGAGAGAAAAAACAGAATTCAGTACAGGAGCGCGGTTGTGCTGAAATCACCATTCTGAGGGGGGCCGCACCGAAGAAAGTAAGGAATTAGGCCATATAGGCGTTTTATAAACCTATTTCTAAGTTTTAAGGAACCATTTCTAAACAGTATTAAGACAAATAAACCTTTTTCCTATTTTTAATTAAGAATTTCCCGTTTTTGAGAAACAGTATTCAGAACACAGAACCTAAACTGAATACTGTTTGTCAAAAACGAAATGAGAATTCAGTTGGCCGTAAAATACACGGACCGTAGTACGCACACAAATGACGTCCTGAATGGGAATAAGGAAGAAGATTAGGAAAAGAAGGAAGTGTGGATCGACGTTTTTTTCCACCAGGCATATCTGGTGTATCTTTTTTGTTTTGTTTACTATGCACAGTTGGGGATCGGGCTCAGTTAAAGGTATATTTCATATAAAAAAAAAACATTTTGGTCATTTTATCGTCTATTCAGGCTCGTGTGAACACCCCATTCAGTTTATATGTAAGTGATTTGAATCGGTATTATTTGATATTTGTTTTAGTGGCCCCGTCCCATTCCTACATCAAAATCACCCAGTCTTTTTTTCTGGTGACTGTGTCTTCCTAATGGGGGCATGGACTTTCATTTACTCGCCTATTTATTTTTAAAATATTGTTTCGGAAAAAGTAGCAACCTTTGCTCAGCACGGGTGAACAAGAAAAAATAATGAACAGTTAATGTAAAAGCACAGACTTAATTTAGGAGGAGAATATCAGTCACCAGAAAGAATGACAGATGTATTTGATGAATCTATCATGGTTTTAATTTCTAATGGGTTTGTATAGGACGGGGACGGGGAAGATCTTGGGCCCTATTTTGAGTTTCTTAAGTATCAGTTCTTAAGTCAAAACTTGGAGATGTGGCAATGCTGTTTGGCTGTTTTGAGTGGCCAAACAGCTTTGGCACACCTCCAAGTTTGGACTTAAGAAACTCAAATTTGGGTCCCAAATATACTGCAATACTGACTTGAGTAACTTATGAACTGTCTGGGTTGTTCACATGAGCCTGACTAGATGATAAAATGACCATTAAAAAAAAAACAAAAAAAAAAAAACACCCCTTTAATTTTTTTATATTTGTCTTTAAAAAAGTTGATATTTATTTTTTTCAGTAATGTGAAAACCACAGGTTATGTTAGCAGTCAATGGGTGCAATTCCCAATCGCTGTGGTGTAGCCAGGTATGGTGTAAGTCCTCTCATTGGCTGCATGGCAGCAAACCAGATCTGGGGCCTTGAGGTAGGCCCGAAAGCCTATACCACCAGGCCTGGGCCTGGGCCTACCAAACAATTATCCATAATAAGTAAAAACAGTCATCAAGAGCTTCAAATCATGATGAACAAAGCCGGGGAGTATAGTAACATTTTTAATTTGGGGGGTCAGGTGATTTCTGGACCTTTTGACTTGCAGGTTTTAATTATTCTGGGTAATTATTTGGTAAGCTCAGGCCCAGTGCTGGTGGTATAGGCTTTCGGCCTACCCCCAAGGCCCCAGACCTGATTTGCTGCCATGCAGCCAATGAGAAGACTTACACAATACCCAGCTACACCACAGCGATTGAGAATTGCACCCATTGTCTATTTTTTTTTAAATTAATCCTTTTAAAAAATATACAATGGATACAATTGATATTTAAACAATACTCACTACTATTTATTCTCTTAATGCCTCTAGAGGTTGGTAAAGAGGGTAAGTAGCATTTTTTATCTCATCAAATGGGGGAAAACCTGGTACCAACACTCTGACGTGATTTTCTTTCAACCATCTTGTTCTGGTTTTCACTCATTTGCTCACATTTCCTCAGCCATGGTACTGTAACGAAATTGTTCTCGTTTTGTCATCAGAATGAGAAAGGTGTCTAACGACTGTATGTGACATGTTTGTTTTGACAGTGTGTAGTCTGTCTCTCTCTGTTCTTGCCTGTCTTGTCTCTCCTCATCTGTTTGCACTTGTATGATGGCAGCGGTGCCAGAACTAGAGGATTGTAATGTCCTCATCATTCTATCATTCTATTTTCTACAAGCCGTTGAGATTGTCTCAGAACTACTGGAGAGCCATGTTAGCTCTGGTCCATAACTCCACTGCGTCTCTGATTCTGCCTTGTAAGTGGAGCTCTGTGAAAGATAGCGTAATCTCTTGCATGGACCTCAGACCAGCCTCTCTTCTGCAGTGGAAATAATAATAATAATTATTAATAATAATAAAAACATTCTTTATATTATAAAGAATGTTTTATCTACTCACCAAAACAATCACAGATTGTGTTATTTGAAAGCCTACTTTCCTTAGTGGAACCACTCTCAGCCCCCCACCACTAGACCTTTTGGCCAGAACGCGTTTGTTTTTCAGTCAGGATTTGCGCCATCTCCCAATATTGCCAACCTTCATACAGAATATGTTTTTCCTCTGGTGAAAAACAACCACGTTCTGCCCAAAAAGTCCATTTTATAGTAGGTAAAACATTCTTTATAGGTCCACTCCAGAAGAGAGGCTGGTTGGAGAGGTCCATCCGAGAGATTACATTGTCTTTCACAGAGCTACACTGCAAGGTAAAATCCTAGGAGCAGTGGGGCTATGGTCAGGGCTAGAGCCATGCCAACATTATGTATACAGCGATGTTGGCAGAAAATAATACCTGATTTGCAAGCTCGCAATGGGCCATTCATGGATACGTGTTGTGAGCTTGTAAACCGGATATTTCCAAATCAGGCTTTACTTTACTGTTGGAATGAGTACAATGTACACAACTACTGACAAACTAAAAGTACTGTAAAGCGTACCAATTTAGGCTATAGTATTGAGTTGGATACAGTGAAGCTTTTTAAAGCTATTAAAGGACCATACCAACTTCAATCCATGCCATTATTTAAAGCTTCCACCATATACTGTATAGATAAGCATAAGCCATTGTTCTGAAGTTTAGGTACAGGTTGTTTTCTCCAAAGTCATTAAATGTTACTGGATATACAGTATTTAGTCAATGTTGGCTGAACATCATGCAGGATTTGGTTGATGAACAACACCTTTCCTCCATTTTGGCTTAGAATCCAGTGGCTTCTTTGGAAAACAAACAAAAATTGTAAAATTGTAAATTTGTTGCCAGTGATATAGTGTGTTGCTGCACATAGTACATGTGAGGGTCATAGTCAATGAGCTAAACATGCCAGAACACCGGTATGGTCCGTTAAAGCACTGATATTATTATGCCAGATAGGCATCCCCGTACTGTCTTACCTACCGATATGTTGTCTTTCCTCTTTGCTTTGGTGGCAGGCGGGCCAGGGGGGCGGACACCGGACCCTCCTCTATGGTCATGCCATCCTACTACGACACTCCTTCAGCGGCATGGTGAGTCTAGAAGGACTTTGATGTGACGATTATATACTGTAACTCATGTAGTGGACTGTTGTATAGTGGTGGTTGGTAGTACAAAACAATGGCTTTGGATACATCAGTAAAAAGGTCATAAAGTGTACAGTAAGTGCACAGTATTTAAGTATTTAATTTGATTGGTTGTTGGAGTGGTATGACACTGTAGTGTGTTATGTGAAAACATCACTGCATTACTGATTACTCTAATGCCCCAGATAGTGGAATAGAGCCTCACAGTGCCATCATTTTTATGATGTCGCAGCCGAAGCCCGGAAGTAATAGTAAGCATTTTCCTCATAAGCTTTTCAAAAAATATTTATATAATAAAAGCCAGTTCGGGTTGTGATAAATCATGACAATAAACACAATCTTTTGGGCCAATCAAATAATTTGTAAGAAGATGTGTCTGTTGTTATGTCTGTCACGACCCCCAGATGACTTTATCCACAGCGTAAGCATCTTTAAATAGATGACAGAAAAGGGACATGACAGAAGAGACAGGACTGTGGTGCTCTACAGTGCCTTAAAAAGATTCCCTTTTAGCTATTGTATTTCTTGGCATTTGGAACTACCCCTCTGCCTTCAAATTTGAATATGGCCATGCATAAGAAGTTCTACTTCTACTTAAAATAAAAAAGAACAAAATATCAAAGCTGCTCTTTTAGAGTCAGAGGTGGTGTTGTGCATTCATTGTACTAATTAGACTCCAGCCAGCATTTCGTGAAGTTAATTATTCCTTTTATGTAAACTGTCACCATTTTGTTTTAATTTCCACCAGTATCTGACCTGTTTGAAGACATCAAGGTCTCTGACAGACAAGCTGTCATTTGACGTAGGACTGCAGGAGGATTCAATAGGTACAGTATGGACCGTTTACATCTCTGCATGTTTCCTTTTTTATTGTTTAGCTCAGTGGTTTTCAACCAGTGGTTGAAAAACTCCCTCAAGGACCACCAGTGGTCCTTGAGGGAGTCTCAGATGGTCCCCAGGTTAAATGATGGACAGTTGGCTAACCAGATGTAACTCTTTGAGAGCTTAAACATGAAACCAAATGGACCCGCAATCCATTTGGTTTCATGTTTACACTCTCAAGAGTTAAAATATTCATCATCTGAATTAACCCAAGAAGATTAATGGTCATTTTGACTGTTTTGTTTCCCAAATCTAGCTTGGTATTGTGGGCAAAAACAAAAGAAATCTTTAGTTTTGGGGTCTGTGGTGTGAAAATGTCATCAAATTGTGGTCCGTCGCTCAAATGCTGAATAAATAGTGGGCCCTCATGGCCCAAAAAAGTTGGAAACCACTGTTTTAGCTGTTTCAAGAGTAAATGGAATGACCCTCATTAAATTTTGAAAAATATCCTTATGGGAAACTATCAGGCCACGCTTTGTAGAACTACAGGTGAAAAAAAAAGACCCTCGGTCATTGTTTCAAGCAAAAACAAGACAGCTCCCAGAATAGAGACTCCTGCTTTATGGCCTCAAGGGACAATTTCAAATGGTACTTTCAGGTATTTTTGCCCTGCTCGATATTTTAAGTTTTAGTACCACGGTAAATGGTGCATTTATATAGTGTCTTTATCCAAGGTGCTTTACATAGATTGTGAATCTCATTCTCCCACTCACACACCAATGACAGCGGAAACCATGCAAGGTACTGACCATAAAAACACCAATGGCATCTCATCTTTCATAAATAGAGAATATTTCACTCAACAGGAACTGCTCCTGTCGCTCCTGTCCCTATGATAAATAAAGAGGATGAAGCACGGGGGCGTGGCGCAGGCTGGTGCCGGAGGTTTGCACATGCTCAGTGTAAACAGGAACTGCTATGGTGGAATGTTCCAGCAGAGGCACTAGAGTTACTGAACCTGAACTGAAATAATAAAAAAAAAGAATATAAAAACAGAATACTACTATAATGCTTCCGTCTTTAGTTTAAATATTATGTCAATTTAACTACTGTGTAGAGGAAAAAAGCTGTTTATAACAGACTGAAAGACAAAGGCAAGTAGCCTACATTTACAAAATGGAAAGGCTTTGTAAATTGTTCTTTTGTAGATTTTCCCTGTTCGTTATGCTTGCTTTAATTACAGACAGTACATGTGTCAATTTTTATTTTTGTGAAATGACAAAGAAACATGGATACTGTTTATTCAAGTGCTGTGGATGATATAAAACGTTTGAAAAGGGAGTGTTGCTGTTTAATTCACAACTACTCTGGATCTCATTATTTACATCACAAGTTATGGGATTTATATCTAGCGCCTCTGCTGGTACATTCCATCATAGCAGTTCCTGTTTACACTGAGCATGTGCAAACCACCGGCACCAGCCTGCGCCACGCCCACGTGCACTACCCTCTTTATTTATCATAGGTGTGGCATAGCTCTATGGAATATACGGAATGCCTATGCTTATGTGACATCATCATCCTGCGACAGGAGCACTTTCTGTTGAGTGAAAGATTATCTATTTATGAAAGAAATAAAGTATTAAAGGTGTTTTTATCTGCATGTTATAGTTATAGAAGGCAAGTATAGTGTTTTAAGGTATACTTGTCTTATTAGCCAGGGGTCCTTTTAAACCAAAAAGGCAGTTTCAGGTCTGGAAAGCTATTGATTTTTTTTATTATTATTTGTATCCACTCAGGGGAGAACTCATACAGGATACAATTTATTGAAATTGGAAGTGATGACACAAATAAATGAGCAGACAAAATAGACGCTCTCCTGATTAGCTTAACATTTTGCAACCCACCTGGAAACATATTTTCTGTTTGAGAGCTGGAGATATGGGGAGACTCCTGTTAGTGCTTTAACCTTCTCACATTACACTCTTGGTTTTAACCCCCCCCCCCCAAAAAAAATACTTACCTTTAATAACTTGAAGCAAATGATCATAAATGCTGTGTCTATGCGTGTGTGTGTGTGTGTGTGTGTGTGTGTGTGTGTGTGTGTGTGTGTGTGTGTGTGTGTGTGTGTGTGTGTGTGTGTGTGTGTGTGTGTGTAGGAGAGGCGTGTTGGTGGACCATCCATCCAGCGTCCAAACAGAGGTCAGAAGGAGAGAAAGTACGCATCGGAGATGACCTGATTCTTGTCAGCGTTTCCACTGAGCGATACCTGGTAAGCCATGCAGTATCCAATAACACTGATAAACTGTCATATTTCTAAATGGGACAATGACTGAGAATATTTCATGTAAATCACACACATGCAAACAGACTTAAGAGTATGTGGCTGTGCCTATTGGCATCAGCATTTGTTATAATATTTGCATTACAGTTCCTGTATATGCCTCAGAATTCAGGCGTCATGTTTGTCTACGCTATAGGGTCGCTATTCCATATTTTCATATACCTCCCATAGAAGGTCATGGTGGTAACCTATACACTAAAAACATTTGCAGTGGATAGATGGTCAGACACAAATACAACAGACATGGCGACGGTGCACATCATTCTTTCATCGGATTTTGCTGGAATAATGCACAAACTTCAGAATGCCGATTATAATAATTATGTTATGGGCCTAATAAAGATGGTTGTGACACACATCAATAACATATATCAATAAAGGCATATATAGTATACAGGTTTAATATAGTATATCAATAAAGACTAAAGCTGTTGACAATAACAAGTTAAAGGGATTAAATTAATTAATTGTTGATTAATCTGACAAAAAATATTAACACATTTAACTCATGTGCACACTGACTCAACCCACTGAGCATTTACTCATTGAAAAAAATGGGTAGAGCACGATTTTACGGAGACATGTAGCTGTGTGTCTCCCTGTAACCAGAGCCATAGAGTATAGCTTGAGAGATCTACAAGCATTGGGGGCTTGTAGATCACCTATTTTGATAAATATTTAAGAAATAAACAGATCTTTTTTTCCCAGATTCTTTTTCTTTTTTAAATGTTCAAATGTAAAGGAAAACAGGCATATTTTCAACATAGTTCGAACGGTGATTAATCATGATTAAATTCATTCTGAAGCTGTGATTAATTCGATTAATTTTGTAATCATTCAACATCCCTAATAAAGACATATTATATGCAGAGATATTCAGTTTGGAAACGCTGGCAGGCGTGGCAACGCAACAGAGAACATAATAATTGTCTCTTTTCTTCAGATGGGAACCAAGCTCTGGCATTTCAAACAGCCAGAAAGCATTCATTTCAGATACAGCCCCATCTGTCTGGTTTTCCTTTTTTGAGCCTGTTTCGTTAAAGAATCTGCTCTGATGTTCTATTTTCCGCTTTATCTGAGAACAGAGCCGTGTGCTTGGAGATCTTCAGGAGACACTATTGAAAGGGCAAAGCGAGCCGCAGTCACCGCTTTGGTTCACTGCCTCACACATCCTAAAACTTTTATAGGCCTCAAGACACTGTGCCTCCGCCCTAGACTGATGAGGCAATTCAAGTGCAAACTTCAATTCTATATCTGTAATGGAATTCTGATTACCAGTGGACCCCTGTAGTTTGCCACTTTGATATATATATTTATTTTATGGTTGGAATACATCTCTCCCATGAGCTGACGTTAATATGCTCTCCCCTATGCAGAAAGTACAGAGCCAACCCTAATTAACTTAATAGAGAAAGAATAGAACGAATGACAGAGGTAGAGAGAGATGACTAGGGAGAAATAGGGAGAAAGAGACGGACGGACGGACAGACGGGGCCAGAGAGAGAGAGAGAAGGCAATACATTGGACGTGCCAAGCATCTCATAGCAAGGGCAGCCTTTGCTTTTGGCGTCCGCTCTGAGAGGCAGATCTGCAATTACTCGACAGTAGCTGGTCCCCCGCCAGGCTTTTATCTTTTCTCTCTCCAATGGGAAATCTTCACCTGACGTGGCCCCGGCGGTAAACTCTGCCACGCCAAGAAACGGAACGCATCCTGAGATTCAGGCGCGGGGCAAATCGGTATGCACCCATTATTATTGTGCAGTGATTGCGGTCCATGACACAGCATTTCAGGGTACGGTGGCTATTAGTCCGTGTCTCGCACAAATAGAGGAGGCCCTATCGTAAGTCTCATGGGCTCTCTCCCAGTGGGACAAGCTTTACAACTTTTGGCTAACAGGGTTGGTGTGGACTCTACACTGTATAGAAGTGGTTTTCAACCTTTTTTGATACTACGGGCCAACTATTTATTCCGAATTTGAGCCACGGACCACCATTTGATGACATTTTAGCCCCACAAAACGTCCCCACTAAAGCCCCACACTAAAGATTTCTTTTGGTTCTGTCCACAAGGCCAGGCTGGAATTTGGGAAACAAAACAGTCAAACATACCGACCAAAATGACCATTAATCTTCTACATCCTCTAGTTGTGTAGACTTGGGCTAATACAGATGATGAAAATATTAACTCTTGGGAGTGTAAACATGAAACCAAACCAACCCGTAAGGGTCCATTCTGGTTTCATTTTTACGCTCTCAAAGAGATACAGTAAATCTGGTTAGCCGAATTCCATCATTTAGCCTGGGGACCACCTGGGATCCTCTAAGGGACAACTGGTGGTCCCCGGACCACCTGTTGAAAACCCCTGCTATAGAGGAAGGGGAGCTGCACATTTTGACTGACATGGTCTTATCCTTTTTAACGTGGATTCTGCCAAATGCACAGACGTGGCAAAGAGGATGTCAGGTTGACATCAGCGCAGAAATAGACGGTTGTGGACTTTGTTAACCGACAGTGTAGAAAGTACATTATTTATTCATGTGGAAATCAACACTGTGCCCCCACTGGAAAATACTGTTGTAAGGCGATAATAGGATATTCTGAGATTCCGCTCCGTTCCCCCGTGCAGCTCAGAATATTGAGATAGGAATCCCTCCAAGCCTTTTCCTGCTGGAATGAAGTATTGTATCACTATCAACTAGAGCTCACTGCATAGAGAGCTAAGCCTATACAATCGCACAAAGATGGCAGGGCCACAGGAGCAACACAGAGGTGATTACATATCTTTTCAGATTTGAACGCGGTGTCCTTGTCCCCCCCTTTATGCGGTTTTACTGGAACTTAGCTCTGTGTGTGTGTGCACGTGCATATGCACGTGTGTGCGTGCCTGCACCTGAGGAAGAGAAGAATCCACACAAACGCATCCAGACACGCCTGCACACTCTCGTCTGCTGATACAGTACATGTGCATCACACAGACGTGCATAGGGTGAGCGCTTTATACTGTACAGCAGGGGTGGGTAATTATTTTTCCCAAGGGGCCAAATGAGATACATAGAATATTGTGGAGGGCCAAGACTAAAGGCTGAACTAAAGTCTGCGGTAGTATTAATTTCATTTCAAGACGAAAGTAAGAGCAAGACCAAACTTTTTGATACTGGGGCCCTGTATTTATTCAGTATTTGAGCCACAGAGGACCACAATTGATGGAATTGAATAGATTTTAGCCACACAGACTAGACCAAAATAAAGATTTCTTTTGTTTTTGTTCACAATACCAGGCTGGATTTGGGAAATAAAACAGGCAAACATAGATCAAAAATGATTCTTTTATATTATCTGATTGTGTAGATTTTAGGTAATTCAGATTTCAGATGATGAATATTTTAACTCTTGAGAGTGTAAACATGGAACCAAATGGACCCGCAAGGGTCCATTTGGTTCCATGTTTACGCTCTCAAAGAGTTACATCTGGTTAACCAACTTTCCATATTGGATTGGAACTCCCCCAAGGACCACTGGTGGTCCCCGGGCCGGTCAGAGTCAGCCAAAGGGCCGCATTTGGCCCCGGGCCGCATAACGCCCAGGTATGTTATACAGGATTCCGTATACAGGACCCGGCCTTGAATCAACCATGCTCTCTCTCTCTCCTTCTCTTGCAGCACTTGTCTATCTCCAACAACGCTGTGCACGCCGATGCAGCCTTCATACAGACCCTGTGGAACGTCCAGCCCACCTGCTCCAGCAGCAACGTGGCTGTAGGCAAGTTCACAGGAGAGGAGTCTCCTCTACCTCATCACCCAGAACAGCTGTCTGTTCCTCTCTGTTTCTATAGCGTTTCTCAGGAGGGAACCTTTGCAGAGGTCTTAGTCGGGCAGCCGGCAGGCTTTCTTCTGGTATAAATTGGTATCCCGTTTTGTTGGCCTGAAACAGCGTTTTTCAACCCTTTTCATACCAGGGCCCACTATTTATTCAGCATTTGAGCCACAGACTCAGCATTTGAGCCATGAAAACAAATGGACCCGCAAAGGTCCATTTAGTTTAATTTTTACACTCCCAAAGAGTTACATCTGGTTAACCAACTTTCCATTAACCAGCTGGCGACCACCTGTTGAATGGCCTATGATATTCTCTATGTAAAAACATTCATGATTCACTTTGGGCATCGGGGGATTCTTGTGAGCCCAAAGTTTCCTTAAGTCCTAAGTAGCATGTGACATGTAAAACTAGGATGTTTGTTATCACAAATCCATTCCAAGCATTAGTTTGGCACAAAAAAACTCTTCACTTGGCCGAAAAACGGCCATAAACATCATGACAAATGTGATGAGGTCAGTCAGCACATTTTAATCGGGCAAGCAGCTATAATTGTTTTTTTTAGCCCAAGCAATTTGTGCAAAACTAAAGTTTGGAATGGATTCATTCCAAACAAATTATGAAAACAACCTAGTTTGTCATGGCACATTCTACTTAAAGCATGAGGACATTTTTGTCTTTTTGTTTCTCTTTTTTTGTAGGGTATTAATTGTAGCACCACAAGAAACCCCTATGAAAAAAGAACACTGACAGCCGGTCAGCAAGTGGATTCATGAATATGCTTAGAGAATAGTTTTTTAGGCCAATAAAAAAATTCTCTTCCAAATTTCCCAACTGTACTGTACACCTCGCCTGCCTGACTATCTCACACAGCCAGACAATAGTAAACCTCCTCCTACTGATCGTCTGCTCTCGGGAAATCTTAATTCCTCCTGACAAACGCCAACAAATCAAACCTTGAAAAACAAATCCTGTTACCGTTCCAATAACAAACTGTCACATAATCTTTACACTGGCTTTGCGCTGCAGTTTATTGTTAAAATTTCAGAAGTGTCTCCACCCAGTTGGATGTCACCAGAGGTATCAGTGACATAAGCTTGCTGTGTGAGACTACCTTTACTGTCTGTCTGCCTGTCTGTCTGTCTGCCTGTCTGTCTGTCTGTCTGCCTGTCTGTCTGTCTGTCTTGTTTTTGGCTTATTTATGGCAAAAGGCAGCACTATAGAAGCCTAAAAGGCTTAAGAGTTCTTTTTAATGTAGACACGAGTGCTTTTCACTAGGGATATCCAGGTGAAAGGGGAAGTATCGGTTCAGCCCTTTTTTGTCATATGGGTATCACCAAATACTGTATGGGTATCAGAAAAGTACCAGTAGCATCCCTTACAGTACGTTATAACAGCTGGCGACGAAAACCGGACGATGTGGTTGACGCTTGAATTTCATTGGCTGTAGCCTAAATTTCCCAACTATCGGCTGAAACCTTCAATTCTATTTATTTTTTCGATGGACATTGCACCGCCCACATTTTGATCACCGCCCATTCACCTACTATCGCCAGCATTGACGCTCTCATAGACAAATAATGGAGTTCAGGAAACATTTGTCTGTTGTCCATCATCGCCTCTGTTAAGACAGGGTTAATTGTCATTATAGGGTCATATCGGTATTAGCAAATATGCCAGTCTAACCAGTTACACAGGGATGAGGGGTTGACACTAAAGTGTTGGGGCATGTGGAGTTTGCTTTGGAGTTGCTCAAGTGCACATTTGAGTGGGAGTCCTCCATTCTCGGTTGATGGACTTCATATAAGTTCTTTTTCTTTTTTGGATTATTATACATATATGATTTTCTGGGATCAGAATTTGTATCGTTATCGGCTAACACAGAAATTGGGATCGGAAATGAAAAACGTGGCGTCGGGACATCCCTACCTTTCACCTATGGCTTCTAGTGATACACCTGTCTTGATTATGGAGCGTTCTCTTTGGCCAACAGGACATCTGGTTGGTGGGCATGTGATGCGTCTGTTCCATGGCCATGATGAGACCCTGACCATCCCTAACGTAGATCAGAGTGAGGAGGAGCAGAGGTAGGTGCTTCCAGACTTTTTTGCCTGAAGGTTAGCGTGGAAAGCAGACAAATCTATTGCAATTGCAATTTGGAGGCAAGATTTTCCCTGGAGCTCCCGGGAAAATCTCCTGTAAAAACATATTATATGTGTTTTAAATATTCAATTCTAGTTATAGAGGACAAGTATAATGTATTTATCGATATTAGTCTTATTAGCCTGCTATCCTTTTAAAGCATGTCTGGTGGTCGACCCCTCCCCTCACCCCTCTCCCTTCATGGTCGCCCCCCTCCCCTCACGGCGCCCTAGGCAACTGCCTAGTCTGCCTAATGGCAAAAACACCCCTGAATCTACCAATGCAACAAAATCTAGTCTAGCCATGCCTGGCTACACCACAAAGAGCTGTGTGGAAGCAGGGAAGGCTGTGGGGAAATGTCAGAAACGCTCAGACCTGAATGTTATTTAAATTAACTCGTGATTTAGACGTCGGTGACATTGAGCAGCATTCAGGTCTGATTGTTTGCAGCTGTTTGAGTGAAGCAGGGAATTACTGAAAAAGAGGCTTGTATTATCACAAAAAACATTTCCTATGTGTGAAAGAATAGAAGAACAGCAATGAATGCTTTTCAACCTCCAAATCCCCTTGAAGGAAGCCGGTATGCAGTTTGTTATCTAACTGCGGAAGGAATAAAGCAAAAAAAAAATAATACACACTTTAAAACTATAATCCATGAGTCAGTTGGCATTTATTAAAATGTCAGGTGGGTGCCTTTTTACAGGTGGGAATCCCTAGATAATATTTCTAAGGTTTCAGAGTAAGACACGCACACTATGGACACACATGAAGGTCATAGAAATAATGCTGTTGTAAATCCTGCTTAATGGTCTGTTTTTGGCAAGGTGCAGTAGGCCAAGCACTAATGCTGTATTTTATAATGCTTTTATCATCGACTTTGCCACCAAATGTCATCAAAACCTGTTCAAACTAGCTATTATACTATGTACGGTATGTCCTTATAATGACTGCATTATAGAAGAAAGAAGCAGTATATTGTTTGTATTGTATGTATCTGTATCTGTCAGTCATGATTATGAGCTGAACACAGGACCTGGATGGAAACAAGACCACAATATCTTTTTTTTTGGCTGTGTTTGACTGTACCCTGTACTGATTTCATTTGTCTGCAGGGCCGGATCTAGGCATGGGGGGGCAATGCCCCCCTAATTGCCCTGACTGCCCCACCAAACATGATGGCATGCAAAACAACCAAAATTTCAACATGTTTTTCAAAATTTATTTCAAAATTTCGATATGTCAAAGTAAAGTGCTTAGTGATTTGAAAGACTACTACTGTACAGTATCTATCTACAATTGTGGCACCACTAAACCAACACCATTTCATCATTGAAAACAGAAAACTCTCTAAAGTCAGACCTTTAGTTTTATGCATGCTGCGTGGGAAATGTTACATCCGGGCCTGTTTGTCTGACTCTCTACTATTTTTCCAATAAACTATTAAATCAATCAAAGAAGTGAAACAGTCCATTGTCCCTGCTGTGTTTTCCCAGGATAGTGAACTATGAGCAGTTGGGCAAGGGAGGTTCTAAAGCACGCCAGCTTTGGAGACTGGAACCTCTGAGGATCAGGTGGGATCACTCATGAATGTCATATGGAATGATGTATACACTATTGTGCACACACGCATACATGCACACACTGACATGCACTATTATTGTGTAACTCGTTATTGGGAGGGAAACCGTTAATATGGAAAATTCATGAAATCATGAAAATTCATGAAATCCTCACATTACATAAAGGCCCATTTATAACATGAGCCACCTAAGACTACATAAATAGGAAGCGGTAACTAAGGGTGCAGCCTGAATATTGTAGGGTGGCTGGATTTTGTATGAAAAACTGCCCCAGTCAAGTTTATGTGCAGTATAAGGCTCCTACACTACCAATTAGGAGGCTGCATTCTCCAGTCAGGTCAGGTTTACAGCCAATATCCCATCTCTCTCTCTCTCTCCAAATTTATTTTAGTTTTTGAGTGCTTCTGCACCTATGGCACTTTTGTGTCCAAGGCGGTAAATATTGCTAAAAATATTTATTTTTGGGAGCTATTTCCCTCTTCCACTCTCTCTTCCCCCCTCCTTCCCTCTCCATATGCCCACCCACGCAATTTCCCCAAAGTCACATCTTCGTTCTTCACAGACTCCATCAAAGAAACCATTTGCTCCTTCCCCAGCTGAAAGAGGAGATGCGAGAAATGTCTTCCAAATTCGCAAAATCCGCCATGAGTTCCATTGTTAGAAATCATAGCAATTCGTTTCATATCCATACTTCACTTCTTCAATGAGGAATTTTTTGTGAGTTAAGATAAAGTGCTTCCATTTTCTGCAGTGTGGAAATTTTACAGTTGCAGTATCCACTATCCAGGGTGCGATAAAAAGAAAACCTCTGCGCAATTTAAAACGGCTTTGATATTAACACTAAACCCTCCGAGTAATATAAGGGAAGTTATTGAATAAAAATGCTGTGAGTGTTTTACATCAGTGGTTTTCAATCAGTGGTCCAGGGACCAACCCGTGGTCCTTGGGGAGGTTCCAGGTGGTCTCCAGCTAAATTATGGAGTTGCAAACCAAATACTCTTTAACTCTTGAGAACGTAAAATACAGTATAACCGTATTACGCTTTCGAGAATTACATTATTGTTACATATCTGCATTACTCATTTTACAAAAGGTCTACAGAATTAGAGAATGAGAATGTTTGGCATAATTATGGAAATGTGGACAAAATTTATCCGACAACAAAATATTCTTTAGTCTTGGTTCATCGGACGGTGGTCCCTGGCTCAAAACTCAGATAGTGGGCCCTGTTGCAATGCCTTGAAATGAAAGCTCTCTTTTTTTATAATCTATCTTCGCCTTTTAGCTTTTTCACGTTTTATTTAACTGCATTTTAAAAGTGGCGTCACACACATCTCCCCTCTGCATTGCAGCCTTCTACTACTGAAAGTGACTAGTTAATTTCTCTCCAAAAGCTCTTTTGAATGTGTTTTCATATCACAATATCTTTATTTATTATATTGATATACTGTATACATTGTCCGGAATTAATATTGATATATGGTGGTTTGCAATACATGGTTAACGTGCTTGCCTGTGACATATTTGTGTGTGCATCTGGTTGTGCTGTGCTAACAGCTGGTGCGGCAGCCACATCCGCTGGGGCCAGTCGTTCCGCCTGCGCCATCTCTCCACCGGCCACTACCTGGCTCTGACGGAGGACGGCAGCCTGGTCCTGCAGGACAGGCTGAAGTCGGACACCAAAGCCACCGCTTTCTGCTTCAAGGCCTCCAAGGTCAGTGTTGTTAAAATACCATCCATTCAAACAAGGGTTCGATATTTCCAGCGCGTCATGCCGATGTGTTTTGCTGCTGCTGCAGCAGAGCGAGATAAAACTAGCAAAACAGTTTTATATTTATGAATGATTCTGCAGCCAGCTATGGCACTTTGTGTGCAAGACTGTAGACACTGGGAAAACATTAATTTGAAGTTCTTCAATACCTTAACCTTTAAGGTCTTAAACCTCTGACCAGTGCCCCCCCCCAATCTTTAAATCTGCTACTCTGGTTTTTACTCTGAAAAAGTATTTTATGCTGTCTAGTGTCTACACAAATTCCCAAATATGTACATTTTACATAATTTACAATTTAAACTATTTTTACTTGGAAATAATGGTAAGAGTTACAGTCCAGTACATGACAATGACGTGTAAATGTTTCACTGTTATTGAGGTGACAGACACACATACTGTACACACAAAGCTGGGTGTAGGAGTGGCCGTTAAGATGGATTTGTCAGTGATGTCACTGTCATCATCAACAATAATTCTCTGACAATGTTACATTGCGATGTTTCAAAGACCGTCGGCGCGCACTGCTGTGGTTGTGTATTGTTGTTATGATTGATTCTAATGAACCGCCGCCTCCTGCCTACTCTAAATCTTGACTAGAAGATTATTGAGGAAATGTGTCCTGACTGTTCCATGGCCATTTAGCATGCAGTAGATCCTCAAACTGTAATTCTCTGTCTCTAACAGGTAGTCGCATGCTTGAATGGTTTTAGGCAAAACATCACCAACATATCCACAATCAAATAATCATTTTACATTATGATACAATAATAACAATTAATGGTATGTATGTATGTATGTATGTATGTATGTACAGTATGTAGCGGCACATTTCCTGATTTTAGATTTCGGCACAATAAGTGTTTACAGCAGCCACATGGCTGCTATAAACACTAACTATGCTTGAATATGAATTCCACTAGCTAGTATTCCACTAGCTCAGTTCTAGCTGAGACTGTTGATGGCTGTTTTCAAATAGACAGTCATGGGTAGGGCTGGGACGATATGGGTACCTCACGATACGATACATATCACGATAATAGGGCCTCGATAACGATAATATTACGATATTCAATATATTGCGATATTTGTGATATATTGCCTGAAATTCATCAGTGATATATCACGATACCTGTAATTGCAAAAAATAAATATAAATAAAAGGCAAAAACAGAAATTACTAGAGTACATCCTCAACTTTTGTATATTTTATTCTGATACCTAACTTTATTCTACTTCTTATAGGCAGCTAAAGCTTATGTCTACTTTTCAAACCGATCATAATTCATACTGTAACTCATATTTTATGTCATTTAGAACCAATGGAATCTAATCAGCTCACGTGTTAAAAGCTCACGTGTTAAAAGCCAATTCCAGTGCAGTAGCAGGTGCTCATGGTAATTTTAACCTTTTAGGTCAGCACACTATAGGGAGGATTATTAAAAAAAAAGATATATAAAAACGTAGTAAAAATCACTGGATATACCTGAAGAATAAAAGGAAATCCCTAATCAGCCACGTTCCAGACCTGTCTTCTTCATTTTCAATATTTACAGAAGAAAAAAGTATATTGCCTGATAATTATTTTCAAGGGGAAAAAATACCCTATACAGTGTGCTGCTGCTCCGTGCAGGCACTATGCAGAAGGCATGGAGAGAGACAAAGTTAGACTAAAGTTTAGTTTACAAGAAGACTTTCTGCTTTATGCTATGAGGATACTACAATTATTCTAAGAGAAGAGTTCCTACAACATCTAAAGCCATGGAGTATGTGTTGCCTTTTCGTTTGGAGCGTGGGACTTTCACTTTTCACTTTTCTGACGGAATTACTTTTAACAGCTACACATAACAAATACAGTGGATATCACAACGTAAGGTAGGTGATTAATCAATATGCGAATGCCGCGGTGAGTGGAACATGTTTAACAAGAGCAGATTTGAGACTCCGTTTCTCTTTCAATGTGAAGAGAAGCGCTGCGCTGTCGGATCATATTACAACTGTGTGTGTGTGTGGGGGGGGGGGGGGGGGGGGGGGCAGACGGAGAGAGACAGAGAGAGAGTTTGTGTGTGTGGTGGTCCGTGCACGACATGCAACATAGAGCTGCTTTTTCTTCTCTCTCCTGCTATATTGCTCTGTATGCTGCGTGTGTTTGTGCGTGGTGATGGTGATTGTGAAGAGGGAGCGTTCAGTGCTCTGTTCAGTGCAATCCTCCCCAATTTATCCCCATTACGGACGCTCCGCGTCGCGTTTTTTCCTCACAGATTTATCGATATCTGCCGACGGCATATCGATTATTTATTGCGGGAGGAAGTATTGCAATATATCGATATATCGATATTTCAGCACACCCCTAGTCATGGGGCATTTTGTCATCAGAGCGTGAAGACCTTGAGAACTCTGTGGGTTTATACTACTTTTAATTTCATCGTATTTTTTGTAACTTCTCATTTATTATTCTTAAGTCCTCTTACTTTATTTCTCTGCCTTAACAACCTTATATTTTTCATCCACTATTGCTCCCTCTTCAGTCCCCTTCAGGGTTCCATTTTACCAGCGTTAGAAGGGTATAGTTCCATGCACAATTTCTTATTTCACAGTCTTATTAAAGTTTGGTATTGAACACATCACCTCTAATTGTTCCTCTCTCCTTTCGACCACGTCCCTGTGGAACGCGCTGGCTTCCTCCATGTCTCGCTTTAATCCACCTGCTCCCCTCATTGTCAGCGTGTTCTGCTGTCACTCGCTTCCTATGTAAAAGGTCACCGTGTTGGAACAGTGGCATTTAATGTTCTGCGCTGCGTGTCGTCCCGTGTAATCCATCCCGTCTCTGCCAGGCCGTGAGCGCAGCAGCACTAACGAGGCGAGCACGCAGCCCTGTCATAGCAGTGGTTTTCAACTGGTGGTCTGGAGACCACCAGTGGTCCTTGAGAGGCTTCCAGGGGTTCCCTAGCTAATTTATGGAAAGCTCGTAACCAGCTATAACCTTAGGGATCTTTAATTATGGACCCTTAACTCTTTAACACATTTTTCATGCGTTTATGGTGTGATTGATTTATTGAGTGATTATTTTATCTGCTCATCACGCAAAAACATGTGTTGTAGTTTTTCGATGTGACTACAAAACCCAGAAAACACCTCACACACTTTACAAAAATAATTGATAAATGATTTTTTCTGAATGATCTGAATGATCTCTGAATGATCCCAGGAAACAGTGAATTGTGAAAATACAGGATGTTGTGTCAAATGTATTTAAAAATACTGAAACACATCAACTCATCTTATTTTTTCCTTTAAGGTAGACACCTTAAGCTGTCTTTGGATATCATTCATTTGCACAAATTCACAAGAGAGAACTTTCTATAAATTATTTAGTTACTATTGAACCTAATGAGAGCGAGCCTAGCTTTTGTGCTAATCTATCAAAGAGTTAATTTCCAAGAAGTCTACACAAGAACATGTGGAAGAATTGTTATTTTCGATAAACACTTGCCAAATTTGACGACAAAATTAGTTTTGGGTCTGAGAGTCTGCATCTCTTTGTGTGTGTGCATGTCCATTTCTCCATGTGTGAATGCAACAGGAAAAAGTGGTGGACTCTGGTGCGAAGAGAGACATCGACGGCATGGGTGCGCCAGAGATCAAGTACGGAGACTCCATCTGCTTCGTCATGCACGTGGCGACAGGCCTGTGGCTGTCCTACCAGGCGCCTGACGCAAAGTCCATCCGCCTGGGAATCATGAAAAGAAGGGTGAGCAACAAATGTTTTTTTTTAACCCCCATTATACAGTAAATGTGTCATTAAAGCGTCATTTATTTGTGTTATTGCAAATAAAGTATTCAGCCAATCAACACAAGACTAGCACCGCTCAAAAAAATCACCCTGGGCTAAGGGTGCGCTTTTGCGACTATTAACGGTAGTTGCGGAAGTTGCTGTATTTACAGTCTCCAGCGAAACAAGGAACAAAGCAGTTATAGAAGTGTGCAAAGTGCACACGATGTCATCTTTCAAACCTTTACAACGGCTTTGTGAGCACAAAGGGAGAAATACAATGTTTCCACTGGGTATACATTTTCGGGTGCACCGTGCCATGATTGGCTGAAAAATGTCAACTTCGGGGGGGAGGTTAACAAACCAGAAGTCCCGCCTTTTGATAGTCGCTCTGGTGTACGCTGGATACGCGCGAATGTAAGCCTGGAGATCGAGGCTACAAAGAAATGCATTGTCATTGCCGACTAATTAAATGATGCGTTCTGAAATGTAATGCTTATGCAATCTAACACCATGTAGAGTGGTGGGATCATGGCTAGCCATCCCGATTCATCACAACACCTCTGAGCTCAACACACAGCAGCAACTTGTCACACCCAATCAAACGGGAGTGTTAGCCGTACCCAGCTGACCGCTCAGAGTTGGCACCGCTCCCGCAAATATCCCAGCAAATATCCCAGGACATACGAGACAGCGGCCTATTTAAATGTGATAATGGGGTCTCACGGAGGACGTGGGGGACGGGGGACAGTGGAGGAAGGCTTGCAGTTAGTTTTGGGGGAGAGAGAAAGCTTAGAGAGTTTAGGGCGGTATGGAGGAGTTGTGCTCGTCTCTGCCTGGGCGCCATGCCAGGGACAGCAAACGGTGCCTGGCGTCAGGTGGGTAGTGTACCTACCGTAGTGTTGACAGCATGCCAGTGCACCTCCTCACACACCTGGGAGGTAAGCCAACCCCCCCCCCCCTCCCTCCTGCCCACACACGCACACAACACATTTAATCAGATTAAGCCGTTTTATTACAACGAGTCAGATTACGCTGGTGGGGAATCTGATTCTTTGACGGCACATTGGGCATTTCAGACGTCACAGTAAAGAGCCGTGCGGCACATACAGTAGAATGGGAACATGCGTATGGAAACTCCCCAGCTGTGGATGGTAACTATCCAGAGAAATCACCAGCTTTCAGACTCGCTGCGGTTTAATGCATTCTTGTTTTATTTATCTTCATTTAAATTGAATACTTGCCTGGGGGGGAGTAAACAATATCCTGAAATGGTAGGCATACTTACGTACCATTCATATTCACTTAGCCTGGCTAGCCAGACCAAATCTGGCTTTAGCTGTTGGCTAAAGCCAAAAAAATGCCTGTCAACAGATAGGTCTGGGATAGCTCAATTTCCTATTCAGAGCAAGGGTAGTAGGCTACTGTTTTTCACGAAGGGCACGATCCAATAACCAGGACCCAACCAATAGCTTCTGGTCAGGTTTGGTTAGGCTACCAGGTCGCGACCAATAGCTTCTGGTCAGTTTTGGCTAGACTACCTGTTTGCGACCAATAGCTTCTGGTCAGTTTTGGTTATGCTACCTGTGGTCCCGACCAATAGCTTCTGGTCGCATTTGGTTAGGGTAGCAGGTCTCGACCAATAGAATAGGTTGCATTTGGTTAGGCTACCAGGTTGCGACCAATAGCTTTTGGTCATGTTTGCTTAGTTTACCAGGTTGCGACCAATAGCTTCTGGTCATGTTTGCTTAGTTTACCAGGTTGTGACCAATAGCTTCTGGTCGCAATTGGTTAGGGTACCAGATTACGACCAATAGCCGGTCAAGTTAGGACTAGTCGAGACCAGGTGGCAACCTATACATTAGCTTCTGGTCGTGTTTGGTTAATAGACATGCACTGCTCCATGGTTGAGGTTATATTTAATATAATATAAACTAGCGGCGACCATAGGCAACTAGTTGCGACCAGATCGTTGGTCGTTAGTGGATTTAGCTGTCGCTGCTGTTTTTCGCCCATTTGCCCCACATGTAATACCATCACAGCAGTGCAGGTCCCCCGGCTGGCCCCCAGTCTGCCAGGCTGGGGATGGCAGGCTGCTCCATGGCCATGATGTGGTCACACTGCTGCTCTGACACTAACAGGATTATTTTGTGTGTGTGTTTTTTTTCCTGAGCCAGGCCTGCCTGCATTCTGAGGGCCACATGGACGACGGGCTGTTCCTGCAGATGTGTCTGCACGAGGAGTCTAGAGCCGCGCGCATCATCCGCAACACCACCAGCCTGTTCAGCAACTTTATCAAGTAGGAAGGACTTCCCTCGTACACACACACACACACACACACACACACACACACACACACACACACACACACACACACACACACACACACACACACACACATGGACGGACACACACACGCACGCACGGATGCATGCCTTGATTGCGTACAAACAATTTACAATTTTGGCTTTTAGCAAAGGCTCTTAATCCAGAGCAATTTACAAAAGAACAAAAAGATGCTTCAAAACATAAAGATGATCGTAAATCCTACGAAGGTTGAGAACATTGTGATCTATCTAAGGAAACTAACACACACACACACACACACCACACACACACACACACACACACACACACACACACACACACACACACACACACACACACACACACACACACACACACACACACACACACACACGTGATTCAGCAGAGATGGATTCTGTTTAGTTTTTTTTTTACGCTTGTTATTGTTTCTCTTGAGCAGACCTGTAGCAGAGCTGATGTATTCGGTAACGCAGGCATTGAAAAGCCATTTAGTTAGAACAATTGACAGACTCGTATATCAGCTAAAGAGAGAGAGAGAGAGAGAGTTGCTAAAACTATTTTATTTGATTTTCTTTTTTAATATCAATACATATGCAAGCTGTGTCTGGCTCTAAAAATGATTGCATCCTGGTCGGGATTAAAGTAGTTAATTGACACATAGGGCATCAACTGTACTGTTGGGTAGGAGAATGGACGTGGGGGGTGGGAGCTGCTGCGTTTTCCACATAGAGAGAACTTTGTTTGGTTATTTATTGTTGTGCAAAATTATGAGGCAATCATAGAGTTAAATATAACTGCGTGTGGGGGGACCCATGGGCGCAGCAGTGTGGGAGCGCTGCCTCCATCAGAGAATTGGAATTTACATCTGCTGCTGAGCAATGCAGCAATGCAACGGCCGCTCTCCAATTTCACGGCACACTTGACCTCGCCTCAAGGCACAGCACTTGAGAACCTCTACAGTGTATCAATACCACCGGACACGCACACACACACACACACACACACACACACACACACACACACAGTAATTGAATCACTGCTCATCAAATCCTCATTTACTAATTTCTCATCATCGAAATGTAGCTGACCTCAGCTCTCTCTCTCTCTCTCTCTCTCTCTCTCTCTCTCTCTCTCTCTCGTATCTCTACAGCCACTCCTTTATTATAGCCCTTCTTTCTGACTCTCAAGGTGACAGCCTAACAGCTATTACAGCATCATTTTATTGAAAGATTGTACTATACAGTAAAGGAGTGTTTGACGTTGATTGATGGCAGTGGCACTGGGCGTAGCCCATTGTTTGGTATCATTTAATTTGGCAGGATTTCTACGACAAGGGCGTAATAGCTGTTAATAGTCTAATAATTATTAACGAATGAAGTCGGGTCACCCCTGCAGGTCCGCATCAGTTTTCAGGCACTACTGTATTCTAGAGTGGTATAGGGGCTTGATGGTAAGATTATTGTAATCCTGGGAGTTTATTATTGGTCTAGAGCAGTGGTTATCCACCTTTTTGATCAGGCCCCACTATTTATTTAGCATTTGAGCCACAGACCACCATTTGTTGACATTTTAGTCCCACAGACCCAGAACTAAAGATTTATTTTGCTTTTTTACAAAATTCCAGGCAAAACTTTCATTACTCTTACATTCTCTAGTTGTGTAGATTTGGACTAATTCAGATAATGAATATTTTAACTGTTGAGAGTGCTCTCAAAAAGTTGCATCTGGTTAACCAGCTTTCCATTTAGCTGGGGACCACCTCTCAGGGATCACTGGTGGTCCCCCGACCACCTGTTGAAATGGACCCGTGAGGGTCCATTTGGTTTCATTTTTACAGTCTCAAGAGTTAAAATATTCATCATCTTAATTAGCCCACAACTAGAAAATTAATGGTCATTTGGATGTGTATGTTAATTTGCCTGTTTTGTTTCCCAAATCCAGCCTGGAATTGTGGACAAAAGCAAAAATAAATCTTTGGTTTTTGAGTCTGTAGGACCCCTGTTCTACATCATCGAGGGCAACCACACTTTGCAGTTGCAAATTGCATGGCTCTAGCTTCCAGTGTGTGTCCTGCAGGGCCCTGGACAACGCTGCGGAGGGGGGCGACAGCTCGGCCATAGGGGAGTACGTGGACGAGGTGCTGCAGACACTGGAAGACCTGATTGAGTATTTCAAGCAGCCCGACGAGGAGCTGGAACACGAGGAGAAGCAGAGTCTGCTCCGCTCACTCATCAAACGACAAGATATCTTTAAGGAAGAGGTATGAGCAAAGCACACAGCAGTGAGAGCACTTCACATATCTCCATGTTGTCCTTGCATAACCAGACTCTCCGAGATAACTATAGAATTATCTCGACAAGATCACTTTATTTGGTCCTACTAATATCCATAATATATAGTACCGTTTTGGCACTGCTTTGTTCTCTGCTATACACGGATGCCACACTAAGTAGTCTTATCCTCGCCAGTCACAACAAATTATAATAAATCAAGTACACACTGAAGTGTTCTAAGAAGCACTTGAAGAAATCGTGCAGGCAAGTGCAGGCCATATCTGTCCCAAATGGTCTTCTCTCTAGACTAATACAGTATGCATCCTAAGTCATATTGGACAATACTATTTTTGTCTACTCACTTTGTGTCTAAGATTTGGGATTTGAAGCTCTGCTCCAGGAGTGCTACCGTAGCATACTAAAATAGCTGTACAATGGCTAAAAAAGTCAGCCACACTAGCCATGTTTTAAAACTAGCTCTGAATACTAATTGATGATGTCATTGTGAGTTAAAGTTTTGAACGGTCTGCAACTTTGAGACCCAGAGAACTTGTGTCCTGCTGTAGCCTAGTGAGGAATTAGATTTATACTCTTGTAGACATATTTATCCATTCTGACATCATCACTCTACGAAACCCTTATACCTAACTTCTTTACCATTTTTTGACGAAAACAAAAAATGAATAGTTGTAGACTGGGCGTTTAACTATTCAAAAATGCTTTTCAAAATAGTAAAATAATTAAGAGGTTAGACTGTAATGTAAAATGGAGACCTAAGTATTTGTTTCCCATGGGAATTGTATTTTTTGCTTGCAGCCCTAGAATTGCTCTTAACATGTACAAATGCAAAATCGAATGGTCTCTTTCATTTTTGCTCTACTTCTAGTTCTTAGCTGGCCTTGCTGTGTTCTTTGTTTGAAACCTGTAGGTGCGTTGTATTCATTAAAAAAAGCTTTTTGTATTAGTTGGGGACCTTCAGTATCTCCAGGGGAACCCTGTGAGTCCTCGGACCACTTTGACAACCACTGGTATACTACACACTGCTTGTGTTTGTTAGACTATCTCATCTCTGTTTACAAAATGGTGCATGCCAACTCATTTACCAGTAGTATTCTATTCTACTCCGAACAAAGACCTATTCTCATCTTGTTATAACATTGTACCAATTCAAGGAGCATTATGTCAATGTCTAGTTTTCCTACTTACCCAGCAAGTGGGCATGCATAATGTATAATTGCATTACTCTAGTTTGCATTGCATTGCGGTGCAACCAGCAGTGACGCGCACACATAGACATCAAGTAACTGTAAGCCTTGCAGAGCCGTGATGCCCTCAGGGCAGGAGCCTATCTCCTGCTTCTGTAGCGTGAGGCAGCTTGATGTACAAGTACAATCCAACCCTTGATGCTGAGTGCCAAGCAAGGCAATGGGTCCCGTTTTTGGTGTCACTCGGCCGGGGATTGAACCCGGACCTCCCAGTCTCAGGGCGAACACTCTAATCACAAGGCCACTGAGCTGGTCCCTGCCCTTTCACCCCTCTGTAAAATAACTGCCCATTCCAGACCATGAATGCAAATTTAACTCCATACCATACTAGCTTCAGAAGAATAACTGTTTTAACACAGTATTTGCTTATCTACAAGCTATCAACAAGAGTTTAGTGCCGTCTTGCGTGATTTCAGCCCAACGCTTTTGCACATCCCTGGTGACCAGCAGATTACCTAGGGTAACACTATATATATTTTTTTCGTCCCACAGGGCATGCTGTCCCTCTTGTGCAAGTGCGTGGACCGGATGAACGTGTACAACAGCGCCGCCCACTTTGCAGAGACGGCCGGGGAGGAGGCAGGCGCCGCCTGGAAGGACATCTGCAACCAGCTCTACGAGCTCCTGGGTAAGGCGGTGGGTGAGGGGGTGGGTGGGTGTGAGTGCACGCAGGCTCCTGGGTAAGGCGGTGGGTGAGGGGGTGGGAGTGCACGCAGGCTCCTGGGTAAGGTGGTGGGTGAGGGTGGGGGTGGGAGTGCACGCAGGCTCCTGGGTAAGGTGGTGGGTGAGGGGGTGGGAGTGCACGCAGGCTCCTGGGTAAGGTGGTGGGTGAGGGTGGGGGTGGGAGTGCACGCAGGCTCCTGGGTAAGGTGGTGGTGGAGTGCAGGGAGTGCATTGGGGCTGTCATCATCGCACATCGCTCAACCCTGGAGAGCCATGAAGTATTAATCTGCCCCACAGACAGACAGCAGACCATTCCTCTATCGCCCACTCCTCTCAACTCAGTTACTCAATGTCACATATCGCTCTTTCCTTCGTTCCTTCCCTCCTTCCTGATGGAAGCTTCCTTCCATCATCTGGAATGCGCACAGCCGGTGACATCTGCTGACACGGCACTGGATCTGATTTGATTTGAGTTTATTAGACGTCAAGCATGAAAAACAAGTTACATCATGGTCACCTAAGAAGCGTCAAGGATAAAGCACACAGTACAGTCTTTTCTCCGACTTAAAGTACTTTCTGTTTGGTCCTTCATGGTGGCCCACATTCTTTTTGGGTCGTCACGACTAGTCAGTAACAAGATGATGGTACATCAGTTAGTAACAAGGGAGGATGGGAAAGAGAACGATGGAGGTAGAGGCAGACTGAGAGACCGAGACGGAGAGGGACAATATTTTATTTAGGATGCAGAATAGGACAGTAATCCCAACGTTTCGGCCATTAAATCATCTTCAGGGGCTTGTGAATGGAATGTAAATGGAGTTAGGATTTTAAAGTGCAGACTAAACCACATCTCATATTCCCAGACGCAGCCCTGCCTGCCTTTTGAACATCATTCTCCTGAACGGGGTGTGGCTAGCAGTCCCCATGTTTCTCAAAAGGAATGAATGAATGAATTAAGTTTAGTTCAGTCTTATGGAGACAAAAACATTGCTAAAAGCATTTGGGCTGAAAAGGTGTAGGCTGGAGCTGGGTGTCACAACCGTTTCATATTTCAGCCACCCTGAGCAATGGATATCTTTTTTTAATGTTGGTTCTTGATTATTTGACCTCATACATCAGTTCACCCCTCAGCTCATAATTTGAAGGATTTAATCATCCACCACAGTAGACCCCTCCCTCCAGGCAGCGGCCTCTCGCCTCCTCTCAAGGTCTCCCAACATGCAACAGTGATGAATGACCCTCAAAAGTTCACACTTTCCTTGGGTGATGTTTTTGCTGTGCCCCTCCCACCAGTATAACTTCGCCCTGGCTCACCTTGACTGCTCTCATATTCATCAGCATCATCTTCACCTACCCACCCACTGCGCAGGCACACGCAGGCACACACGCACACAGGCATGCACGGGTACACATACACACAGTAAACAGGCTTCACTGCACACTTTTGAAGCACAACACAACACAACAGGGACGTGCAGAGAGTGTTAGAGGGGCAGGGGCTGGAATCCCATAAAGCCCACTACACACAGAGGCTGCAAATGGCACACATCAAAACAGCCTCCTCTATTATTTTCAACAAACATATCCCTCACCAGCACCACCAGACACATGTTGTGCATCACATGGCTAAAAATCTAAAATGGTTGAGTGTAAAAATCTAAAATGGTTTTAGTGGTTTAGGTGCTTTTTTGTACCTGTGATAACTGCCAAAAGGATAGAATATTGTCTTTCAAATATGTAGACATTTTTGAATACTGTGTCACCACAGTTTTCTGGAGTAGGAAATGGGCATACAATTGAGCTATTCCAGAACTATCTGCTGACATGCATTTTTTGGCAAATCTGATTCGGTTTGATTTTAGCGAGGCTCCGATACACCAATGTTCTATTTTCACGCATTGCCACCTGGTGAACATGTTTTTATTCATTTTTTACTACAACTGTACAAAGTTAGCAGCCCTGCGGCAGAGTGCTGTGTCCTGTTGGTGTTTATGGACAGCACTTGACACGTGTCGATACTGTGCTGCTACGTGTGTATTTCGGGCTTGAGAGAGCAGTTTTGGACAAAAAATAGCAGGTCTACAAGCTGTCATCGTTTGTGCTTGTAGATTGTGCTTGTAGATTTCCAGGGCCCAACCTAGAACTCTTTGCGGTGTACGACATGGATTTCTTAAGTTTTGTGTTTCTAAAGTGTGGAAAATACTGTGTTCAAGTACAAGAGACAAACATTCATGGTTCTGGAAAGGGCAGCCATCTGTTTTACAGACGGCTAAAAGGGCACGGGGCTGAAGAAGCCTCCTCTGACGGCTGTGTGCATGTCCCTGAACACAAAGCACACACAGGGACACCACTGAGCACGTTCGTTCCAGACTTAGCACCGCTAAACGGAGACACGGTCGCGAACACGCCGTGTCTCTCCACGGCAGTCTAGCAGAGTGGGTTTGTGAGTCAGCAACCAAACCATTCTCCTCTGCTCCTCTCTCTCTCTCTCTCTCTCTCTCTCTCTCTCTCTCTCTCTCTCTGAGCCCACCAGCATGTTTAACCAACCTTTGGAGGACAGCCTCGAGCTGTCCCCTGCAGTCTCTGACATTCACATCAGTAAACAGCACCTAATGTCCTTGCTTCACAGGCTCTCTGAATTGTGTGATGTGTTGACATTAACCGAATGGATAGCTTTCCTTAGGCTGCAGATTTAAGTGCGATTAGATGCACATCAGTATTCCTGGGGTGCCGATGCACAGTTAAATTGTTTTTTCGTGGGGCTTATCGGTCCTGGCTCCCGGTGTCCTAACGGTGGAAAATTGAAGCATTAATGAGAGGACTTCTTGTACTGTTAATGTCACCCGGCATGTGCACTCATAGACAACAAAGGGGCCTCAGCTCCTGCCCAACAACTGCCCTTTCCAGAATGCAACATTCATTTTCTATGGTGAAAGAAATGCAAATGCAGCTCCTACATTTTATTGCCCATGTCTCTTTTTGGTGAGGTCTACCATTACAATACATCTTCCTTCACAAAATAATTTCCACCCATTCAGTGCAAGTATAGGTCCCCACTGTACTGTACTGTATAGACCTAGAATACCAAAGTCGTTTCAAAGATTTTTGTCCCGTGTAAAAAAGCTTTTATTGTGACTTTTTAGCTCCAAAGAACGGCATGCTTCATTATTTATTTCTTTAGATGTATTTGGGGCATTCTATGCTTCCTTTCAGTAAGCTGTAGAGTACTGTAGAGTGTGGGAGGATGGAGAGACATGCAGGGCAAGATGAAAGTTGGATTTTGACTCGGGAGCTTTGCACTACAGACCACATTGTGCCTCTTTTGAGCTTGCCCACAGTATTCAATATTAATGAATTGTGTGTGTCACTTTTTAACAGCCTGTATACTTTTTTCCCCACAGCTTCTCTGATCCGTGGGAACAGGAACAACTGCGCCCAGTTTTCTCGGAAGCTGGACTGGCTGGTCAGCAAGCTGGAGAGGCTGGAGTCTTCCTCAGGTACTGTACAATGTATGGAGGCAGGGGTACAGATAGTCTACAGCACAACCACACAGCACACTACACACATCCACACATTTCGATCGTTCATTTCATCATTATTTGCTTAAATTGATTTAGTAAAATACTTAAAATGTTGTTTTGTTGTGTGGACCTTACTGTTTTTGTTATGCAAAACCCTAGTGCATGACAAAACGGAAACATGTTTGCTAGACTTAAATTACATTGGATACTAGTAGTATACTAAGTATAAAACTAGTACACTAGCAGTATATAGATGACTATACTTGAAAGTATACTTAAGTATACTTTAAGTGGTTCCAATTTAAGTATACCGTAATTTCCGGACTATAAGCCGCGACTTTTATCCCGTGCTTTGGACCCTGCGGCTTATTCAGTGGTGCGGCCAATGTATGGATGTTTACGGCTAACAAACACTATAGGGCGTTCCAAGTCTAAATGCACGGTATGCACCCCAACTTTAAGCCGGCCCGAGCAGGAAATGTAGAGGGACAGGGCACAGGCAGTTCGCTAAGACAGACACTACTAAATGCATCATGGAAAGCAAACGAAGAAGTACATATAACGCAGCTAAAGTCAGTCAGGCTGGTTGAAAAATAAGGAAATCTATCTGCTGCACGTAGCCTTGGGATCAATGAATCAATGGTTAGACGGCTGACCAACATGAGGAACGCCAGCGCGGCGGAGGCGCCATGAGCTCCGCGGACCGCGGCGCCAGCGCGCGGAGCACCAGCGCGAGCAACATGCTGAAAGCAACTTTTTCTCAAGTCTGCCAGTGGATCCTGACTGCGTGGAAAAGTGTCAAAACATCCACGAACGGGTTTAGAAAGGCTGGCGGCAGCAGCAGCAGCAGCAGTGCGATCAGGAATAGGAGGGGGTCCGTGGAGGCGGCAATAAAGACGCCTCGTCGAGCGTCTTAAACATTGAGAGGATTCCTGGTGGTCCCCAGCTAAATGGTGGACAGTTGGTTAACCAGATGTACGGTAGGCTACCTTTTTTCATGAACCAAATGAACCCGCAAGCGCTCATTTGGTTTCATGAAGTGATCGGAGTTGCGCATCTCCGGCTACACTCTATGGCCAGGCCTGGATGTAATATTTCTCAATCGGGGGTGCAGCCGAAAATGGCAGTTGGTTTAGTGGTGCCACAAATGTAGTTAGTCAATGTTTAACTACCGCTATAAGCATTTGATTTGAAATATCTTTGAAGTTTTCATTGTTTGCATTCCGTCATGTTTGGTGGGGCAGTCAGGGCGTCTAGAGGGCATTCCCCCCCATGTCTATGCCTAGATCCGTCCTTGGTCTATGGCTCTAGCGTTAATTACATACAGCACGTGCAGTTCTGTAGTCGTTTAAATAATAAAAAAGGATGCTTCTCAAACAGCATTTTGTTGCCGACAATCTCATCCGTGCAAGAACCCTTACATATGGTAATTAAGCATTAAAACACCCGCGGCTAATAGGCCAGTGCGTCTTGTATATGTACACAATTGATTTTTTCGCTAAATTTGGCCGATGCGGCCTATATTCAGGTGCGCTTTATAACCCGGAAAGTATGGTACTTAAAAATACTATACTTCAGTATACTAGTTTTTGATAAGGGTGGTGAAGACACCAGAAACACCATGACCTCCTCACACATCCTGTTTTGGAGATCTAGTCCTTCAAAATAAGGGTTTTTACCGAATGCCGCAACCCAGGCCGTGGCATATACAATTAGCAGAAGAACACAACACCGTTGTTGTTTTCAGCTGTGTTTGGGAGCGATGTTGAGAGTGCAATGCAAGCAAAATAGCCCATCTGTATACTCTGAGAGCATCAACCGTTAGGACTGAGGGCACTATGAGAAACAGACCACCAAGAGCAGATGATGTAAATGTATCGTTGGAGGAAATTACAAACAAAAAACAAAATGAATCCAGACCAAAACACTCGTGATTCAGCCTATGCTGCAACAGACCTTGAATTGTTTCACAGATGCCCCCTGTTCTCTATTCCTCTCACCCATCCCACAGTAAAATGCAGCTAGAACTGTAGAAAGCTAGTTGTCTTCATTCTAACACAGGTATTTTAGTAGCTCCTAAAATCGTCCTGGTACTCACACATCCACCATTTGCCACCCTCGACAAGGTGGTAAATGGCCTGAAAATTCATGAAAGAATAAATTAAGTTGGGAACTACTAAAATACACACATTAAAATGAAAACATTTTTTCTGTGGCAGGGTTGGGAGAACTGGAGTACATGTGGCCTCTATGAAACAATTCAAGGCCAACATGCATGTTGTTGGGACAGGATTTGGGCTGATTAATGGGTACATGTATTTTGGGCTGGATTTCTCCTTTAAAATGTGATGACACTGGTCCTCTGAGAAAACCTTTCTCAGTTTATATCCCAAAAGTTCCCCCTGAGAGCCCAATTCATATTCACCAAATAAGCTATGCTGATAAGTTAATGGCTGCTCTGTGGACCTCCAACAGTAGCAGTATTACAGACCCTGAACAGATGTCCGTGTGGCCTAGGAGGAGGTACAGCAGAGCAGACATAATTTGGTGTCCTTGTGTACAATACCTTCCAGACTATGAAAGACATACACAGACAGTTCGCTTGACCTGCTCCATCTGTCTACAGCATGTATAAATGTACGCCCTGGGTTTAACTACTTAAACCCTATACCAGTACAAGGTGGTTGACTGTAATCTAGGGGTCTGGTCTGGAAGTTCACAATACTAAGGCAAAGTTTAGAAAATCTGGGAACTACATTGTGACCAAGAAATGTCTTCACTATTGTGTTTTTAATGGTGTCTATTGAAATTAAACTCCCGTGGGAAAATCTGGTCAAAGTTGGGGTAATAGTCACAACCTATAGAAGGCAAAAATGCATGTTTTCATCATGCTTTATGTAGCGTGTGATGTTTAACTAGGGGTTTTTCATGATGCTGATTCCATTCCAAGTCAGTTTTGCATTCCTTGAGCTAAAAACCCGTCATCACAAAGGTGCTTAGTCAGCCCGTTTCCCAGGTGAGTTGAATTCCAATCTTTTAGTATACTGTATGTTATTAGCCAGATGGTCATTTCTTGGTAACGATCGGTTTGGATAAAATCAAGCTTGTGGTTCTGCTAATTCTTTCCTGTTGAAATTAAGGCTTAGGTGGGTTTGCTCAGAGTTGGATTTTTGAAAATGACAAACCTGAAGTGACCTCCCCTCTCCTCTCCTCCTCTCCTGTCCTCTTAGGAATTCTAGAGGTTCTCCACTGCATCTTGGTTGAGAGCCCGGAGGCTCTGAACATCATCCAGAAAGCACACATTAAATCCATCATCTCTCTGCTCTACAAGCATGGACGGAACCACAAGGTGGGGAAGGACATTGCCTTGGACGGACACTCACACACGTACACACACTCCTACATAAACACCGTCAGCATATTATGAACTTTTTTTGACCTGGTTTAGCATTCTGTAGTCACACTCCACTTTGACCATGGCATGATAAACTGATTGAGGCTAAGCTGCCAGAGCTGCAGACATAAAAACCTGCCTGCAGCTTCCATCCTTCCTTTTACTTTTTACCTTTGGCCAAGCATAACAACAACAGGCAACTTCACAGATCAGTTTAAGCCTCTGAGAAGAGGATATAATCCGATCTGAGCTGCGGGTTGTTTGTTACGACGCTAATTGCACCTCTTCAAGTCCAGGCCAAAACATGAGGTCACATCTTCCTTTCTTATTTTTTATGGCTTTCGCCTTTATTTTTTTATAGAGGACTGTAAGCTGACAGGAAAGGGGGGAAAAGAGATGGGGGTGGGTGACATACAGTAAAAGCCGTTGAGATCAGGAGTCAAACCCGTGGACACTGCCTGTGATGGATTACCAGCCAGGGTGCCTGGACCGCTGATCCACGGACCAGTCCAGTCACATCTTTCTTTCATTTAATTTTTTTATTTTTTGTTATTTTATTTTTATGTTCATCGATCTGACGTACACACGGCCGTGCATGTGCTCATTAGTCATTTTTCGGTCCAAGCCCAGCCATAATCCACTGTTTGGAAGTTTATATACCGTAATCCGCCATGATCATTGCACACCACAAACAATGGCTTCACAGCAAAGTTATGAATAAAATTAAATTAAATTTGTATGAACAGCTTGGAGATTTACCATATTCAAGAACAACTACAACAAAAGTCATGTGCTCACTGCTCAGAGAATGTGTGACATCTTGTGTTTCCACCTCAGCTGTGATGTCACTTTGTTTTGCCTGGTGGTGAAAGATTGTTCAGGCATGCATTTTCGGCGTCGGCCAGCTTGCCGGAAAAGCTTGAAAATGCACACTGGAACAAGTCGGAACTATCCAGTCAAAAAAACGAAGTGATGCCACAGCTGAGCCCACACACAAGTGGACACAATTGCAAGGGTGGATGAACCTGACTACAGATATCTCTTTTTCTACTTTGGAATCTTCGCGAATTTGACTGGCACTGGCGCCACACTTTGGCCAGAGGTCACTGGAATACAAAAAGTTAATGCAGTAGCACAGCAGCTCGTTATCAACTCATAAGTCCCCAATCCGTGATAAAGGCGAGGTCAGGCACCCACAGGTTTTATCCTCCAATCGTAAATATTTGTTGTGGAACCTGGCTGCTGTGATAGTAGTGGTTTCGCCGGTGACATTCCAGCTATGTGTTTTACACGCTGCCTTAACACGTCTCTTACGCCCAATATTTGCTCTGTAAAGAGTGACTGGTGATGTGACCGTGACCTCATAAACAACAGCTGTTGATCAGCGAGAGGCAGCTGGAATGCTGTGGCCCGTGCGGTGCTGGGGTCACTAGGCATTAGACTAGCCTGGCATATTGTTGCCGCCACCGGGTGGCAACAAAAAAAAAGTTTTTCAGCAAACTTACATTTCAATGGATCCTAATTTAGTTATTATAGTAATTATTATTAGGTCTTGTTAACAGCTTTAATGCGACACATGAGCTTGTAGAGGTTTGTGTGATGAGGTATGGCATTCATTTAGGATTGGAAAAAAAAAAAGACTAACTAATTTGAATGATGATGAAGTGGTTGCTTCCTTCCGAAAGCAGCGGTATGCTACCACCTGTCTGTTTGGATGGGTGCTTTTCCTACGCACGTTCCATTGAGATAAATTAGGCAGATTGTCACCACAGGCAGTTTGAAGACACGTTTATTCTGTTACATCAAGACACATTTGTTGTTTTATTTATATTCAATCACATGAGAGAGGAGAAGGAAGCGCATCCGAGTGTTTCCAAGATTGTTCAGTAATAATTACACTGAGAGACAAGGATGCAGAAAACAGATGGGCTCTTAATCTTATTTCTTTGTTCGTTCCTTTCTTTCTAGATTTTCAACAGGTGGACCGGGGACCACCAGTAGTCCCTGAGAGGATTGAGGAAATGATGGAAAGTTAACCAGATGTAACTCTTTGAGAGCGTAAAAATGAAACCAAATGGACCATCGTGGGTCCCTTTGGTTTCATGTTTAAACTATCAAGAGTTAAAATATTCATCATGTGAATTAGCCCAAGTCTACACAACTAGAGCACGTAGAAGATTAATGCTCATTTTGGTCTGTAGGTTTGACTGCTTTGTTTCCCGGATCCAGCCTGGAATTGTGGACAAAAAAGAAATAAATATTTAGTTTTGGGGCCAAAACTTTGGTCCATGGCACAAATGTTGAATAAATAGTGGGCCCTGGTATCAAAAAGGTTGAAAACCACTGCTTTATTTCATTCTTTCTTCACATCTCTCCTTTCCTTTCTCTGCCTCTCTCCCTTCCAGATCTTAGATGTACTGTGCTGTCTGTGTGTCTGTAACGGGGTGGCCGTCAGAGTCAATCAGAACATTATCTGCGAGAGCCTGCTTCCAAAGAGGGACCTGCTCCTCCAGACCCGTCTGATCAATGATGTTCAGAGGTAATGAAGTGATTCACAGCCTGACTCCACCACCAGGGTGGATTACACAGGCAGGTTGCTCTTGACCTTTTACACTAGTGATTTTATCGGGAATATATTAAGTCAGTTTCAGGCAGATCAACAAGCATGTGATTTCTCTTTTTAAAAAAAGTAATGTGGAACAATGTCCCTGGTGTCAAAAAGGTTGAAAACCACTGGCGTAATGCATGCTATACCTCCATGTATTTTTCACCTTTGTGCAGCATGAGGCCCAACATCTTCCTGGGTGTGGCCGAGGGATCGGCTCAGTATAAGAAGTGGTACTTTGAGGTGGTGATCGACCAGGTGGACCACTTTGTGACCGGTGAGCCCACCCACCTCAGGGTGGGCTGGGCCAACACGGCCGGCTACGCTCCGTACCCCGGAGGAGGAGAGGGATGGGGGGGCAACGGGGTCGGGGACGACCTCTACTCCTACAGCTTTGACGGCCTTCACCTCTGGTCAGGTGGGTTATCTTTACCAGACTGCTGTACAGTAGGCGCTATCTGCCGTTTTCTCCAAATGTTTTTCCTATTTATGAGAGGGTTCAAGGTAGTCATGGTAATTGCAGGGGCGTTATCCTGTGTCCGTGCTCATGGGGGCTGAAAAAAAACAACAACAACACCAGCCCCGCATGTGCCTGTACACAGTAGGGCTACCCGAGCCCCAGAGCCCCTTAAGTCTTCCATTCTCATGGGGGCTCGGGCCCCTGAGCCCCCACAAAGATAACGCGCCTGTTTAGTCATGGTAATTGAATGATTGATTGAATGATTATAATAATTAAATTTCAAGCACAACTCAATACAAAACTGTTAAAGGGACTTGAACGCATAACATGCTGTCAGAGGAGCATCGACACTACTTCTTGAACTAGAATGCCCATAATGCTACATATTACACACCAAACACCTCCAGAAAATTGTTCTAAGTCTTATAAATGTCATCAACATATTTTTAAAGCAAAAATGGTGTAATGTCCCTTGTGAGTGGATGACCAGATAAAGCATTACACTTGTTTTACGTTTTTATAATAGAGCCCACCATCTCCATTTCATCAAAACATTTAGAGACATACAAATACGTGTATTTTATATAGCCAAATGCAGGAAATCAGAGAGGAAGTAAAAATGGGGAGGGGGGGGGGGATACGGCGAGAGGAAAGGATGTGGGTAGGAGAATCAGGTTTTACGGTGAGGCAGATTTTATTCTTTCCAAGCATGCATTGGAGGTAAATTACCTGACAAATTTCACTGTAAGCTGTCCAGTGGGCATGCTGTCCACACTGTCTCCGTGGTGACCTTACGTTGCAAATCAAGAACTATACCCAACCAGCAATCGGAGTGACGTACATGTAGCCTCACTTCACCACTTAGCTAGTCTCTCCCATGCTCCCTGGCTCTACCTCACCCAGTGTGAGATCTCACCTCAGCGTCAACTCTCTTCTAACACAGCATCTACCATATGTCACCTCTACTTACTCCCTTCCCCAAAATCCACTAAAAGGCCTGTCACTTTCCTTCGCTTGCTTTCACGCTCTTCCCTTCAAAAATACCCCCCACCGCCCCAAAAAACAAAACAAAAACACCACCATAAAAAACTACACAGCTGTGCAGAGAGACACCGGTGTTGCTGTGATACAAAGTCCAGGGGTGTCCTGGGCTCTGGCATTTTGTGACCACAACACATTATTGCAATATACTGTACAGCAGCAATACAAGAGGTTATGAATACTTTTTTTTTTTTTCTTTTTTACTAGCTGCTTGCAAAGCAGCTGGTAAAAAAAAATCCCATGAAAACTTGACAACAAATCGACACACTAGTCATACTGACAGGCAGTTCCGATTGCTGATTGGCCAAAATGGCCATCCCAAGGCAAAAAGACTATAGTCTATGGGCAGACGTGTAAAGTAATACATCATCTGTTCCAAATTCCCAGTAGCATTCGGAATTAAGTGTTTGGTAGATATATTGCCCCTCTAGACCGGAATGACATTTCATTCGGAATGGAATATTCCATTTCAAATGAGGTCTTTACATGACCATTTCCATTCTGATGACTGGAATGAATGCATTCATTCTGAATACATCTTGTGCATGTGGCATAATTAATGAGATATTCACAGATTTGACTCAAATAGGGTGATGATCTAATTCATTATTTCCTGGATTCTATAAAGATGAACTGAGAAAAGTTTTATGGGAGGGTTATGCAGTTTGCCCTGCCTACTACTACTGCCCATATGTCCCTGCCCTACATTCTCAATGCCGTTGCCATTGTAGCATCCATCCATCCATTCTCTCCATCCCCAGGGCGGGTCCCCAGGGCCGTGGCCTCCATTAACCAGCACCTGCTGAACTCGGACGACGTGGTGAGCTGCTGTCTGGACCTGGGCGCCACCAGCATGTCCTTCAGGATCAACGGGCAGCCTGTCCAGGGCATGTTCGAGGACTTCAACACCGACGGCTTCTTCTTCCCCGTCGTCAGCTTCTCTGCGGGCGTCAAGTGAGGCTCCGTGTGGGGAAAAGGCCCTGTGATGATCTATATCAGGGGTCTTCAACCGTTTTCATACCAGGGCCCACTATTTAGTCACCATTTGAACCGCGGACCACCATTTGATGACATTTTAGCCCTACAGAACCCAAAACTAAAGATTTCTCTTGCTTTTGTCCACAATTCCAGGCTGGATTTGGGGAAACAAAACAGTCAAATTAACATACAGATAAAAATGACCATTAATCTTCTAGTTGTGTACACCTGGGCTAGTTAAGATGATGAATTTTAACTCTTGAGAGTGTGAAAATGAAACCAAATGGACCCGCAAGGGTCCATTTGGTTTCATTTTTACGTTCCCAAGAGTTACATCTGGTTAAGCAACTTAGCTGGGGACCACCTGGAACCCTCTCAGGGACCACTGGTGGTCCCCGGACCACCTGTTGAAAACCCCTGATCTATATTAATACTGTGGCTGTCATCTATTTTGGCAGCAATAACAACGCTATCTGACAGCAAAATAATTAAACCAAATTCATTTGTGTTCATCGATAAACTGAGCAAAAATGTGTGTCTGCTACCTTTTTTACTCATGAAAACCATATGGAAACAAAATGAAAACTAACCTATGGTGACTAATATTAAGACTAAATATATTGGAAATTTTGTCAACAAATAAAAACGACACTATAATGTTACAGATCTAGTGGACAAGTGTAACCAACTTTACACTTGGTTGCATGGTATGGTGAAAATAAATGCTCTACAAGCTCACAACGTATTACAGCGTGGCACATTGTGAGCTTGTAGATTGGCTATTTTCAGGTGATTAAGAAAAAGCCATTATGACTATACCAGGTCAGCCAAAAAACTGTATATTTGACTAAAACTAGTATAACTAAGTATAACTAAAAACAGTTATACTTAAACATCCCAGGTGACTAAAACTAAATGGAAACTATTTAAAAGACTATGACTGAAACTAAAATAGCCGAAAACAACACATGCGAAGTTCACAACCTCTTGGAACTGTAATGTGTTGTAGGATTCTAGATCTTTGGTTTTCATAATTTGTTGTGTGACTGTGGCATACTGTATGTAAGGTGAAAAAACAAAAACAAAAAAATAAGACGTGTTAAATGCTCACGTGACCGCTTTCCATGCACAACAAGATCTGCAAATGTTATTCAATGAAACCATTGACAAAAATGATCACCGAAAAAATGTATAAATATGATTGTCGGATCTTTACCCATAGGGTCCGTTTCCTGTTGGGCGGTCGTCATGGAGACTTCAAGTTCCTGCCCCCGGCGGGGTATTCTCCCTGCTACGAGGCTCTGCTGCCCAAGGAGAAGATGAGGGTGGAGCCTGTGAAGGAGTACAAGAGAGACCATGACGGTGTGAGGGACCTGCTGGGCACAACGCAGCTCCTATCACAGGCCTCCTTCATCCCCACGCCGGTGGACACCAGTCAGGTGAGTAACGGCAGGACGCACAATAGCCAGCTTCCAACCCATTGTGTCCTGCCTAGATTTCTAGTTTCTGAATAACATAATATTCAAAGATTTGCACCACGTTTTCACGATTTTTCAAAAATAGCAGAGATACAAGCTCATAGCGCGCCACTCGGTGGCGCGCTATGAGCTTGTAGATCTGCTATTTTTCAATAGTTAAAACATAATGCTTAGAACACCAAAACACATTCAGTAAACTAAAGGGTTTAAGATGGCCCTCCCTGGGACTCCGACACTGACGGGGACGTAGAGCTGCTCCACAGAAACACAGACGATCAATAATCTTACCTTTAATCCCCAGCGATGTAATTGGCATAATTAAATAAAAATACATCGCTCTTGTTGTAGTAATTACTCCCCAATGACCGTGGAATTAATTTTAATCGATTAGCATGTCGATTAGTGTGATCTGCTATCGGCGGGTTAAACTCTCTCCTACACGCATGCTTGCGGTCTTTATGTCAATCGCCGTTCGTAATCCTATCAATCGGTGCTTCTTTACGGCTTGATTTGACTTAGTTAATAATGATGATAATAATCATACAGTGTACATGCATGTAATCATACAGTGTACACGCATGTACACTGTATAATCATACAGTGTACATGCGAGAATATTTTATTTTATTTTATTTTAAAAATAAAGTACGGTAGGTGGCCTGGTAAAGCAATTGTGCGCATTAAACTGGTAGGGATGGGTTAAACACTAATAATAGCGCCGGTTAGTAGACTAACCGGATCCTGCACGTTGGGGAGAGCACTGAGCGTGCCCTTCAGACCACGGAAGTCCTCGCTGTCCGAGGAAAAGTAGCATCTGGTGACTCCGTGTGTGTCATAGGACACGAGTGGTCGTCTACAGTGTCCCCCAGACAAATACAGAGGGGCTGCCAGGAACAAGCACAATGCATATGCTGCATATGATGCATAGTGCTGTACATGATGGGAATTAGAAACAACACACACACACACGCACCCACACACACACTCACACACACACCCCCACACACACACACACGCACAAACACACACACAAAATGTTACAAACGTATTTGAGTTAAAGTGCTGTCAAGTGGATCCCCAGGAACGGTATCAATTGCATGTTGGGGGGGGACAGTGTTGCCAACTGCCAAATTACAAAATGCAGTAGTTGCACTTCCAAAATGCACTATAATGGTATTCAACCATTTTCATACAGGGCCCACATTTATTCTGCATTTTAGCCACGGAGGACCACCATTTGATGTGGAGTTTAGTCTCTCAGACTAATTTATAAGAAGTAACTGGCAAAAACGTTGGTCAATATAGCAATTCTTCTACATTTTCGAAAATGTGTACATTCTTGAAAATTAGGTAATTCAGATGTTTAAATGTAATTTAACTCTTGAGAGTGTAACATGAAACCCATCAGGGTCCATTTGGTTTCATTTTACGATCCCCAAAGTTACAGATCTATAAGGGTCCATTTGGTTACCAATGGTCCTTCTTCTAGGAAGGAAGGAGGACTCTATCATAGGAGGAAAATGGTGAAAAACAAGATTTTTATCTCTGGTGCCTGTCAACCAATTTCGCCCCAACTCACCAGCAAAAAACACCAGATTTTCTGCCAGGTGTTTTTCACTATTTTGGCGCTAGGGGTGGTCTGGAAATAAAGCTAAATATAGTGACAAATGCGCCAAGTTGGCAACACTGAGAAGAGCGATCACATTCTTGGTCACATTGACTGTCCCATATTTGGCATCTATTTATCATCCAACCTAAACCATCTGCTGCGTTCCTCTCCTTCCAGATTGCTCTCCCTGCTCACCTGGACAACGTCCGGGACAGGCTGGCAGAGAACATCCATGAACTGTGGGGGATGAACAAGATCGAGCTGGGCTGGACCTACGGCAAGGTAACTGGATGTACACTCCCACCACCACGCTGTCCCTGCATGCACTCACACATGCACGGACATATACACACACACACATAGCAGGGAGCTGATGGAACTAGGCTTACTTCAAAAAAAAAAAAGAATGAATGAAACTAGGTTCCCTTTTCTAAAAGAAAGAGAAATAAATAAAGAAAAGCAACAGGAAAACAATGTGTCGTAGCAAAAGGTGCATATATATATATATATAGTATAGTATATAGTAATCATATATAGTATAATATCAGTAATAACCTGCAAGCTGCTTTAAGTGAAGCCGCATGTGGCTAAACTAGATTGATAACACAATTGTTAAATTTAAATTGTGTCTATGAACCCAGAACAAAATGTGCACACACACACACACACATGCACGGACACACATGTGTGGGCACGCATGCACATCGTGTGCGTGCATCCCTTTAGGTCTGTAGTACATCCTAACATTAACCGCCCATTAACCTCAATCTCTCAGTCATTTCGTATCCCTATGTCAGGATTTGCTGTCATTAGGATTGATCATACGGACAACGGCCAATCAAGATCTATTCATGCTCCATCGTGCAATGGTGTCACGGCCGAGAATAGCACAGCATAAAACTCATCATACGTCTTGGATACGATGAGTGCGGATACGATGGGTGCGGCTTCATCATGATGCTTTGCGCCACGGGTGATGAAGCCGCACCCATACCATTTTTGGTTACAGAACTTCTATTAGGCAAGCAAGCATCAATAATAACATCAGTTGTTGTTGAAGTTGCAACAGACACGCAGCATGCATAAAGCTAAAGGTCTGACTCAGAGAGTTTTCTGTTTTCAATGATGAAATGCTGTTTGTTTAGAGGTGCGACGATTGTAGTTAGTCGCGTAGTGTTTAAATTAATCTTAAATATACTGTAAGCACTTTACTTTATATTATATTCGGGTTGTTTTGCATGGCATCATGTTTGGTGTGGCAGTCAGGGCACAGCCCCCCCCATGCCCATGCCTAGATCCGCTCCTGGTGCCACACTCCATCCCAATGACAGCTGTAACATGACTCAAATTCTCACCTGTCTTATCAGAAATCAAATGTTGGGTGTCCCAGAACTCTCTCCAACTTATTGAGTCTGAAACTGAGTCTTATTTGGCCCATCATCACCCAGTCACATCTTGGCAATCTGTCAAACAATGTTAAGACCTTTTGGCAAGCAACCTGGGTGTGATGTAGACTTGTCTTTTTAATGTGCAAGTAACGACTTCAAATATTAAAACATTTTTTAGGGCTGGGACTTTAACTGATTAATTGAGATTAATTAATCACAGAAACAATAACGCGATTAACAAAATTAACTCATTTTAATCGCCATGCACAGACCCCAAAACTAAAGATTTCTTTTGCTTTTGTCCACAATTTCAGGCTGGATTTCAGAAACAATGTCACAGTCAAACATACAGATCAAAATGACCATTAATCTTCTACATTCTCTAGTTGTGTAGACTTGGGGCTAATTCACATGATGAATATTTTAACTCTCAAAGAGTTACATCTGGTTAACCAACTTTTGATCTAGTTAACCAAATTTGGATCTGGTTAACCAACTTGCAGTGTCGACACAGTGATTTAGAAAAAAAAAAACTCTCACACGCTATACCAGCCTGTTTTAATTGACAAAAAAATGCTTCTTGGGTCAAATATTGGTATGCAATTAATTGAGATTAATTAATTACAAGGCTTCAAATTAATTAGATCAAAAAAATTAATCGAGTCCCACCCCTAATTAAAACATTTTTTTAGTCAGTGACAGACCTTGAAAAAAGTAATTCATGTTTTTATTTCATCTCACTTAGATTACAGCAACTCATTATATTCTGGGCTCAGCAAAAACAATAAAAGGAATCTCCTGTCTTCAACTCCACAGCTAGACTGCTAACAAGGTCTAGGAGACATAACCACATTACACCGACCCTGGCTGCCCTCCACTGAAGCTGCCGGTGACTTTTAGCGTTGACTTTAAGCTTTTATCGATTACTCTTAAAGCCCTTTCCTGCGAGGCCTGGCTCCCAGCTATATTTCGGATAATACTGGAGCTATACAGGCAAACATGCACCCTTATATCCTCCGGTTTGTCTCTCTTGGACGTTCTCTCGTTTTCTCGCCTGGTCACCATGGGCAACTGGGCCTTTGCTGCTCCCGGTACCCAGACTCTGGAATGACCTGCAGTGTCATCTTTTACCCTAAATCACTTGAAAGCGTATTTGTAGACTGAAGGCTTTCCTTAGTTTTATCATGTTACATGTTTATCATGTCTGACTGTTTTATTATAGTGTCTGTTTGCATTTGATTTTGATTGTTATTGGTTTTCCCTATGTTCTCTTTTTAATTTGGCATTGCACAGCACATTGTCAACAACGTTTTCGAGAGGCACTTATTACTATAAGTCACACGCCATAGCTCTTCGGTGCTGTAATTTCCGTCACAGCATCTCTCCCCTCGAAGGCGTCATCAGCCAGACTGTTTTGGCAAAATGATCATGCTGCCGTCCAAAAATGTGTCACCTAGATTAATTACAACTGCGTGCCATTGCCACTCAGGCGAGGAGGGGCCAGGGCCCTTGTCATTTATACAAGACAATATTTAGGTACCATCCCTGACCCTCAGACTGAAAGTTCCACTTCATTAGTCATTCTGAAAGTGTTCCCACTGCAGTCTTGTCCAAGAGAGAGTCTGTGGTGATTGCGTAACCAATTACAATAGTGAAAAGTTCCATGTCATTGTCAAGCAACACTGGTCAGCTTGCTAATAAACTAACGCTTACCAGATTGGCTATTTGCCGTTGTTCCCAAGCTTTGCTAGTGGGTGAAGTTGTAACAATTCCTATCCTTCACATTAGACTGTGCCCTGCAATCTATTATCGTGAACTCAATGGCATTCCAGAGACGCTGATTGGACAACAACACAGGAGCCTCAATAATCACCAACATAAAGAAGACTTTGAATGGGCATGAAAGGGGTGATTCAGGGGCTGGATCCAGCCAATTTAGGTACCATATGTGCTCAGGATTTAATTTAGTTTTAACGAGACCTCATTAGTTCAAAGTGACATTGTCCCCAGTCCTAGATAGGAGCGCGTTTGAACAAAGGGACGGTTACATGGCAGGGATTCACAGCACTGATATGGTCGATAAACTTGGTTATGGATTGACTATGTCATGTCCGAGTGCTTGGCCTGTGTACCTCTATGTGTTTGGGGGACAACTACAGTGCATTATTAGTTTCCTGTGTTAACAGCGGAAGATGCCCAGAGGTAGCAGTTTATGCCACAGTCTTTATTGAGAGGCTGTGCACAGGAGTACATTGCTCTCAATTAGATGCTCACACAAACAGCAGAACTCTAATGCCCCGCTGTGGATCCTCCCTCACAGTTAATCGCATCATTTAAAACACCTGAGGATTCAGTTATTCTGGGGCGACAATTAACTAACAATTATTAATGACTACACACAGCGTAGACTAAATCTCTCTCAGGCTTTGTGCAAAGGTGTGAGCTATACTTTTGCCTTTTGGCTGTGATGTGTGTAATTATTCTTTCCATATTTATAGAAACTACTTTCTCTTACCATGTTGGTACCGGTAGGTGTCCTGACATTTTGTCAGGACTCCTGTGGGTACCTAATTTGTGTTAAATTAAATTAATAATATTTTTATTAGTCCCAGGATTGGAATGGGACGGTAATGAAAGTCAAGAATCTACAGATGAGGAAAGGGGATTCGAATTTCCCTCAGCCAATCACGTCATGCCTGCATCACTTCAAACCAGACATTGTTGTCATTCATGTGGCCAATGCGTTAGCCTGTTTGCTAACCAAACAAACACAGCCAAGGCTGCAGAGCGCTGCTACATATGAACAAACGCAGTAAAAAGTTGGATGATGATGTTTATACAACCCGATGCTTCTTTAAAGAAACTATCTTGGTACCAAAGTAATTATAGTTTGACAATAGAAGGCCAGACCAAGAGACTCAAGAGAGTGGGCGATGGGTTTGGACCAGGCGAGGACAGGATGGGAGTAGAATGGGACAGTAGTGGAAATCCACTCGACCATAATCATTCCTAAACCTGTTTTCTCTGCAGGTTCGTGATGACAACAAGAGGCAGCACCCATGCCTTGTGGATTTCACTAAGCTGCCCGAGACGGAGAGGAACTACAACCTGCAGATGTCCAGCGAGACGATCAAGTAAGTCTGAATGCTCCCTCTGCTATGGAATCCACTTACATATTCATGGAAAAAACCTCACCGCTCTCAGCTGGATGCTGTTGAAGCACAGATTAGGCCAAGATTAAAGCAGCACCTTCTAATGAGTTGCATCTCCCCACTGGACGCGCTCCGCTATCGATTCTCACAAAGTCGAGAGTGCAAAGTCCATTTCTGCTTGCCACTGAGTCATCGTTCTGTGGAATCATTAGGCTTGGCTTCTCCGCGTGTAGCTCCCTTTTACACAGAGCTTCGATTAGATATGCAATCTGTCAGTACTGTACTGTATACATGCAGTACGCTGTTATCCTCAGTATAACCATATTGATTGACTGACTGACTGATCGATCTATCTGTGGGATGTTTTTTTCTTTTTTTAAAGGACGCTCGCTCAACAAATTCTACCTTCGTCTGGTGGAAGTCAGTGTGTCTTCTATATTGACATTTTGTCAGATTGTTGATGTGAACCACGGGTGGACAACTTTGCAAAATGTGCATTTATTTGCTATTGCTTTCTATTGAAATCCTAAAGTAAAATAAGAAGTAAAATTTGCATATAGTTATGATAACTTTATAAACTATATACGAATGGTTGCATTTAGCATGTAAACCAATGTTTATCCACCATGGACTCACATTACTCACGTCATGATGTGCGCATGGACCACTTTGCAAGTTGAAAATCCCACAGTAATGATCCCAAGCATCGCAAGCAACTTTGATTAAATGACAAAAGTAAATGAAAACAGCGTGGCCAAAACAGGGTTGTCAACTTCATGAAAACATAGATTGTTGCCAACTTTATGAAAACAGGGTTGCAAACTTTAGTTGAATGACAGGTCACCGACCTGCGTTTGCTTCTCGCTCTTGGAGTGTCTTACTTGTGATAACTTTAGAAAGTAAAGACTAATACATCGGACAATAAAAAGACACAAACATTACATATCTACTCAGTATTCTAACATTAACCTGATGGCCACCAGTTGCTGATGTATGATTTCTTCTGGTTGTCCATTATATCCTATTGAGTCCTGACCCTCGATTCGAGTTTCATTCACTACAGTAATTTCCGACACTAGATTCTAGTTATTGACACTAAATGATAGTTTCTGATGCTAGGATCTCCTTTTTGACACTAGAATCTACTTTCTGACGCTAGAATCGAGTTTTTGACACTAGATTCTATAGTTTTTCTGACACTAGATTCTAGTTTTTCTGAAAAATCTGTGCTCCTGTGTCAGTGATGCTAACATATTTCTAGCCAAGGACCACCAGAATTATCCATATTTGGCTGCAGACCGCCATCTGAAAACATGTTGTTCTAGGGGTTCCCCCAGAAGCGAAAAATTGAGATAAAATGTTTGCTTCCAAAATAATGTATTCAGAGATTTGTAGCACATTTTCACATTTTTTTCAAAAATAGCAGAACAACAAGCTCGTGTCGCGCCACTCGGTGGCGCGACATGAGCTTGTTGATCTGCTATTTTTCAACAGATAAAACACCAAAACGCGTTCAGGACACCAGAGGATATCTCTGTCTGGTTGTCCACTCATCCTTCCTGCTGTCTGTCTCTGTCCCTTCCTCAGAACGCTGCTGTCCCTCGGCTGCCACGTTGCCCAGTTCCACGTGAACGCCGCCGAGGATCTGAAGAAAATCAAACTACCCAAAGAGTACGACCCTTTGTTCTTCTTACTCTGCGTTTATACACAACCACGACAAGGGCCAACACGCTGGCCCGTATGTGAGAGGACCACCTGTACATCTGGCTCATGTCAGCTGACCACAAAGAGGACAGATGCTCCGTTCCACCTTTCCGTATTCTCCCATGGCTGTTGTACCAGCCGTAACCCACCCCCAGGGGAGACGGTGGCATTTACACTTTACCATCTAGGCATTTAGCAGAGCGACACACTTAATCCAGAGCGACGTTACGTCAGTATGAATACCTTTGGTTCAGTTTAACGAGATGAACTCGAGTGTCCCTATTTCTGGGAAAAGCATTCTCCACAGTGCATCACATTTTCACACATTTTTATAAGGTTATAGATATGCTATTTATTCATTTACTTTTGTGAACACATTTGGTGTTGAGGGAAAAAATAAGGTCTCCATGTATAGACAGAATTCGACCTTGGGATAAAAAGATCAGGCCTGAAGTCTATAATGATTGGTACATCCCATCCCTATGTATGTAGGAACACATAGGGACAATATTAAAAAAAAATCTCCATGGATTTCAAACTGCCAGCACCAATATCTTGTCAGTTGACTCTGCTGGTTATTTACACATCACTGACAGACAATTGCAGTAACCTGCTATGCATGCAACGTGGTTATTCTATGAATAAATGTCATATGCACAGTAATACATACAGTACTATTCTATTGATATATTCTTCACTCAGTCATAGTAGTAGTCTGTTATATTTTGGGCCAGGAATAGACATCTTGACATCTGTCATGTTGTGTCATTTGCAGCTATGTGATGTCTAACGGGTACAAGCCTGCGCCACTGGATCTTTCTGACGTGAAGCTGTCTGCAGGTCAGGAGGTTCTGGTAGATAAACTGGCGGAGAACGCCCACAACGTGTGGGCCAAGGACAGAATTAAACAAGGATGGACCTATGGCATCCAGCAGGTAACCACTCTTCAGTGTTCCACCACTGAATTCCGGGCTAGAAGTCTCTCTTACCTTCATTTGCAGTTGATTTATTTCACCAAAAAGTGGATTTTGTGAGGAAAAAAATGGTTGGTTGGTGTCGACAGTATAGCTAGACACTGCATGACAGTGAATAGGAACAGCATTGCTATGCTGTGTGCACCCGGAATTCAGAATTCTACTTTATGTAAGAGAATAATATAGAATGTATTTAAAGTACTCATTATATAGAATGTTCAATTTCAAGTTTTCAAATGTATAATAGTCTTTTCAAAATAGCTGAAATGTATATACTGCACACAGCTGAAGTGGACACTATGTGTTTTGTAATAATTTACTAAGTAAATAGTAACTAAAGCTGTCAAATAATTTTAGTTGAGTCGAAGTATACAATTTTTGGATTTGAGATGAGTAGAAATGAGTGAAAGTATTGGAAAGGACACATACGGTAGTATAAGTATGGGCCAAGCACATTTAGCTAAAATCGAAGAACATTTGGCCAAAAATAGAAGAACATTCAGTGAAAATAAGTGTATATACCTATACCTATACCTATACCTATATTCAAGTGTATAAACGAGGACCAGATGGGTCTGCTTGCTCTTTACAAAATAATGAGAGAGACGTTTCATGATGACACGACACTAGCTGTGGATTTCAGATTAAATCTCAGATCAATTGTCTTTTTATTGACCTAATGAACAAATTACTTCTACACGGAATCAGATTAGATGGATATCTTAATGACTCTGGGCTTTTTGCTGATGCACGCACAACTCAATTGCGACAAACTTCAGAAAAGATATGCACTATCCGCCTGCTCCTGTGTACTCTCTGTTGTATTAGTGTGCAAATCTATCAAATACAAATAAACATTTTATTCATCAGAGTCAAATCTTTATTATAATATATGCTTGATTTTTAATATTTTTGATTGTGTATGTCTTGTTTGAGCTAGGATTTGAAGAGCAGACGTAATCCACGCCTGGTGCCATATGCTTTGCTGGACGAACGCACCAAGAAGTCCAACAGAGACAGTTTGAGAGAAGCCATCAGGACTCTAGTTGGATACGGATATGATATTGATCCTCCAGACCAGGAAGGTGAGAGGATAATGGCTTGGTCTTGCCTGAGTCAAAGAGTTTGGCAACTTTCATGCGTACACCTCATGACCCTGATGACAGTCTTTAAACCTGATGAATGAACACCTCGCTACAGTTTGGATCGGTCAGAGATAAGGATAAATGTGCCATGTCATTTGTGTAGCATTGTGTTCAACCAATTCAATAAAAACAAAACCTTTGACTTTTTGTATTCATCAAGGCTGATGATAATTACTTCTCCTAATCACTGTAGAGTTGGTGTTTAAAGAAATCTATACTTACTGTAAAATAGCAATAGTCTGTTGCATTATCTTATTAAATAGTAATATGCCATTTTGAGACCCATTTCAGGTTTTTGATCTGTGTGAGTTCAAGTGCCTTAATTATCTGGATTTCTCCACATTTTCTCCCTGCCTATTAGCCGCACATGACCTGGACAGCGTGGACAGCATAGACACCATTCGCTTGTTCCGTGTGGAGAAGACATACGCCGTGACAACAGGAAAGTGGTACTTTGAGTTTGAGGCCGCGACCGGAGGCGATATGAGGGTGGGCTGGGCCAGACCCGGCTGCAGACCCGACATGGAGTTGGGAATGGACGATCAAGCCTACGTCTTTGACGGATACAGGGTAAAAAACAGCGATCATTTATTGAAAGGATAGTCATACCTCATGCATTGGCTGTTTGCTTAGAATGCTCTTTGCTGTGCTGTCGGCTTGGCGACACACGGAGCTTTTCAGATGCTTGTTAGAATAAAATAATTGTGATTTTCTAATTGCCGCCAGTGTTTTGTTAGCAGATTTTCCACAAAGGCATTAATGGTTCTTGTGTTTTGTTTTCGTTTTTTTCCTCAGGGTCGACGTCTGCACGCAGGCAGCCGATACTTTGGGCAGACGTGGCACGAGGGAGACGTGGTTGGTTGTATGATCAACATGGAGGACAAGTCCATGATTTTCACCCTCAATGGAGAGATCATAATCACAAGCAAGGGCTCTGAGCTGGCCTTCATGGACTTTGAGACGGAGGATGGTGAGTTTTCAACACTATAAAACGCATGGCTCTTATATTGTTGTTATCCATCAAAAAGATAAAATGTACTCATGAACAGTGTTGCAGTTCAATAATTATTTAATTTGTGCTATGAATGAACATACAACTGAGCACAAAGAGCATGTGCATTGCGCACAGGTAAGCCATGACCTACTTGTGAGAGCAGAGCGAGCTAATACTCATGACATTAGCTGAGATGAGATGAGATGAGATGTACTTTAGGGAAATTAATACGCTACAGCAGCATAATGTATCAGTAAGCTATAAAGGTTTTACTTAAGTCAGCATTACATCACCACCTAAACCGGCCAACGGCCGACCACCACACACCGATCGCTTAACTTGCACCCGCTCCGCTCACGCAATATAATATTGACGAAGGTTAGGGAGCACCAGACGTTCTCCTTCTTATCTCCTGGTATAAATGAGTGATAATATTTGTTTGTCTTGTCCTGTTTTATCCTTTTCAACTCTGCCTTGTTCTCACTGCCATTCTCCACCTGGATATTTGATAATAAATAAACAAACAAACAAGGCAGTCCACGGCACGTAAAAAGAATTAGCGATGCCTGCACACACAGCTGTTCATGGGAGAGGGTCGGCACCGCTCAAATACTCTGCTGACCACCAACCATCTCCTCCCTCCATCCAGGCTTCGTCCCAGTGTGCAGCCTGGGGATGTCCCAGGTGGGACGCATGAACCTGGGGAAGGACGCCAACACCTTCAAGTACTACACCATGTGTGGCCTGCAGGAGGGCTTCGAGCCGTTCGCCGTCAACATGAACCGCGACATCACCATGTGGTTCAGCAAACGCCTGCCCACCTTCTTCAATATACCCGAGTCACACCCCCACATCGAGGTAAACGCCCGTACAGACACTGGCACTGCTCAGAGGTTCATTTCATTGAGAGACAGGGTCCCATTTCGTAAAAGTGTGTGTGTGTGTGTGTGTGTGTGTGTGTGTGTGTGTGTGTGTGTGTGTGTGTGTGTGTGTGTGTGTGTGCGTGTGCGTGTGCGTGTGTTAGGGCTTTAACCAAAAAATCGATACATCGATGCATCGATTTGCATAACACGTGTCGACTCCAAAAAGCCCGAGTCGATAAGTTGTTTTTTTCCCTTCCTCCGAAGGAAAGAGGAGGAATTAAACATTTACCTTTGTTTTCCCCTTTTTTCTTTCTCTATGTGTGCGACGCGTGTGTACTGTGTATATAATTCAAATGTAATATTGGTTACTGTCACTCACGGACAGAAGTCTCCTTCGAAGTTTCCTTTGCAACTCTATCGGAGTTAAGCTTTAATTTAGGCAACTGCATGCGCAGTGCGCTCTTGCGCTCTGGGCGCGCGGCGTTCCAGCTGATCATTACGTACATACACGGATCAGATCGAACAGCAAACAGTGTCAGAGGAATACAGAACTTCATCAACCAACACCTCCCCGTGCAGTGACCGTCTTGTTCTTCGTTTCGCATTAGGCTACCGCACGGGACACATGCTTCTGTCCGCGTCATTCTCATTAATTTACTGAATGAATCATAAAAGAAAAGCGGCGCGATGGTGGTGTAGGAGGAGGAGGAGGAGGAGGCTACATGTAAATAGATCGTATGCTGCGTTCTAACGTGTGGGCTGCTGCGTATTGATAATGTTATGTGTTTTTATGTGCAGCTGTGTGCCAATATTGTTTTCATAATTAAGCTTGCCACATGCGCCATGCGTAGCCTCGCGATGTGTTTTGTATAAGCACTGCGCCGGCATATAGCGGCACCATTTGATCCCCGACCCCGAATTGTGATCAGTTATGATTTGTGTGATTGTAGATGTGTTATGTTACTGTATATGCCGTTGATTTTCCTTGTTTGTTATTAACTCCCATATCAGACAGTCTAATACCATATATTGACCGCCACACATATTTAATATTTTATTTGTTACTCCTGTATCGTGTTGTATCAACCATTTTGAAGAAATATGACAACCATGCAGAGACATTGGAGATGGACTGTATGACTTTGGGATGACTTTGCCCCTGGAGACTTTTCGGGCAACATTTCTGCAAATGTTCGTTCCAGAATAGTGTGGGATTGTTAGGGTTCATGTGGCTCAGTCTCCAACCTCTGTGTTGTCTTCATATGATTGCGACTCCTCAGGTGGCGAGGATTGACGGGACGATAGACAGCCCGCCCTGCCTCAAGGTGACACACAAGACGTTCGGAACGCAGACCAGCAACAACGACATGGTGTACTGCAGGATGAGCATGCCAGTGGAGTTCCACTCCACCGCCAGCATTCTAGATGAATCGCAAAAGCTCAGGTTAGACAGGTTAGAACTCACAGCTCTGCGAAGGGGCGAGATTCATCTTTGCCTCACCAGAATATGGTACATATAGACAAGACATTAGGGCAGGGGTGCCCAAAAGGTAGATCGTGATCTACCAGTAGATCACACAGGCCGTGCAGGTAGATCACATGACAGTCCCCCCAGCTCTTGGACCCTTATAGATCTGTAACTCTTGAGAGCGTTAAAATGAAACCAAATGGACCCTTACGGGTCCATTAATTGTTATTTCGACCAACGTTTTGCCAGTTCTCTTTTGCAATTGTGGACAAAAACGTGAAACTTCAAATACTATTTTCAAGCGTCAGTAACAGCATATACTGTATGGCAAAACCTTCCAATTCTCCCACTCTCCCGTGCATTATTCTTAAACACTATAACAGTAAGTAACACCATCACCACTATTTCAAAGCTCAAACTTTCTATAGGCCTTGAAATTGATTTCCAGTAATGGAACAATCACATTTTTCGATGTGTAGATCTTGTTGAGCCGGTCATTTTGAAAGTAGCTCTCAAGTCAAAAAAGTGTGGGCACCACTGCATTAGGGGCACAGTACAGCAGTGAGGACCACATTTATTTCTCCATGATGTGATCCTCACTGCTGTACTGTGCCCCTAATGCCTTGCCTGAATGTATTCTGGTGAGGCAAAGATGAATTTCCACCCCGGTGAACAATAAAGATTTATAACTAGATCCACTAGCGACCAATGTCCAGTTCCTAGTCACGTTGCGACCACGTGCTTACTAGTCATGACCAGTTTTTCTGGAAGGCATTTGGAGATCCACTAGCGAGGTAGCGACCACTTGCTTACTAGTTGCGATCAGGTCAGGTCTTCTGGTCGCGATGGTCCTCCGGACAGCGGAGGGTTACGGGAACTTGAACCTGCACCTCCTGGGCTCTGTGAGTCGACCAGGTTGGTTAACATGCACTGCACCATGCTTGCGATTATGTTTAGGGCTAGGGTTCGATATAGGGTCAGTAATTCGGGTTATGTTTAAGCTTAGGGTCTCTCCCAATCTTTAAACTAGTTGTGACCATAATCAAGTAGTCGTAACCACCTGATTGCAACCACAACCACATAAAGCCATGGCCGCAAACAACTGGTCGCAACCAGTTGTGACCACGTCGCTAGTGGATCTTGCCGTCTCTCAATTCTCAAACCTGTTTCATGTCAAGGACATGTTCATATCATGGATTTGGCCATGTATCTCCCATTACATTACAGCAAACTATTAATTGATTGTTTTGCAACATGATGTGGTGTATAAGCAAATGTCACTTTCGTTTGTCCCTGCAGTCAACCTCCAAAAGAAGATGACCTTGCAAGAATCACAACAGTAAGCCTACAACAACACAACTCTTTCGGATGTGCTTTTTTCTCTTTTTTGAAAGGACTAGCTCACTCAATGAAAGGACCTGTAATTATTATCTACATTATTAAATTATCTACAACCATGCACGGCAACCAAAACATGGATGAAGTGTGTTTGGCCATGCTGACACAGGGAATGCTGCCCACATATTCCCCACACATTCCCACAGTACGGTGTTCACATAAGATAACCCCCTTGGTCAATGTTGTTAATTGGAGCAATGTGTCAACTGTCAACATGTCCAGTCTATCTCTGGGTGCAGGCTGTGCCTCATTAGACATGTTTGTGGAAGCAGGAGGTTTCTACACAAATTCAATCATAGTTTCTGTACTTTAAATTAAAATGTGCATTTTCATACCAAAATTATAAGATAATGTTTATAAAACCATTTTAATTATCAGGTACACATTTCTTGCTGACGTTATGGCAAGTTGCCCCCACCTACAGTATATGGCAGTGACATTGACATTATCTACATGCATTCGGTTTCCCCTATGTCCTCATTGTGTGCTTGCCCCGAGAGAATCCCTGGTGTTCCTCGTTAATCTATAGGTTCTGCTGTTGTCAGACCCTGACAGCAAGAGAATGTTATAGCCCAGCTGCATTATTACGAGACAACCAGAACTTGCTGTTCAAGTCTTATTTCAATATCCTGATTACAAGCCAAAAAAGAAAGCCAGGCAACCACCAGAGTGAAGTAACAGTTGAGGTGACGAGACATAGCTTGAGCAGGCAGCTAATGGTCCTGTTCAATGAGGCAGACACCAGGTACAAGGCCGAACGGATGGTCACTGCAAACATGGAATATTGCTGTATATTGCAGGAGTGTCCCATTTAATTTACCTCTGGTAAACTCCCCTGTTATATTACCGTTATATTACTGTATACTCCCAACTTGTACCATCAGGGGCGGCATTGGATCAGGCGTAGAGTCACTGGTTGGTAATCACAAGGTTGCTGGTTCGAGCAAGACACTTAACCCCTAACTAACAACGTGCTGGTCAGTACCTCGCATTTTCTGCCACCATTGGTGTGTGAATCGGTGAATGGGATCCACAATCTATGTAAAGTGCTTTGGATAAAGGTGCTGTATAAAAGGCACCATTTACCATCACACCTTGAGGTTTACAGGGCAAATCCAGTATCCATAATGGCTCGTTAACCCCTTCTTTCACGCAGTAACAGAATTACTGAGAACACAGAAGCTCCAAGACCGGGTGGAAGTGCCTGAGTCATGACTGATCGCAGCCACAGAGCTCATATTCTGGCAGAGCGGTAGCAGCAGTTGAACCGATCAATGTTTTATAGAGAGACGATTATGATAAGCAGCACCTGCAGTATCTCCACTTATGCAAGCAGAACAGAACAGAGGGTGAATTAGAGAATGTGTTGTGACTACTAGTGACAGAATGAGTGTAAACATGGGGTAGAACCATTTTGTGTTTTTATGGTGTTTTGGTTGTATAGAATTTGAAACATACTTTTTGAGCTGCATGGATCAAAGTTTTTCTTGTGACTATTGAACATTTTCGGAGAAAGCTCCTATTATGTTTTGCTGGTAAGCTCCTTGTGGGTAGTGTTGACAAAAACAGGCATGATGCCGAGTAGACAGAATACATTTTGGGGTTCATGTTCAAAGTTACACCGATGAGATAATGTGACACTGATATATTTTCCTTCATCCCACTGTGTTCTTTGTTACAGTATTACCATTCGGTGAGAATATTTGCTGGCCAGGACCCTGCGTCCGTGTGGGTGGGCTGGGTCACTCCCGACTACCACATGCACACCAAGAACTTCAACCTCGGCAAGACGCGCACCGTCACCATAACCCTGGGAGATGAGAGGGGGCGCGTCCACGAGAGGCAAGGCCTTCTTGATTTAAAAAAAATAATAATATCAATGTTAATGGGTAAAAGGAACACTTTTATAAATGGTATGTGTGGAACTTGTGTGTGCTGGTTTCCCCTTTTAAGAGAGGGTGTACTGTGCACAGTGAAATCATTAATTTACTCCCTGTAGTGCAACAGTGTAATCTATATCAACTGCAGTAATTGGAGCATACAGCAAATTTGCACCTCCGATCGATGAAAATCCCCCTGAAAATAGTCCCACGGAATGTTGTCAAACAGAAAAAGAATCCACTGTCTCGACCGAGAACAACAGCAACACAGACTTATGGCCGCCGCGGCCCAGTCAAATCCACTGTTGACTTGCAGTGAACTCATCTTCCCAGAAGCCTTTGCGATTATAGCGGGGGTCCTTTGAGGATGGTGACGTCATCAACACGTGTCTAATATCCATAGCTGTCCATCCAGATCACCCGATCAATATGAAACAGATTAAAAATATGGATTAAAACAATGAGAATACAACTTGAAAAACTCATTAGTGGTAGGAAGTGTCTCTACAAGCAAAACGCATGGGTTTGGGGGGAAAAAAAGTGTAGCAACAAACTAAATGGACCTTTGCAGGGGATCCATTTAGTTCCATTTGTAAACTCTCAAATCTCTCATTGCTTTGTTTTTGTCAATATTCTATAATGCACATTAGTCTTTGTGTTTGGCAGTGAACCTACACACAGTACCTGCACAGTGAAGTCCTATGGGGCCGTTTGGGGTCAGAGTGAAATTAACTCAGGAGGATTTGTTTGGCTCTGAGTGAACGTGGGTCGATAGAGAACCCCAGACACACTCACGGGACTCACATTCTTTATTCTGCGGCGTGTTTCTCTGTAAGCAGAGTAATGGTACAGGAGAGGAATTTAAACGAGGAGAGAAACCGCCAGCGATCAAAGGTCAGGAGATGTGGTGCAGAGTGGGAAAGGGCAGAACACAAAGCAAACTCAAATACTTTTTTTTTTTGCTGTGAGAACTTTTTTGTAGTATTTACTTGATCGATTTCTGGTTCTTCTATCTAGTTTCTTAACTCAACAACCGCAGAGTGCAAGGATCACATAGAGGAGGTTTAACTGCACTGCATTGAGGCTCTGTGAACTATCGATTACATTGTTTAATCCATCTCTTAACCCGAGTGTACCGATAGCTCTTTACAGTGTAAAAGGCACAAACTGTCTGTGGCTATTTTAAATTGCGCAAGCATCCATGTCCATTCTATGGTTTGCTTTTAAAGAGGTTTTCAACCTTTTTCATACCAGGGTCCACTATTTATTCTGTATTTCCTCCACGGACAACCATCTCAGACCCAAAACTAAGGATAAAATGAAACCAAATGGACCCCTAAAGCTTATGTTTTTAACTGCTTCAATGCAGCGTCCAGAGGAGCAACTGCTACATGGTGTGTGGGTCGGACGCGGTGGGTTCCACGGCCAGCGGCCGCAGCAGTGGTGACCTGGAGATCGGCTGCATGGTGGACCTGGCAACCGGTATCATCTGCTTCACCGCCAACGGACACGAGCTGCCCATCATATACCAGGTAATGGGACCATGTCTTCCCATCATATACCAGGTAATGGGACCATGTCTTCCCATCATATACCAGGTAATGGGACCATGTCTTCCCATCATATACCAGGTAATGGGACCATGTCTTCACATCATATACCAGGTAATGGGACCATGTCTTCCCATCCCAAAGTGGGGTCCGGCAACCCCCAGGGGTCCTTGAGGGAGTCCCCAGCTAAATGATACTGTAGTTATAGGACACAAATCATATTGGCTCTGTACCTCTGACAATGTACAAAGGGAGTTAACAGAGTTAAGTCTAAGAGTTATAGTAAATCTGGCTACAGACGTCTTTTAACCATATTAACCATTGTGTCTCTGTTTTGGACATGCCATTATGGGTAAACATCTTCAGAAATGTAAAAAAAAAAGTAGTTACAAATATTTGTTTTTGTAACTAGTATTTGCTCAAAAGTGAAAATGCTCATATTGCATTTCAACACGTGAGCTTGTTAGCCTTGGAAACTGCATGTTTTGTTTCATGAGCTCGTAACACAGCTATTTCCTCCATTCGTTCTATGACAAAGTAGTATAAAGTCTTGTATTCAGTAAAGTTATCTGGTCCAGTCAGACTGAACGCTGCCCAGATTGTCGGGTGCAGAGCTGTGGCACACCACAATATCTCTGTTCCATCACCTCAGCCGCAGCGTTACGGAAATAAATAAATAAAAAAACGCAACAAAAAATACATTATTCATTATTTCATCTAGCAGAGAGCTCCAGTCTAACACTTATCACACATCACAGCATCCATCACAATCCACCGGCAACAGCCCAAGAGTATTATTGTCTGTTTATGCAGAGAGCGAGTTATTTTCATAGCTTTTGAACTACCTTGGTATAATTGCATTCAAATGACGAGGGTGTATTACTGTCACGTTGTTATTAGGTAGAAGTGATTTCAGTCCATAAGGGTCCACTGTATTCTTCTCTAAATGCATCTGTCAGTAGAGACCGTCACGACAATCTCTGTGCTTTGGTTGCTGAAACCGCCATGTGGAAAATAAATAAATGACATCAAAAACGTCTGCATTGCAGAACCGTTTTCAGAAGTGTTTAGCGCGGTTCTTCATAGCGGTGGGGGAATGACAGGACCGCTTTGAAAAGCAGTGCTTCATCCTGGGGATGTCATAGTGGGTGAACATTCGAAATGTTAAATTTCAGACCTACTGTACAATCTCGCTCACTTGTACATTGCCTAATTTCAGTGAAGTGATCTAGATTAGAACATAAAACATTGTCCTGAAGGAAGGGTGTAGGCCAGTTTACACAGGAAGAGCTTCTGAGTACCTGCCTATATTGTCTAGTAATGTGATATCCTTAGATATCCTAGCTCTAGAATGTCTGTGATCATACAAATATTTTGTATTTTCTTGAATTCACAGCCATAATTAACTCCAATTGAAATGTGGTTGCAGCGGCAGAACGGTGGCGTGTACTGTATGTGGTCATTACTCCGAGTGTACTCAACCATTCTTCCAAAGACGTTGGGTGGGGTATAGTCCTCTAGATTCATATGAAAGTTGTGGAACAAAACAACGATTTCTAGTCAAATATCTCCACTCTCATCAGCTGCACCCGGACATCTTTCCCTCGGACAAAGGGCCTCATAATGACAGCTGTACTTCATTTATCAAAACTTCCTCTGATCACTGCAGATGTCATGACCAATCTATCAAGATAACACAAATGTTTGGAGCACACGATTGGCTGGTGCAATGCGATAGGGGCTGGGTAATTAATCAAACCACCTGCCAATTGTGGCCCCCAAACGTTTTGTTTCCCTGATGGCTTTTGCGTTGATGAGAGTTTTGATAAATTAATTGCAGCTGTCATTATGAGCCCCTTTACCCGAGGGAAAGTGGAGATATTGGACTAAATTCTTTGACTACATTTTGTGCCACAACTTTCACAAGGAAACTCGAGGACTATATCGCACTCCATGTCTTTGTACTCAGAGTAAAGACCACATACTGTAGTACATACATGCCACCATTCTGCCGCTGCAAACACATGTCAATGGGAGTTAATTATGGCTGTGAATGCTGGAATGAATACTAGAATTTATGATCCCAGACATTCTAGGGCTATAGACACTTACATTTGCAGTAAACATACATTACCTAGTCAATTAAGCAGTGTTAGCTGTTTCTTTAACTGTCCATGTTTGCTGCTATAAAAAACGATGATGCAATAGTTACAGTATATTTAGAAGAGCTTAGTTTAACACTAAGCTTGCTCCCCATTAATAGTTTACAGTTCCAGTGTATATTCTGAATTGTCTCCCTCTATAGAATTACAGCTCAGATAGATAGATATAACTTTATTTTTGTGTCACTCCACAAACAAATCATTCACAAGACATAAAAGAAATACAGGCATTGTTTGTGGACCACTCACAAGGAGTTGTGAGACACCATAAATAAAAACATGATAGAATTAAAACGTACATTAAAGTACGAACTACATCTAATATGACATATTACAAATACAGAGGACAATTGGGCATTACAAAACACATACATAGAGATTCCACAGATTAAACAGTGCTTAAAAAGGATAGCCTTCTTTTTAAAATAAGGTGGCAGGCTTTGGCACATTCAAATGTACCGTATTTGCCAGACAGAATTGTGGACAATTTACTTTGGTCATCTAGATCATAGAAATATTGCACTTGGTGTGACATAAAGGAAAATAAATCAGAGCGAATATCATTATACAGTTCACAGTGCAACAGCACATGGGCCTCAGACTCAACACAGTTGCTGCTGCATAGGGTACAGAGTCTGCTATCTGCTGGGGTGTTTGTATATCTGCCCGTTTCTAAGGCTAGAGGAGCCACCCCGCATCTGAACTTAGCGAGAGCACTCCTATACTGCCTGGACATGATACATTGTACATATGGTTCCGTTTCAAATGTGTTCTTGAAAAGGCAATAGGTGCGTAATTTGTTTCCCTCAGGCTTATTAATTAGTTCACGCCACTTCTCCTCATCTGCCCTCTCAACCGCCTGGTCGAGGCTCTGTATATCACCCCTTGAGAGAACAATGTCTGTATTGGCCAGATGAGATAGGTGCAGAGAGCCAAAGAACGTTCTAACTGTATAAGCATAATTCTTCACATTTCTAATCTGGTTTGCCCACAGGAATACACGTTTACATAGTCTGTCGGTGGGCATACCACAGAACCGTTGCCAGTTTTTAAAAATACAGGACCACTGTTTTTGCCATGGCGTTTTCCATCCAATGTCGCCTTGTATGGCAGCATTGGGAGTGTATTTGCCCACACCTAAATAGAAACGACATGCCCTATTAAAGACAGCGTCAATACATGAATATCTCTTATAGCCCCAGACGGACGCAGCATACAACAGAATGGGCCGGACTAGCGATTCAAAAAGTTTAGTAAAGCAGTTAAAGGGGAGCCCTCCAAGAACTTTGCATTTTGCAATGACTGCACCCAGAGCTCTATTTGCATGCAGAGCTAAATACTTAACAGTTACATTAAAGTCTAAGCACTCAGTCAAGACAAGGCCCAGGTATTTGTACTCTTTGGTGATTACAGCTCAGAAATGTAAGTATCTCTATAATAACTGTTGCCAATGTTCATCTATGGCATTCTGAGATGTTTGTTTATGCCGTTAGCACACTCTCATACAATGCTGAATCTGTCTATCAGCAATGTGCGACAAACACAATGAAGTTGTTAGAGCTGCAAAGAAATGTTAATGCTTATAGCATAACTCATCATCGGTTTATCAGTCAGTGCCGTGACAGAGAAAGTCAGCTCCTTTGATGCTTCCATGAAACTCCAAGGTTACTTAACAGGACAGAGCTTTTTCTATATCAGAACAGACATTAACATTATGCCTGGAGATTGAACTTAGACCACCTAGAACTCTCCTCATCTCTCTGTCCTCCTCCTCCCTCTTCCTTTGATCCCTGTTCTTTCTCTATGCCATGCTCTTCCCCTGCCACTCATTTCCTCCTATTCACTTCTTCTCACTGCCTCTTGAGGTGAATTAGCATTTTAGGGTCGTCTTTCTGATTCAAAGGGATTCAAAGATTTGCAATTTCACATACTCAGGAGCAGTGTAATGGTGTAGCAGACTGCAACAAGAAATGTCCAACTGTAAAATATATTACAAGTAAGAGGTAGGTAAGAATTAAAAGGTACTAATGCAAACATGAGTGAGTAATAAGGTGAAGTCACCACACCTTGACTACCTGTGGTCTGTCTTTTGGGAAGTCTAGTGTCCAGGGTCTCTGATGGCTGCCGACGATGATGGAAACATATTTAAACATTTAAAGTGCAGGCTAATTCAAACGCTCTGAGGTTAAATGCTCTCTGACACCTGTGTGATTGTGTTGAGTTATTCCTCTTTCAGAGACGAACCGTGGGCTGATTTACATTAGCAGCCCATGGGGGAGAAGACATTAATCACATCATATCATAATCAAATGCAATTAATATAATTGCATTTGTATTGGAGAAAAAAAGCAGATCTACACATGTAGGAGAATTATCTACTACCGTAGAAATAAAAGACCACTAATCAAGTCCCTGCTTCTTGTCTTTTAGGTGGAGGCCAACACCAAACTGTTCCCTGCAGTCTTTGCTCGGCCGACCAGCTCAAACCTCTTCCAGTTTGAATTCGTCAAGATCCCGGTTTGTATTTTCTCCCAGAACTCGCCATTACTGTATCTAGTGATCGATATATTGGTTAATTGATATGTTGATTTTGCCAAAGACACACTCTGCTTGCTGTTAACAACAGTTAACACCTTCCATCCAGACAGTAAATAAATAACAATAATTCATTAGAGCAAATCTTACAGAATTTCAGTGAATCATTAATTTGGATACATTCCCTTATGATAATCGTCACTGTAGATTCAGAGCAACAATACAGACAGAATCTAAATCTTGTAGACGTGTTGCATTTCCTGTTGATGAATAAAACGAAGCAATACGAGTACATAGAGTAGAGTGTCAGTAAAAACACACACAAAATACACTAATAACTGCATTGCAATGAAGTGTAAAAAAATATATATATAAAAATGAATCATTGAAAAAGCACTATAGCTCAAAAATATTGAGCTATAGTAAAAGCACTATAGCTCAAAATATTGTTTTTTAAAATATATTTTTTGCGTCTTTTTATGCCGTTATTGGAAGGTAGACAGTACTGTGACAGGAGATGGGGAGAGAGATGGGGGACATGACATAAAGCAATGTTTGTCAGGTGTGGGACTCGAACTCGCAAACCCCCTGTCAGGCTGGCTGGTAATCCAGCCTGACAGCAAGTGCCTGACCAGACAAGGAGATACTTCTAGATTTTCATCACCGCTAAACCCCTTATCCTTTAAATTATTTGCCTTTTTAAACTATTTTAAAAAAACATTTTCAACAGTTAAAGTGGACGGTCTACAAGCTCACAACGTGTCAATAGATTGGCATGTTGAACTATTCCAAAAAGTGTATCAAAATAGTAAAAAAGAAATAATGGATTTGGGATAAGGGGTTTCGCATGTAACGAAAATGAAGCCCATTGTTACTTACTTTCCACCATTGTTGATTTTGTTTTTGCTGGTGCCTGTGGTACCTCCCCTTACACACACACACACACACACATTCTTGCAGGACGCCATGCCCCTGTCTTCAGCCATCTTCAAGAGCGAGCTGAGGAACCCGGTGCCCCAGTGCCCACCGCGGTTGGACGTGCAGACCATCAGGCCGGTGCTGTGGAGCCGCGTGCCTAACCACTTCCTCAGTGTGGAGACGGCCAGGGTCAGCGAGCGTCACGGCTGGGTCATCCAGTGTCTGGAGGCCCTGCAGATGATGGCCGTCTACATACCCGAGGAGAACAGGTCAGAGCAAGAAGCAGGGGCGGATTGGCCATCTGGAGTACAGGGAGTTTTCCCGGTGGCCTGCACCACCTAGTGGCCTGGGCATTTTTTTTTTTTTCCCTTTTTTTTTGAAAAGTCCAAGGCAGGCCAGGGCACCAGTCCCAGACCAGGCAAACTAGTGTTTCTATCCTTCAAAAAAGAAAAGGTGTTAATCTTCTACATTCTCTAGTTGTGTAGACTAAGTTGGGCTAATTCACATGATGAATATTATAACTCTTGAGGGCGTAAAAATGAAACCAAATGGACCCGCAAGGGTCCATTTGGTTTCATTTTTACGCTCTCACAGAGTTACATCTGGTTAACCAGCTGCCCCCACCAGGGTGGCCTGGCAAAGGCAAAATTGTCCCGGTGGGAAAATATGTGCCAATCCGCCCCTGGCAAGAAGCCAGATAAAAGAGAAATGGCCCCAGGGAGTGTATTTTTGGGGCAAACGTAGGCCTTTTTGTTTTTGTCTTGTCATTTACTTTTATGGATACAATTAGGCATTGTAAACAATCTTTCTCAATATGCTATACTTGTTTCAATAGCGTGTCTGTGTGTGTTACGCAGGTGCACGCAAATGAACGTGTGCATGCGTGTGTCTTAAAGGGGAATTCCACTCATTTTCAATATTTTACTATGTCATTAATATACCTTAGAGATGTTGTGTGGACATGAAAAGTTCCCCCCATTCTGTGTTTCCTAGAAATGGAGGTCGGTAAAAAATCATTAGCATGGTGAAATATATCTTGATGACATCATCAAGATGTGTTTCCCCATGTTAATGAGTTTCCTTTTTTCTGTGTACAAATGGAACCAAATGGACCCGCTAGGGTCCATTTGGTTCACACTCTCAGAAAAAAAAAAAAAAATGGGTGAAATTCCCCTTTAAGAGGCGTCCCCCGACTTCTAAAAGTCCCACTACAACACTGGTGTGCACACTTTCACAGTGATTGGGCCAACCAGTGCTGGATATTACGAGCAGAGGGTGGACAGGCGGACAACTGTGCAAAACATAGTCTTGACATGATCTGATGAAGATCAAATAGATATTAGAAACGTAGTCCGATTCCTAATAAAGACCATAGTGATTCACAGGCTGTCTCCCCGTTCTGTCCCACCAGCGGTGCCACCCTGCCCGCAGCAACCCGTCCTGCAAAATTTTAATCAACGGCCTGCCCCACAGCCTGCAAAAGCAAAAAATAGCCTATAACAATGTGCAGGAATATCTCATTTTAAACACAAGGAAATGACTCAACCTGCAGTCTCCCCTGCAGCCCAAAGTAGCTGATTATCAAGTTAAAATGAGCAGTTGGAATGATGACTGTATAATCAAGTGTGTGTGTAAGAGAGTGAGAGAGAGGTGACTTTGACGTTGTAATAAATTATTGACTTGAGTCTACTTGACATGACATTCTATTCACTTCAATCATTTGGGAGTGTGTAGCCTGCTGCTGCTCCACAACAATAGAACAAGAGGAAGGTTTCAGCAGGAGTAGACAGAGAGCAGATAGCTACCGGAATGTTTTTCTGTCCTTTTGGGATGGGGTCCACCCTGCCCACAGCCCACTAATTGCACCGAAAACCTTGACCCGTCCGCCAGACCCACAGGACAACCTGCACATCGACCTGACACCATCGCACCGGCCCGCACATCACTAAAGGACTGTCTTGTTATATACTACCTGTGGTGTGCAAGGGGTTCTATCAATCATCTGCAAAATAGAGATCTTGGCCATGTCTTGAGCCTGGCAGAGACACAAAAAAGTACAAAAAACTTTAGTATGAATTTTGTCCTCATTACTCTTCCCTCTCCTTTTGCCCTTCCAGGTGTATGGATGTCATGGAGCTGTCTGAGCACGAGGACCTGAGGAAGTTCCACTACCACACGCTGAAGCTCTACTGCGCCCTGTGTGCTCTGGGAAACACCAAGGTGGCACACGCCCTCGTCAGCCACCTGGACCAATCGCAGCTCCTCTACACCATCGACAACCAATACCTCACCGGCATGCTGAGAGAGGGCTTCTACAACGTCCTCATCAGGTGGGGCTGCAAAGTGGATGGACCCCTAGGGCAGTGGTTCCCAGACGTTTTCATGTCAATGACCCCTCCCAATGGACACTAATTAGCATTAGAACACATATGCCAGGGACACACATGCCAGGATTTGTACGGCTCCAGGGGCCCATTTTAACTGGAATTAGGCTTTGGTGCCCTATTTAATGGTATTATCTCCCAGACCCCAATACATATTGTAAAATCAATGTTAATGGTTCCATTTGTGCAGTGAGAGTATACAAATGGTACCAATTGGAGCTGTGCTGAATTGTCTCTGCCCTTTGCTTCTGGCAAATCCCTCAATCAACATATTTTCAAATGGGGGTCGCAGCTAAATTCATTTAATTTTGGGGCTCCTTGCCATGAAATAGTTTGAGAACCACTGACATAGAAACATGTTTTTTTTTTCTTTTTCAGAAAACTAGACAGGTCTAAATCAGTGGTTTTCAACCCGTGGTCCGGATTCCAGGTGGTCCCCAGGCTAAATTATGGAAAGTTGATTAACCAGATGTAACTCTTTGAGAGCGTAAACATGAAACCAATTGGACCCTTGCGGGTCATTTTCATCTGTATTTTTGACAGTTTTTTCCCCTCCAAAATCCAGCCTGGAATTGTGGACAAAAGCAAAAGAAATCTTTTGTTTGGCTCAAATGCTGAATAAATAGTGGGCCCTGGTTGAAAACCACTGGTCTAAATGGATTAAACAATGGTATACAATGGTATTGTACTTTGTTTTCCCAGCATGCACCTGGAGACGGCCAAGGAGGCGCGCCTGATGATGAACAACGAGTTCATCATCCCTGTGACGGACGAGACGCGCTCCATCAAGCTGTTCCCCGACGAGTCCAAGAGGCACTCTCTGCCCGGCGTGGGCATCAGCACCTCGCTCAAGCCCCGCGTCCACTTCTCCCCCGTGGGCATCGTGGGCACCAAGCGGCCGCTGTACCTCCACAGCCCCGAGATCCCGCTGGGCGTCCTGAAGGACAAGGCCATCAGCATGCTGACCGAGGCGGTGCAGGGCGGCGGCACGCACATCCGGGACCCCGTGGGCGGCAGCGTGGAGTACCAGTTCGTGCCCATCCTGCGGCTGATCGGCAACCTGCTGGTCATGGGCGCCCTGTCCAGCGACGAGGTTCGATTATGTTGTTTGTTGTTTTGATTGGCAGAAAATGTAACCAGTACAGGGTACAGTCAAACATAAATGTAATCAGTACAAGGTACAATTACAGTAGAAATAAATGTAATAAGTACATGGTACAGTCGGACATAAATGTAATCAGAACATGGTACAGTTAGACATAAATGTATTCAGAACATGGTACAGTTAGACATAAATGTAATACGTACGTGGTACACTCAAACATAAATGTAATCAGTACCTGGTACACTCAAACATAAATGTAATCAGTACCTGGTACACTCAAACATAAATGTTTCAGAACACCTACAGTCAGACATAAATGCAATCACTACAATATACAGTTAACTTCAGTTATATATACAGTCAATGCAGAGGGTACAAGCTAGCCTTGACACCCAGGCTTTCATTTTCGTCCACGTTGCATGAGAACGTAAAGCCTGGACCAATTTGTTGGCCACAGTGGCCTAGAAATGGGAGTCAACCTTTCAGGGTGGGCGTCGCTCCAAATGGTGCGACGTAAAAATAACAAAAATATGTACAGTACATGTTGGAGAACAAAAAATGGTTTAAAGGTAGTCTTGTCCTCTAGCTTTGGCTTGCTGAAGGGTGGATTTTCAGGCCTGTTTTAAAGGATGCCAGGGATTTACAGTACACTTTTTGAGGCAGGGAGTAATGGCATTCCATTCTTGAGTGGCATTACTGGAGAAGGAGAATCTGCCTGTGTTTGTTTTGAACGTGGGTTTGTTTTCTGGCTTCTAGGTGAGGCTCATCCTCCTGCTGATCGACCCCAACGTGTTCGGGGAGCCGGAGGAGGGTAAGGGAGAGGAGGTGGCGGTGGCTGGGGAGAAGGAGGAGGTGAGCAGCAACGAGGAGAAGGCGGTGGAGGCTGGGGAGGAGGAGACCAAGGAGGCTAAAGCACCTGTAAAGGGCCTGCTGCAGATGGTGCTGCCTGAGCCGGTCAAGAGAGAGGTGAGAGACGCACACACACACACACACACACCGAACCAGACCGAATCAGCTGTTGGCAAAAACTGTCAGCAGATAGATCTTGAAAAGCTTAATTGTACACCCACTTCCTACCCCAGAGAACTGGGGTGCCCAATCAGGAAACAGTATTCAAATGTTTGCATATTGTGTCCTGATAGGCCACCCCAATTTTCTGTTGTACTACGAAGTGGATGTACAATTTTGAGCTATTCCAGACCTACAGTATCTGCTGACAGGCTTTTTTTTGCCAATAACTGATTCATCCTGGCTTCAGCCAGGCCACACATTCTCAATATGCTATTGTGACTGGAACAGCATAAGATTAAAAAGAAATTAATTTTGGCCAGACTTTTAAGTTCGTACTCCTCCCTTGGTAGGTAAATAATTAAGCGTAACATTTGGTTCAAGCACTTTGTTTCTGTGAAAGGTGCTTTACAAATTAAATGTAATGTTACTGAGAAATGATAAATACACAAGATGGAGCTGATATATGAACAAACATACATTCACATGCTGTAATATACATTATAAGTGTACAGTATACCTACGTTATACCAACAATGACTTTACAAGCTAGAGCGTGACAATGCTTTCCTTTTCCTCTTCCAGATGTGTGGACTTCTACACTACTTCTGTGACTGCGAGTTGAAGCAGCGGATCGAGTCCATCGTCAGCTTCTCCGACGGCTTCGTCTCCAAGCTGCAGTACAACCAGAAGTTCCGCTACAACGAGCTGATGCAGGCCTTCACCATGACCGCTGCTGTCACCGCCAAGAAGACCAAAGAGTTCCGATCGCCTCCGCAGGAACAGGTAGGACCGGACTGGACAAAATGTCCCATTATTCTTTGTCGATATGACTGACAGTGCGAGGGTGATGCAACCACTAGTTGACAGGATAAGGAACTGTCTGCATATAAACACAATGTCCTTGGTTCAGTCACTCCCCCTGCCTTCCATTCCTGTCTCTTCACTGTCCTGCTGAGAGAGTTTTAAAAAACTTATTTTTTATTTTATTTTTTAAAATACTCACACAAGCGGTAGCTGTTGCCTTGATATCTTTCATCAAAACACTGAATGGATAACTATTCTTAATGTGTAAACCTACTGAGAATTAACATGTGAAAAATCTGGTGGTGATGATTTTCTTCCTTTGCCACATCTTGCCACTGAGGCACAACACCATAAAAGGAGCAATGACTGAAATTAAAATTGAAAAGCTCAGTGGAGCCTTAAGTTATTTATACTTTTTTATACACTTTTGTACTTTTGTACTGGTTCACGGCATCATGGGCCGAATATAGTACAACTCTATAAGCTCATACGCCGATCAATGCTATTTTCTGTCCGTGACGCCATTGTATAACAGAGCATACGCCAATCAAGGCCTTAGGACGTCTCACTTATTGCGTGTTCTTCAGAAGGTCTGAAAAGGGAAACAATATGAGAAAAATCTTATCCTTGAGGATAAAGATTGAAGCGAGATGAGCTGAGATTGCAGCTAAAGAAAACACTGGCTGAGATTAGACGTTATTATACTCCCCAAAGAGAATTTCATCACAGACCGAAAGACTTTTAATGAACATAATGTTAGTCCACTGACTTGCAGTGTAGCCTTTATCTTTGTTATGTCCATGTTTTTCATGTCTAGGACGCTCAAATTAAGCTGATGTACAAAATTTGGTTATGTTGGTTAAGCCGTTTTTGATGCTACACTACAGTTTTGTTTTTCGCTGCGGTCCCCCTGGACTCCTATAAGTCCCCTTGGAGGTCCACGGACCACACTTTGAGCATCACTGCTTTAAATAATACAGCCTTGCTGGGACCCAACCCAAAAAAGCAGTGAAAGAGATGAAATGTGTGGCTCAGCAAGACTTCCAAAAATACCAGTGTGGTCCATGTTAGAAGCCCTCGATCAAACCAGAAGACAGATGTCTGTGGCATCTGAACCTCATCAGACCAAAATAATGTTTACTCATTATAACAGCAGCTGTATGACTAATATGATGAGTTGTCTCCAATAGGCCGTGCTCAGATTTCATTGTGTCATGTGTTTTATGGACATTGGTCTTGATTGAAGTTTTATGTTGATTGAAGTTGTACAGTTTTGTTGTGATTGTTATCAAGCAACGCGCTTTGGTGTTTTACGCCTTTAGGACATAAATCCTTTTTGTGTTAATGCAGCATGTTGTGAAGTATAGTAGCAGCATAACATTTGTGTAATTTTTTAATGAATGAACATTTTTAAGAAAACGTGTGCATTGTGTGTCAGTATTTAAAAGGTATTTTTAGCATGGTAATAGTCTTAAATGACTTAAGTGTTAACACAATTGTTTCATACAAAGTAGGTGATTTATTGGATGCAAACAGCTGCACACAATAGGGTGAGACCAAACAGGTAATGTTGGGATTTAATTGTGGCAAATATCTTTATGAAACTTTTTTCCAGTTTTCGACCACTTACAATATTATGCTAAAGCCTATTTTGTTATGTGCCTTAGAGTTGCAATCCTGCAGCCTATCGGCATGCAGCCTAAACAGCACCGATTCGGCCAGATAAATTTCACAGCATTTGGCACTTTGTTGTTGTTTAGCTCTGTCAAGTGACTCAATTTCACTGCAGGTGGTACACCTCCTTCGGGGTCAAAACCAATCCTTTGTCGACCCAACAATGAGCCAATGAGGCGAGATACACTTCCACGCTGCCCTGTACGTTTCCCAGTTATTTTGTTGGAGCCTTTTTGGAATGCCCTCAAGGACCATTGGTGGTCCCTGGAACCTCCCATTGAGAACCCGATGATATCCAATGTCATCATGGCTCCATGACATCTCAATCTCCACTGCTCTCAGCGTGCCTATAAGCAAGACAGGACATAAATCATCCTTCTCATTAGCTAGGTTTATTTTCCCATATGCAACCTAATCACTTTGTTATTTTGCAAAGCCTCTGCATTCAACGCAGCAAGAGTCAGACATCCAGACCACGCAATGGCATTAGACTTATATACTTGTACCGTATTTCATTACCAGTGTATGAACAAAGGCTATTATAGTTAGCTAAAGCTAACAAAATAACGAAAACAAGAATTGAAAAAACATTTCCGTTAACAAGGTTTTACGAACTAACTGGGTAGGCAAACTTTTCAAGATGTCTTGATTTGTTTTTATAGTTCCCGGCCCATATTGACATTATGTTTGACTTTGACACCACTTCAAAATTTCCATCCGATTTTGATTATTTCTTTAGAAATATTTCTTTCAGAATGTACTAGACTGAATTATTATTTATTATTATAACTTCAGCTTCAACTTTTTCCCAAAAAGGGAATATGAACTAGCAAATGATTTCCTTTATAACCTTGGTATGAACTTCCAAATGTGTGCCTGTCTTCAGTCAACACAGTCCTCCAGCTAGACTGAAGTGTTGTGTGGAGGTCATTAGCAGGTCATCAGTGTACTGCATACTGCAGGCGTCTCATTCCAGATTATCTCCATGTTCCTTCCCAGAAAAAACCTCATTACAAACCTTACCCTGAAATAGACGGCCATCAACATTTGCTGAATTGGATGCTCTATTCGCTATAGAGTCTGCAGAGGTATAGGACACTTCTGCAGAGTTTATTACCATAACTCTTCAGAGTGTAAAATGAAACCAAATGGATTTTACACTAAGTTGTTGTTAAACATTTGCATTCCTCTAATTTTCCCTGTCTTTGTCTTTTCCCTTCACGTGTAGCATTTTAAAGTGCCTCATTATAGCAGTTGATGAGAACTTGCTTGATGTCTCATTATGCTGCGTCTTCAGGCTAGATTTACACTATGTCCACCCTGCGTATATAATATCTGAACAGCTCAACTACATATTAAGCCCCTGCAGTCCTTCAGAGATACAGTATGGATTTATGCTGGAGGGGGAACTAAATCTTAGCTGAATTTCCATGAGCTAAAGTGGTCAAGATGGGTGCTAGAGTTAGGGGTTACATGATACAGTATGGTGTGGTGTTCATTCTATTTCTTCTTAATGATGATGCAATTGATTGGCATTTTATTTGTTTATTTCATGGTCTCCTTCATGTTTTCATGTATCTGTTTCTCTTATTATGTTTGAGTGGTGCAACCATAGGGTGTAGCCACTCCAATGCCCAGCTTTGTTCCTCCCTTCTCGTGTTTAGGATACCAACAGGGGTCGCTTTTGCACATTTTTAACCACTCGCCTCCGACAGGTCTGATTTAGTTTTATTTCTATTTTGGACTGTCACGTCTATCTAACCCCATTCTTTCTTTCTTTCTTTCTTTCTTGTGATTGTGCAACCACAGATCAACATCCTGTTGAATTTCAGTGCAGGGGAGGACTGTCCCTGCCCCGAGGAGATCCAGCAGGAACTCAACGACTTCCATAACGAGCTGCGACTGCACTGTGGTATGCTCCCATCGTCGCCTCGCCAGATGGAACGGCCATCAGCAAATTATAGATCAAAATCTTACACGTTTTCATTTCATCTCACATTTCGCCCCGAGACTTTATGTCTGGGAACATGAGCACCGTGTTCAGAATCTTCAGATTGACTTTTCAAGTAATGGTTTCGCTTGAAGTGGGGAGGATGTAAAAATAAAAGTAAAAAATACCCTTATTCTGATATAGAACAAAATCTGAGAAACACATTGGACATACAGTACACTAGTGGTTCTTAAACCTCTCAGGCTGAGATTCGCCTGTAAGAATAATCATATAATTTATGAACATGGGACCCTGATAAGCACTTATTTGGTTTGTAGTGGTTGAGGCATTACATCTAGTTTGACTCGGTTTCACAGATAGATATTGTGAAAATTGCAGATATACAAGCTCACAGCGAATCAAGATTCAAAGTTTATTTGAAGTCCCCAAATGGCAAATTAGTAGGAGCATTCAGACAACACAATAAAAACAAATGAAACATACAATACACAGTACAATAAGTGCTAGCCGGCACCACAGTCCAATGACCCTAGGGTCATTGGACTAGGTGGTAGGCTAGGCTAGGTGGTAAAGTTAAAGTTCTATGCAAAAACGTGAGCATAGTGTAAGAAGGCGTGCATGTACAAGGCACAGAGGACAATTTACGAAATGCACATGCATCGGAATAAGATAGCCAGTTGATCCTGAAGCTCACAACATGCTGCACTGTGACGCACATTGAGCTTGGAAATCGGTCAACCAATAAAGTGCCTTATATGGCCGGATTCTTTTCATGACCTTCCCCTCAGCAACAAGTACTGAATACCAGTGATTCCCTCACAGGCCAAGGCCAAGGCCCACTGGTGTACTGTGGACAGGGACAGCCTCACATTATTATTGCAACATGCACATTGCACAACTAGTATACAAGACATGAGGAGTATAGTTTTAATATACTGTACTAAATCAGTACTTTGGCATGCATTTATTTCCTGATGTGGGTGACTGTGGCTCAGGAGGTAGAGCAGTGCAATGCAATGCGCTATGTAACGCACCTTGGATAAATGTTCTGTATGGCCCAAGGCACACCAACGTGTGCTCATCATGGCAAATCAAAACATTCCAAACACCCCTGCAGTATACAGTCAAAAAGACATTGTTTTCCTACGGTTCAGACAGAGGTTAATTACAAGCCACGGTGAGAAGCAGCCTCTCAATCACCTTAGCCGCAGCAATCCATATTATGCAAATGAGAGGATTAGTCCACGGTAAATTAGTCTTATAACTTCACCATTCATTGACAGCTACTGTAAGACAGTGTTGGAGTTTGACAGGCATATAATATTCCTGTGCTCTTCCTGCTAGGCATTCCGGTGGAGGAGGAGCCAGAACCGGAGGATACGTCCATAAAGGGCCGTCTGCTCTCTCTGCTCTACAAGATCAAGGGTCCGCCTCAGAAGACAGAGGAGCCCACCGAGACGGAGCAGGCTGCTCCAAGTAAGGAACCTTACACTACAGCAGGCGTTTTCAACCTTTTTTTATCCTACGGGCCACTATTTATTCACCTTTTGAGCCACAGACCACCAATTGAGGATATTTTTAGACCCCCAGACCCCAAAACTAAAGATTTCTGTTGCTTCTGTCCATGACCATTAATCTTCTAGTTGTGTAGATTTGGACTAATTCGCATGATGGATATTTTAACTCTTGAGAGTGTAAAAATGAAACCAAATGGACCCTTGCGGGTCCATTTGGTTTCATTTTTTACGTTCTCAAGAGTTACATTTGGTTAAACAACTTAGCTGGGGACCACCTGGAACCCTCTCAAGGACCACTGGTGGTCCCCGGACCACCTGTTGAAAACCCCTGCACTACAGCAGTGGGCAAAAACCATTCTAAAATCCAAGAATGAATGGAATCACACAAAGCAATACTCCCTCATCAACATTGTTATTGGTATCACTTTATGTGCACTTGTATGGTGGTGGTGTTAGATGCTTTGGCACAGTGGTTTTCAACCTTTTTCATACCAGGGCCCACTATTTATTCTGAATTTGAGCCACGGGCGAGCATTTGATGACATGTCAGCCCCACAGACCCCCAAAACTAAAGATTACTTGTGCTTTTGTCCACAATTCCAGGCTGGATTTGGGAAAAAGTCAAACATACAGCTCAAAAATGACCATTAATCTTCTACTTTCTCTAGTTGCGTAGAGTTGGGATAATTCAGTTAATGAATATTTTAAATCTTCAAAGAGTTACACCTGGTTAACCAACGTTCCATCATTTAGCCTGGGGGCCACCTGGAACCCTCTCAAGGACCACCTGGAAACCACTGCTTTAGCAGACAGTTTGAGGGTCCATTAGAGTTACCAACACACGAAAAAGAAAAGAAAAACATGGACTTTGCGATCTCAAGTCTAAATGGATTAGACCCTATCCTCTCTGTGCTGACTGGAGTCTCAGGTTGATGCTTTTATCCACAGCGAAGAAAATCAATCACTACATCTGTGATCTGTTGAAGGTCACTACTTTCATTCCTATATACAACTAGATCTCTCCTCATCCATGAATTCTACAACTCCATCTGTAACTGTGTTTCTAGTATTCGTATAATGCTGCGAGATCCACACACAGTCACAGGTCAAAACAGGGTATGGACTTCAACAGCCCACATACAGTATACAGTTCGGACCAGGCTGATCATACCGGTCTTTGCAATGACGTGTAGCCTATCTATGAATAGTCTCTATGAATATCTTTTTGAAAGCCAGATTTTACAAACGTACAAAGCCTAGAGCCAAACGACTGTCGAATTGGTTTACATTTGGTTTACAGTTCACTCTTAGTTCAGTCCTCCTGGATTCGCTTCAGTGGTGAGTTTTATCTTTTTAAAATAGTCTGTTCATTGGAATGCAAATCTTTGGTTTTGATATGTAGCTTCTGTGCAATGATACAGTTAAATCTCCCCTTCGTTCTATTCTTCACAAAGGATGATGCAATTGATTTACATTTTTTGTGTATTCTACTCGGTATACAACCACAACCTTGCTGTGACCTGCACAAGACATGCAAAAAAACAAAACAAAACAAGAAAGACAGTTTACTGCATCAATCATTCTAGACTCGCAGTGGAACTTATAATATAATACTGAAGAGGTTCTTTTTATATTTCACGGCCCAGCATTGTCATGCCTCATTAGGTATGATTTGTTGATGAGCTTGCAGATGAGGGTGTTCCATATAGGCCACTGTTAAGGATGATGCAGAACTGTTGTCAAGCTGTGACAGATTCCTTGGGGCAACTGTCTCCTCTCTCTGTCTCTTAAGGCTAATTTATACAGTACTTACCTATATACAGTATCTATTGTCAAATTGCCACATCCTCTACAGCAAGGGTTTTCAACAGGTGGTCCGAGGACTACCCGTGGTCCCTGAGAGGATTCCAGTTGGTCTCCAGGCTAAATGATGACAGTTGGTTAACTAGATTTAACTCTTTGAGAGCGATAAAATGAAACCAAATGGACCCGCAAAGGTCCATTTGGTTTCATTTTCCATCCATCCAGCCTGGAATTGTGGACAAAAGCAAAATAAATCTTTAGTTTTGGGGTCTGTGGGGCTAAAATCAAGTTTCAAGTTTATTGAAAGGATAGCCTCGTTGTCACCAAATGGTGGTCCGTGGCCGAAATTCTGAAAAAATAGTGGGCCCTGGTATGAAAAAGGTTGAAAACCATTGCTATACATTACAGCAAATTTCACACTGTGCAAAGTTAGGGGCGCTCTTATAATCATCACATTCCAGCCAATCACTTATTATCTTCACTTTTTAAGCTCTCAGACAATCCAATCATCGACACTCAAGGCTGAGCATGGGAGTGGCGGCTAGCGCCCCTCAGACACATAAGACCATTTTTGTGTCTTTTTCTCTTGTTCTTGCTGTCGTCTGCTCATTCTCTCTCTAGCTGTCTCATTCGGATCCCTGTCCCTCATTAGAATTCTGCTTGTGTCCGTTGTCGTTGTTGCTACAGATGCTGGGCTAATCCAGCTTCAGCACCCAAAGAGGAGCCAGTGCTTGGAAATAGCTTTGTTTATCACTTTGGAAAATAATCTGTAGCACAAATAGACTTTTAAAAAATGACCCTGAGGTAAAAATGAGTTGTCATAGAGCACCACAGAGTAAGCATGAAACAAAGATACAGGTATGGGTAACAAGAGTAGTAGGGTAACACTAATTTATATCTATTGTTATATCTACTGTGGTATTTTTCATACGGCTGTTTAGTTTTGCATAATCTATGAGCCTTTATTACATAGAAATAGAGCTATAGGAGAACTGCATTGTGTGTATTGTGTCACCAGTAAAAAGGACATAAATAGTCTCTCGGACTAGCCTGGCCATGTGCAGTGAAACTAAATTGCTTATCCACTTGCACCCCAGAATCCATATTAGGTGAACATTACCCCAAAATGAACAGCTATTTTTGGTCAAATAGATTGCGTGTAGATGGCTCCTAGTACCACCCAAGAGGCGTTAGGTGGTTCATTTCAATTGCAATTAAAGCTGCAAGCAGCGATTAACGGGCCCTCGATCGTGCAAGTTTCGGACAAATATCGGCCAATCAGAAAAGGGGGCTGAGTCACAAGGAGCCAAAACGTAGTCCAATGATACCACCCATATGTCTCTATGACATAGCATTGAGGAGTTATGGCAGGAAATAGTATCGACCAATCAGAAGAGGGGGCGGGGCTAAGTTACACCAATCAACGTCAGGGACGGGTCAGGGGCGCCATGCCGAGTCTAAGGCTACCACCCATATGTCTCTATGACATAGCATTGAGGAGTTATGGCAGGAAATAGTATCGACCAATCAGAGGAGGGGGCGGGGCTAAGTTACACCAATCAACGTCAGGGACGCGTCAGGGACTCATTACCCAGTGCAATGATGCCACCCATATGTCTCTATGACATAGCATTGAGGAGTTATGGCAGAAAATAGTATCGACCAATCAGGTGCAAGTACCACTTCCTGTTTGGCGGCGAAGTTTTGCGCTCCGCCACGGTGGCGCCGTTTTACGAAAACTCACGATTTTAATAACTTTTCATCGTCAACGTCTTTTCTGCTTGCCGAGCGATTTTTTTTCCGAACGGACCCCCCTGCTCCGACGAGTTCGCCAAAATGCAACATGTGGAAATGGGCTAAATTGCACCAAAACACAGCCTTTATTTTGAAATAACCGACTTCCTGTTCGGTTTCGGACGCGGCACCAAGAGACTTTTTTTTAAGTTGCGACATGATACAGGTGCGTGCCGATTTTCGCGGATGTACGTCAAACCGTATGGTGGGGCTTGAGGCACGAAGTTTTCTAGGGGGCGCTGTTGCACAATTAGGCCACGCCCACTTTTAACAAGTTTACCATACGTAAATTTACGCCACTAGGAACGTGCGTGCCAACTTTCGCAACTTTTCGTGTACGTTATGCGGCCGAAAAACGCGATTTACTTCGGTTAAGAAACAAACAAACAAACAAAGAATAAACATTGCGGAATCAATAGGGCTTCGCACTTGCTTTGCAGTGCTCGGGCCCTAATTAAGTCTTTCTGTGTAGAGTCCTGCTGTTACATCAACACTATACACCATACCTGGGCATTATGCGGCCCGGGGGCCAAATGCAGCCCTTTGGCTGACTCTGACCGGCCCGTGAAAGGGTACTGTGGTTTTAAACCAGTGGTCCGGGGACCACCAGTGGTCCTTGAGAGAGTTCCAGTTAAATATGGAAATCTGGTTAACCAGAGGTAACTCTTTGAGAGCGTAAAAATGAAACCAAATGGACCCTTGCGGGTCCATTTGGTTTCATTTTTACACTCTCAAGAGTTCAAATATTATCCCAAGTCCAAAATTAATGGTCATTTTGATTTGTATGTTTGACTGGTTTGTTTCCCAAATCCAGCCTGGAATTGTGGACAAAAAGCAAAAGAAATCTTTAGTTTTGGGGTCTGTGAGGGCTAAAAATGTCACCAAATGGTGGTCCTCTGTGGCTCAAATTCTGAATAAATAGAGGGCCTTAGAGGTTGGTCTTACGCTTACTTTTATCTCGAAATTAAATTAATATTACGCATAAATTCGTTTGGACCCTTGGGAAAAATAATTGCCCACCCCTGCTATACACATTATGGCTGCCCAATACCTGAATGCCGGTGCCACGCTTGTAGCACAGCGTACAGTACACCTCAGATATAAGGAACACTATGACCCTCCCCTGGGTGTTGTGAGCTTTGTTTTGCCCTGTGACACCTCCACTGTTGCAGGTTGGCACGCAGCCCTCTGTCCCCTAAAGAGAAAACAGTCCAAACGAGGCGGCAGGCAGACTAATGAGACTCTCCTACAACTCCTGCAGCAAGGAACCCAAGGCTCACCTTGTCCATCAAGGGTACACACGGCAAAGTGTACCGAGCGATAATTGAACTCTTGAGAGGGTAAAAATGCACCCCTACGGGTTCTCTCGGAGCTCTGGAGAGGATTTGTGCCGCCACTTGAACGCCTCCTTGATTGGAAGCATTCAAAGGACACAACAAAAGTCAACCACAACCAGGGCAATAACCGCCCTTGTGCAATGCATACTGTGGTGTCCAGTTCACAACCGCAAGTATTACTATCATTATTATATAGGTGTATCAGGAGTTTTTCACCATGTACTGTAAACATCAGTAAACTGTGATTTATTACCACTGGTAACTAAAAATCCACACCACCATGCACCTACACCTACACCCTTAAACTAATGAGCTTGCTGTTGTTAGAGAGAAACCTCTTTTCTTTTCTTTTCTTTTTTTGCATTCATGCCATTACTGTTATACGTTGTAGGGCGGAGAAAAAGTTCAGACATGCAAGACCAAGAGCTTGAGTCAGACAAAAAACAAACTTCGTTCTTCATCATGGAGTCCTCCAGTGACTCTGGTGACGTTCATATCTAGCCCAGGTCACAGCCCATATGGGCATGATGTAATTTCAAGGACGTCTTCACGTTATAAAGCTTATTCTGAGCCAGATCTAACTAGTTATGATTGATTTAAGTTAAACTGGTCTGATTAGGACTTATTCATCCTGGGATGCCTGTCATAGTGGACAGGAATCATGTGTTGGTTGAAATCAGGTGATATTCTGGGCCAGATCTGACTAGTGAAGGTTCGGCTTGATCTGGCCCAAATCACCCCATTAAACAAGACTTGCCTTGTCAAAAACCTTGTGACTTCCACTGGCAATGAAACGGAGTGGCCATTATAAACACGTACAAGACACCAGCCGGCCAGACACAAGACAGGAGTTTGTGCGAGTGCAGCCCCAAAGGTTGAGTCTGACGCACAGAGAGTCTGAAATGTATAATGTATCTCAAGTAGTCCTTAATGAGGTCTACTTTATTTCCATCTAGTGCAGGTCTAGTGCATGGTTAATGAGTAGGCCGCTGCATGATGAATGAACACTGCCAGCAGGTTAAAAGTTTTGTCTGCCTTATCCAGGAAGTGCCAATTGGAGATGGTTTTATTTCATTGCTGTCAAGAGGAAACGTTTGTCTTTTTTTAAAATAATTAGCTCATTTACTAGCGCCTGAGTACATTCATAAATAATCCACCCGATGCCTGCACTTGACGATGAAGTAGGGTTCTGCCTCGCATTTGCTAAATAGCTACTTCTTAATAGATGAATCTGCTCTTTTGAGAAAAAAAGCATATATTTTATTTTAACATTATGTTGGTACATTTTATCTCTGACATACACAGGCACGTGTTTATGCGCACACGCACGCGCACACACATGCTTCTGCCCTGCAGTGCACATAAATCAAATGACCGTATTGATTTTTGCTTTGTTTTGTTTACATAATATGTAAACATAAAAATCAATGTCACAGCCAATATGGATTGCATGAGCTATAAAGCTCGACAGTGCCATATTTCATAATACAATTCATTGCTGTGTCATGATGGTTAATATTCTGTAATTGATCAACAGCATCGGTGGGAGACTTTGATGGTCTTTGTGGCCTTCTACCATTGTTTAGTGCGCTGTTAATCTGTGTGTGGTTTCAGGGGGCTCCAGGGGTCCGTGGGTCCAGCTAAATGATTCATAAAAATGAAACTTGCCTGGCCCGTCTACCACCATGATATTGTAAAAATCACATTTAACATTTACCTCTGACACCCCTGACAGTACAAATGGAACCAAATGGACCCTCCTAATGGGTTCCATTTGCACATTCTCTGAGTTACAGACCCATCAAGGTCCATTTTGTTATCATTTGATATCATTTAGTTGGGTAGTACCCCCTGGAACTTTCTTAACTCATGCTTTAGGGGTGCTCAGAACACACTTTGGAATAGAATATGGTAAACATGCTATTAAAAATAAGCTATTAAAATGCCATTAAACCGGCATCTGTAGCCTAATTCGGTAACTGAAATGAAAATCTGTGAAAAAAAATACTGGCAGAGGCATATAATTTTTTTCTTATTGGGCCTCCTTGGCATATATATTTTCTAATGAGGGTCCACAGGCTAATGCGGGACAATTTGACATAAAAAAAAAAAAAGTTTGGGAACCACTGCCCTATAGGCCAGGGGTGCCCAAAAGGTACATTGTGATCTACCAATAGTAGTACAGGCAATCTAAGAAAAAAAGGGGGGTAACCTCAAACAAATTGCAACAGAAACTCTTCCACCTATTTTTGTTTCCTTAATATGTTAGGAATAACATATCAAAAATCCTAAGAAATCCAAGTAGGGGAACATAGTGAAAAATGCTAAAATAGATGATGTCACAATTTCCGATTTTCGCTTATCTAAAAATTAGATTTATGTATGTTTTCTTAGCTTGTGTCTAAAGAAAATGTTCAATACTTTGCAGAATTACATAGAAACTATGTCTGATTCAGTGAAATGATTGTTTAAGAGTTTTTTTCATTTATTGCAAAAGGAAAATCTTAATATTAATGCATTTTGTGAGCTAATAAGGGACAAATTTCGTATAGATTATAAAATCAAAAAAATGGTTGCAATAGGGCAAAACAAGTTGCAACAGAAACCCTTTAACTTGTTTTTGTTTCCTTAATATGTTAGGAATAACATATCAAAAGTCCTAAGAAATCCAAGTAGGGAAACATAGTAAAAAATGCTGAAATAGATGATGTCACAATTTCCGATTTTTGCCCATGTTAAAACAGATTTATGGAGGTCTTCTTAGCTTGTGTCCAGTGAAAAGGTTTAATAATTTGCAGAATTACATAGAAACTTTGTCTGATGCAGTAAAATGATTGTCCAAGAGTTTATTTTTTATTATTTTTTATTTTGGCAAAAGGAAATTCTTAATATTAATGCATTTTGCGAGAGGAAAAAGGGCAAATTCCACTGACAAGAAATATAGTCAGAAAATGTTGCAATAAAAGATAATACTATAAACATAAATTTAACATCACAAAACGTAAAAGTTACAAAAGCAATGCTGTCATAATATATAAATGATTCAACACCTTCATCATCGCGCCTAATGTATTACAGTTTTTAGTGTTTACATTGTATATTGTAAAATTATCATCATCACTTCCAGACTTGTGTGTGCGCACCCTGTGTCTTTGCAGTTTACACATGCAACAGAGCAGTCAATGCTTCTTGCAAGTGCACGTCAGGCTGCTGCAGTTGGTCTTGCAGGTGCATCTGAAGACCCATAGCAGTTCCTGAGCTGGAGGTATGTCTGTCTGGACAGGGATAAGAACCCCATCATTCTCTTCCCATCCCAGTTGTTGCGGCAAGAGCACTCATGCAGTTCCCTTCCACTGCTGTATTTGGTAGTAGACACAGAGACTGTGGTACTTTGCTGCTGTGGCTGAAGGTAGCAGACTCTCTGGCTCCACAAAAGATGCCACCTTCTTACAAAAATGCTTGTATCTTAATGCTTAATGAGTCAAGACCCTCCTCAGACTTCCCGCAAGAATGGGGATGGGAAGAGAGTGATGGGGTGCTTATGTAACGCCCGGGATTCGAACTCGGGTCTCCCGCCTGAAAGTCCAACACTTAACAGTGGTTAAGTGTTGGACTTTCACGCCAAAGGGACCAAATTTCTTTATTCTGCTCCCAGACCAAAGGGACATCCATTGGTCCAGGGGCAGATACTAAACTTTAGAGGCCATCACGCCATCAGTGCAGCCGCCTGCTACACTTATCCCCGTCCAGACAGACATACCTCCAGTTCAGGAACTGCTATGAGAGGGGTCTCCCTGCAAGACCGACTGCAGCAGCCTGAAGTGCACTTGCAAGAAGCATCTCTTGTAAAGCCAGAGAGTCTGCCATCTCCAGCCACAGCAGCAAAGTACCACATTATCAAGTACAGCAGTGGAAGGGAACTGCATGAGTGCTCTTGCCGCAAGAATGGGGATAATGATGGGGTGATTATCCCTGTCCAGACAGACATACCTCCAGCTCAGGAACTGCTATGGGTCTTCAGATGCACCTGCAAGACCAACTGCAGCAGCCTGAGGTGCACTTGCAAGAAGCATTGTCTGCTCTGTTGCATGTGTAAACTGCAAAGACACAGGGTGTGCAAGTGTAGAAGGTGGCTACAGCCTCTGTCGTGATGGCTTCCAAAGTCTAGTATCTGCCCCCGGACCAAGGGGATGTCCCTTTGGTCTAGTGGTTAAGATGTTGGACTTTCACGGTGGAGACCTGAGTTCGAATCCCGGGTGTTACAGTGGTCCCGTGACCCGGATCGCGTTTCCCTGTGGAAGGAGGTCAATAGGGAGGTGAGTGTAGCAGGTGGCTACAGCCTCTGTCGTGATGACCTCCAAAGTCTAGTATCTGCCCCCGTACCAAGGGGATGTCCCTTTTGGTCTAGTGGTTAAGATGTTGGACTTTCACGGTGGAGACCCCGTTTCGAATCCCGGGTGTTACACAAACACAAGTCTGGTTCAAAGTGATGATGATAAAGATGTTGAATAGTTTATATATTATATATTTATGTTTTGTGAGGTTAAAGTTATGTTTATAGTATTATCTTTTATTGCAACATTTTCTGATTATTTCTTGTCTGTGAAATTTGTCCCTTTTTCCTCACGCAAAATGCATTAATATTAAGAATTTCCCTTTGCCAAAATAAAATAAATAAATAAATGAACTCCTGGACAATCAATTTACTACATCAGACACAGTTGCTATGTAATTCTGCAATTCTGTAATTCTGCATTATTAAACATTTTCATTTCACATCAATGGGGATTTCTGAGCTCATCTATTTCAGCATTTTTACTATGTTCCCTACTTGGATTTCTTAGGACTTTTGATGTGTTATTTCTAACATATTAAGGAAACAAAAACAAGTTAAAGGATTTATGTTGCAACTTGTTTGGCCCAATTGCAACCATTTTTCAGATTTTCTGCTATATGTGAAATTTCTCCATTTTTAGCTCACAAAATGCATTAATATTAAGAATTTCCTTTTTCAAAAAATGAAATGAAAGTCTTGGACAATCATTTTAGTGCATCACACACATTTTCTATGTAATTCTGTAGTATTAAACCTTTTCTTTAGACACAAGCTAAGAAAACCTCCATAATTCTATTTTTCACCAGGGGCAAAAATCGGAAATTGTGACATCATCTATTTCAGCATTTTCAGCATGTTATTCCTAACATATTAAGGAAACAAAAACAAGTTAAAGGGTTTCTGTTGCAACTTGTTTTGCCCTATTGCAACCATTTTTCTGATTTTATAATCTATACGAAATTTGTCCCATATTAGCTCACAAAATGCATTAATATTAAGATTTTCCTTTTGCAATAAATGAAAAAAACTCTTGAACAATCATTTCACAGAATCAGACATAGTTTCTATGTAATTCTGCAAAGTATTGAACATTTTCTTTAGACACAAGCTAAGAAAACATACATAAATCTAATTTTTAAATAGACGAAAATCGGAAATTGTGACATCATCTATTTCAGCATTTTTCACTATGTTCCCCTACTTGGATTTCTTAGGACTTTTGATATGTTATTCCTAACATATTAAGGAAACAGAAACAGTTGAAAGAGTTTCTGTTGCAATTTGTTTGAGGTTAAACCTTAGATTGCCTGTACCAATAGATCACACACACAAAAATAAATGCCTGGATATTAGCCTGGCTTATTGGCCAAGCTATTACATTGAAACACTGACGTCACCATTCCATTTTCACTCTTTTGTTATATGTCAGCACCACTATTCCAATTTTCAGTAATGCGATAACATGTTTTTGGAGTGGGTAGGTCTCATTTAGCTTGGCATTTTGAAAGTAGCTCAATAAAAGTGTGTGGGCACCGCTGTAATGCCAGCCTAACATACCGGTACCAATGCAAGCTTTACGTACCCTACACCTAGCACCTACAGTGCTGTGCATTACAGTCAGGGCCGGATCTTGGCATGGGCAGATCCGGCCCATGCCTAGATCCGACATGGGCCGGATCTGGCAAATGGAACACAACCCAAATGTCAAAGATATTTCAAACTAAAGTGCTTATATTTAAAATGATTTGAAACACTACTATCTATCTACCATTGTGGCACCACTGAACCAACAGCATTTCATCATTGAAAACAGAAAACTTTCTGAGTCAGATCTTTAGCTTTATGCATGCTGCATCTGTTGCAACTTCAACAACTACTGAACAACTTATTGATGCTTACTTGCCTAATATAAGTCCTGTAACCGAAAATGGTATGGGGGCGACTTCATCGCCATACCATTTCTGAAATGTTACATCCGGGCCTGATTACAGTTCAGTACAGCCTTGGACAAAGGCGCCGTATAAATGCACCATTTAGCATTCAGTACAATGATGGAATGTGTTCCGCGGCCAACAGTAAAGCGCCGTGGATGTATGGGGGGCAGTTCCCAGGTGTGACAGAGTATAAATGAGTTATAGTGGGATGTGTGTGTGGGGGGCAATCGTTCTGGGAGAACATAATAATATACGCGGCGTAGATGCTGACCCGACATCCCCGCGATAAATGAAGTTTAAAAAGCAGGGCAAACTGCTGACCTTGGTCATTTGCACCATCTGCCAAAACGTGGCTCTGCCCTCTAATGTCCTGAATATACTGTAGCTCACACTGTGAAATAGCAGCAACACAATCACGTCTATTAAGTCAAACCTGTTGGACCGTGAACTCTGTGTCTGAAGTTATAATTGGGTATTCTTCATGGGAGAGCACAGAGGGGAGAAGTCTGGGGCAGTCTTATGGGTAATAACATGTCAAGTACGTTAGTAATAGTCGTTTGTTCTGCTGGCCTTGGGAATTATTTTAAGGCTGTACGACGTGTGCAAACGCAGTGGCCTGGCATCGAACAAAACACCTATACATACAGTTTTCCCTGGTTATATGACCCAACGGCTGTGCAAAACATTGTTTTTATTCTTTAGAACATAAAGAAATGTCAAGAATGTACTGTATGTCAACCCGGCTACATCGGCCTGAGTCAGCTGATACACTAAATACTACTGTATATATAGTAATCCCTTCACGACCATCAGCTCTGAAAACAACACTTTGTTTTGTGGTGGTGTTGTTTCTCTTTCTCTGGTCTTCTGCTGTAAATTTTAATTGTGGAATATCTTCAGTCAATCTCAGTCAGAGTTAATTAATTGTAGAACACTTTACCTGCAATTAATGAGTTGCCTGAGATATGTTTTTATTTTTTAAATCCTCACTATGACTCGTTTTGAATTGGAGTCCATCCTCTGAAGGTTTGTTAATCCTATGCCTACTAATTGATTAATCAATCTTTTGCTGAGTAGGCCAGCGATGTGCATGACCTGTAAGGTTGTTTTGTCTAAAATAAATCATTAATTTCAGGTGATTATCATTTTTTTTTTTTTTTGCATGATTGGCTAACGTCAGGTCCTACTCACCTAGAAATGACCAAAATCGGCGGGTGCTCACTTGTACGTGCATGCGTGCGGGCTGTATGTCCATCGCTGATCATAATCCAGCAATCGCCACGACAATGCAGCTTGATTGGACTTATTTATGATAATAAACATGATCGCAGCATTTGAGAGCAACCATAGCAACACGATGATTCCGGAAGTTGCAGGAAAAAAATATGACCCGGAAGTAGGAGCTCTTCTATGTTTTCTTTGCCAATTCCGGCGATTCACCACTTGCTGACACCTAGTGGTTATTATATAGATCATACCAGAGAGTGTAGTGGAGGACCAATGTGAAATATGGACGCTATTTGAATGGGAATAATTTGATTAATAAAAACAAATAGGAAAATCACTGGCCACGAATGCTTATATACACGTCACACACATCTTTGGGAGTAAAGAGGTTAACATGATGGACGAGTTGGTGCACTGCAGAGTCACCATGGAAACCAGAGACGCCCGTGGAAGGGTGGACCCCATCGGCATCGCCTGCTTTCTTAACTAAGTTGGGCTTCTGCGGCGAATGTGACGGAGCACACCTACTTCCTCGTCGTATCAAAGTCACGGGGAGGGTGATCTTAAACTCGTTATGACTCCATGTTTTTTTTCTTTCTTGTCCTCCTCTCCAGCCAACCTGAAGGAGCTGATCTCCCAGACCATGGCCAGCTGGGCCCAGGAGTGCCACATCCAGGACGCTGAGCTGGTCCGGGTGATGTTCAGCCTGCTGCGGAGGCAGTATGACGGCATCGGGGAGCTGCTGCGCGCCATGAGGAAGACCTACACCGTCAGCGCTGCGTCCGTGCAGGACGCCATCAACCTGCTGGCCTCTCTGGGTCAGATCCGCTCCCTGCTGTCCGTACGCATGGGCAAGGAGGAGGAGAAGCTCATGATCGATGGGCTGGGGTGAGAGGCCGCCTGCACCAACACGCACCACCCGTTACCACGCCCGAAAATAGCTGATCTGAAAGCTCACAACCTGGCTCAGGCAGGGCACGCTGTGCGCTTGTAGATCAGCTATGTTTGGCAAAAAAAGATTTAACGTGGGAGAAGAGTGGATCGATTCAAAGCCGACCCTGTTAAACTAGGTTTAACTGGTTTTCGAACCATGGAGCGTTTAAGTGGTTAAAGTGGAATTCCGCTTTCATCATCGCAGCCAGTCAACTTTAACCCTATGTTGGCGATCAAGATGGATTTTCACTGTAATATTAAATAAACGTCAAATTATACACTATTAAAGGACTAAAAAGACGGGTAACACAGGAATGGCAATGAAAACCATTGCGCAAAAAGACGGCAAACACGGGAAGGGATGGAGGTGAAACTGTTACTTACTGTTACTGTTACCTGTTAATATACCTCAGAGTTTTGTTATTCTGTGTTTAAAATGTTGAAAATGGGTAGAATTCCCCTTTAAATGCAGGGCAACCGATCATTTTTACTAGAGAAGTTTGATGCCAGCACTCACACAACGTTTCTCCCCAGGTACTTGTTTTTTTTATTTTATGTGTAAAGTACGTCAATACAATCAAATGGATGCGTCTTGGCTCAGTGCCTTCCTCTCCTCCACAACGCTTTACACTGATGAAGGCAGTGAGGCGTAAACACATTCTTTGATTTCCTGGTGCCTGTTTACTTTATAAGGCAAATAAAATGATTACCTGGGAGACATGTCTTGAGTGCTGCCAGGTTTGTTCTATTGTTAATGTTTGACTGTAGTTGTGTACTCGCGTTTCTTCTAGTTTCAACCCATAATTTTACACATGAGAGATTGAATTAATTAGATTTTCTTCAGATTGTACGTTATGTTATCTTACATTATCTAACATTTATTATGCATCTTATATTTAACAGTACAATGCCTTCCAGAGCATTGCAAATATCTGTTTTTGAATGGTAGACACGTACATGTACTGTATATACCAAATTTTAAAAACAACAACAAAAAAACAACAACTAATATAGGGCTCTGCAGTGACATCAGAGCATCTGTTCCAGAAGAAGTGTCCCTGTTCATTTACCTCATAGACTTTTCAAAAAGTATTTTTTATAAAATTTTACCCTGCAGACCATTCGGGTTGTGACAAATCATGACAACAAACACAATATTTTGAGCCTAGCAAATCATTAGAAAGATGAAAAAAAAAACACCTGTTTACAAAACATTTTGTCATTTTTCTCCTTTTAATGACCCGAGTTGGCTTTGAAAAGTCTGAGGAAAATGAATGGGGAAATCTCTTCCGGAACCAGGTGTGTTTATGTCACTGCGCAGCCCTATTGTTGTTCAGATATGCCGTAGTACTGTATGTAAATATCTAAAACTGTAATTTTTGGGGGGGCATGGTGGCACAGTGGTTAGTGCTGTCGCCTCACAGCTAGAAGGTCCTGGGTTCGATTCCCGCTAGGGGCGCTGCTGTGGGTGCTGGCGGCGTGTCTGCTCCTCCGCGTCATCAGTGCCCATACCCGAGGTGGGGTTGGCGAAAGGGCCTTTCTGTGTGGAGTTTGCATGTTCTCCCCGTGTCCCCTAGGGTAGATACCCTCACAAAAACATGCAGTAATCCTGGACTCTAAACTGCCCCCCCCTGGCCAGCCGGGGCGCCTGATGGAGGGGACAGGAACTGGTTGGAATAACGTGTTCCTTCCACGCGCTACGTCCAACCAGAGAAACTCCCCCTGTCGGGTGAAAAGAAGGCAGCTTGGACTCCTCATGCATTGAAGGAAGCATGAGGCCAGTCCGCTGCCTCCCCAGGTTGGTGAAGGGTGTGTAGAGCCCAGGATCACATTAGGAATTGGCACTGGGTGAAAAAATGGGTTACAAAAATCGTGGGATAAAAAATTAAAACACTTGCACTTAAGCCTTTCTACTTTGTATTGCAAAATAGCATGTGTTGTGATCTTGTAGATTTTTTTTTTACTGTTTTTGAAAGTTTTTGACATAGCCTATAATTGAAAGCCAGGTTGACAGTGGTTTATACTTTGTTTGTTTTGCTAGTGACATCATGAACAACAACGTGTTCTACCAGCACCCCAACCTGATGAGAGTTATGGGCATGCATGAGACTGTCATGGAGGTCATGGTCAACGTGCTGGGCGGTGACAAGTCACAGGTAGGACAGACGTGGGACGACTTTACAATGTCCCCTAGTCTGAATTGATTAATTGCTCCACTGTTTAAATCGATCAGATACTGAACTAATAATAGCTTGCACAGCTATTGAGCCATGCAGTAATTAGGATGAGGCGCGACGCTGTGAGGTTAAGGACGCTGCATTATTATTAGTATAAGGGTTATCTGTGAAGGATTTTTTTAGATCACAAGGTACCCACTGAGAACATAGCTCATTTTAGTTTTGTTTCACTTGAAGACACATGCCTTTTAAAATCAGAAGCTTTGTGATGTAGACATCAAATTAGAATTGTGCCTTAATAACAAGGGATTGGCTCTTGGGCTGCTATAGTGTATATTGTCTAGTGTATGCTTCCATATGCACCGTGGAGAGTAAATAGCAGGATCTTTCACAACAGGTGGCATCCATAGATAGATAGATAGATAGATAGATAGATAGATAGATAGATAGATAGATAGATAGATAGATAGATAGATAGAGCTTTATTGTCAAAAAAGGTTCTTCTTCTTAAAAGGTTTGTACTGCCTAAAACCAGAAGGTGTAAACTGCAGACTTTTTTAAAAAAAGAAAAAAGGAAACCAAGGCACTCCATCTTCAGTGTGAAAAATATATACTATTTCATTTATTTAGGAGCAAGGCAACTGAAATGACCAACGCGTTTCGACCGCACAGGGTCTTCGTCAGGGTCTAACAGCTTGGCAGGTGAATCACCTTAAATACAGCCAGGTGGTGGAGACAATCTCATGATGTCATTTCCTCTTGTCATTGGTACAGAGATTTCATTTGCATATGAATCAAATTTATAAGAAAAACAACAAAACACCCAAAGTGACCAGCACCAAGTGACTATTAAAAACAAAACAAGAGCTTTATTGTCATTGCCTACATGAAACATTGTTTGCATGAAAACAACGAAATTCAGTTTAGGGCATCACCACTGGCATACACATGATAAATAAATAACCATACAATAACAAAAACAAATAAACCCAAGTGCAATGATGAGTGCAAAAACCATGGAGCAGCAAGACCAAGTCCGTTCAGTACTCAGTAATAGGAATTACATAGCAGCAAGACCAAGTCCGTTCAGTACTCAGTAATAGGAATTACATAGGAAGTCCAGGCATAGGGGGGCATGGTGCAGATTGTTCGTTCAGCAGCCTAACAGCCTGTGGGTATAGGCTGTTGGTCAGTCTGTTAGTCCTGGCACGGAGTGACCGGTACCTTCTACCAGAGGGCAGACGTTGGAAGAGATGGTGTGCAGGATGGAACTGGTCTCTAATGATGTTGTTGACACGGTGTAGGCAGCGGGAGGTAAAGACTGTGGAGATCTCTGGGAGGGTAGTCCCAATTATTCTACCTGCAGTTTTGACGACTCTATGGACGGCGTCAAAACTGCAGGTAGAATAATCAAAGTAAGCTTATATACTGTGAATCTGTTCGGCTTTGGCCGGTGATACCATTATACGAATCAGGCATGCCTTGTGCATAACCCTATAAGTGTTTTACATACTGTGCAAGTGGGTTTACTCATCTGGGCCAGCATATGGGTAATTGTATTTTACCACAGCTTGTCAGCCCACAAAGTATTAATAAACAAGCTGCCACTGCTCAGGAAATCGGTGTCCCGGCTATCCCCTTCAAAAGTCAAAGTCATAAGCATTTTTAATATGCAAATACAATTACATTGTATTACATCAACAACAAATGAGCAATTCAACATAAACAACAAATTTACAACAAAATTTCTCCACTGGTTGTGCCGTTTGGGTAATGACATGCACACACGCACAAACGAATGGGTGGGTGATGGCATCCACAGTCTTTGTAGCCTGTGTCCTCTGTCCGTTATGATGAACTTGTTCCCGTTTAGCAATGGTCAGCATCTCATTGAGACATCAGTTTGAAACGTGGGAGGTTGGAGACTTCCAGTTAAAACAATGAGCCCTTCTCAAAAAACCCTCCCTTTGGGCTGGGGTTTGTTCACTGTCCAAATATTTTTTTAGCAACCGCTGCTATCTAAGTCTAGCTTTACTGGTCAAGTTTTCCTCTGCTAACGTGCCTATTGGACAAGGCCGGATTGGGGAGGGACTTTGTGAAGGGCTAGTGGGGCTAGCGCTAATCAAAAATAAATATATACTGTACAATGCAATCAAAAACTAGAACTGCACTTTGCTGATTGCCAACGTGCGCTTTGCACTCCCTCCCACACCTCCAGGAGATCATACTCATGACAACACTGATATCTGATAAACACTGATAAAACGATCTAGTGATGTACATCCACTGCATCCAAATACGCAATATATACTGTAGATCAGGGATGCATTTGGACAGTAATCTCTCCATCCTGGAGTTGAGCTAGATCGACTACTGTACACACCATGTACAGTAATATTAATCCTCCATGAAAAAAGCAAAAAATGTGGCACAGATTGTAAAGATTTATTAATAGTTGTTAGTAATTAATTAGTAGTAGTTTATTAATAATTGTGTTCATTTCTTTCAGATAGGTCTACATTTCCACCTGCATATACTGTACAGTAAACACATTATAACCACTCATTAGATTGAAAACCTTTTTACGTCACTACCAATCACAGTACTAGGAGACTAGTACAGAGGTTTTCAACGATGATGGCTGGTTGGTAATCACATGGGCCCTTATAGTTGGCCCTGGTATGAAAAAGGTTGAAAACCCCTGGACTAGTATGACTAGTTTTTGAAAACACACTCAGTATAGAGATCCTCCAACCCCAAGCCAAAGAGCAACAACCTAATACTCCCAGCTACAAGGTTAATGGGGCCAGGGCGGGTGACGTTGGCATACAGTAAGCAGGGCCAGGGGGATTGCTGTATTAGCTACACCTCACAGGCCTGTCCTTTTTGGGCAGCGCTGAAAGAGGGTGGAAGGGATAGCGGTGATTTAGTGGCATGCCGCCGCGTGCCAAGTGTGAATTGGATCATAGCGGACTATACCTCAGACACGCACATAGGCATCAGGGCGGCAGGCAAGCTTTCAATCTATCTGACCCTGTCCCTGGCAATCTCATCACACAGACAGTCACATAAATCGCATGCCTGTTTACTGTTAACTTAATACTTGATGAGCACAGTTCACTTACAGTGTCTATATTATAAACGTAGCAGTGCCATACAGCTTGTAGTATGAAGTTAGGTTTTAATACCGGTATGTGAATTGAAGGACTGGGAGGATTGTATTGTTTGTTTCCAAGTTTAAAAACTCTCTCTCTCTCTCCCCCATGCACGCATGCATGCACGCATGCACACACACACACATGCGCACACACACACACACACATGCGCGCACACACACACACAAACACACACACACACACACACACACACACACACACACACACACACACACACACACACACACACACACACACTACCATTGCTAGCACATTGGCACACCATTGCCACACACCCATATAACAGCTGCGTTGCCAAGTGTTCTTTATGTTTTATGTTTTCTAAGGGTTTCTTGCCATTTACAATGTAGGCATTTAGCAGAGCGACTTACACTTAACAGTGTGATTATCTTGTTACTTAGTGGTGTCTTTAGACATTATTGGGTTACAAATCTCTGGACTGGTAATGGCTTTCATAACAACAACAAACATTGGTGATTGGTCATTGACCAAGCACGTAACAAAATCAACACAATTACGGATTCCTTATTTTTCCCCATTGCTTTTTTTTTTTTTTTTTAATCTCAGTAGCAATCACCGTACTGAGTATAGTGTTTCATAAATACAGTGGTTCAGTAAAAACACCCCAGGCTTGTAGCTACAGAGAAGAAATACGTGCAGAAACTTAATCCACTACTATACACTGTTGTATACTGAGGTGTTTTGTTGAAATTCAAAGCCAGCTTCATGTTGTTCTATCTTTTTGTTTTGTGTTTTTTTTACAGGAGATTGCTTTCCCCAGGATGGTGGCCAGCTGTTGTCGTTTCTTGTGCTACTTCTGTCGTATCAGCCGGCAGAACCAGAAGGCCATGTTCGACCACCTCAGTTATCTGCTGGAGAACAGCAGTGTTGGCCTTGGTAAGCACAAATACATTAATACAGTGTCCTGCAGAGTTGGACTATATCTGATACTTGACCATGGAGAGTAAAGGTCCCTCTCTCAGTGCATGTATTACCTTAAAACAGTGGTTTTCAACCTTTTTGATACCAGGGCCACTATTTATTCAGCATTTGAGCCACCATTTGATGACACATACTCCAAAACGAAAGATTTATTTTGCTTTGTCCACAATACCAGGCTGGATTTAGGAAACAAAACAGGCAAGCACAAAGACCAAAATGACCATTAATCTTCTACATTCTACAGAGTTCTACAGAGTTAAAATATGCATCCATATGGACCCTTGCGGGTCCATTTGGTTTCATGTTTACGCTCTCAAAGAGTTACATCTGGTTAACCAACTTTTCATCATTTAACCTGGGGACCACCTGGAACTCTCTCAGGGACCACTGGTTGAAAACCACTGCCTTAAAAGGTTACAAAAACAAATGTATCCCCCAGGCCCCTCGCAAAAGATGTGGGTAAAATTTGTGATAGATATGGCCACCATTATCAACCTGTTAAAATGTATCTTCAAGTGGCATGTTACTGTACATGTCAAACTAGGGGTGGTTCATGATTCTGAATCCATTCCAAGTATTAGTTTTGTGGGTTAAATTCAGCCATATCTGCTTGACCAAATGTGAGGGTTTAGTGTTTTTTCATTCAAAACTAAAGCTTGGAATGGATTCCCAGCAGTAGTTTGTGACGTCACATGCATTTAAAGCATAATGAAATGTAGAAAATGTGGCCAATTTGTTTGGTCTCAATTTGTTTCATAAACTTCATTGATGATAAATTGCTGAGAAACTGACCTTTACTCTCCACAGTCATGGAAGTATCGGATGTTACACAACTAATGTTCTCAAGTGTTGCACAGAAAAGAAAATAATAGGATGCACAAGAGTATGCACATGCTTCACTTTTCCCTCCCAGGGTAGAACGTAGCTCATATCATGTCTACGGTTTATCGAACAAAAGCTTCGCAGATGGAAAGAGGATAACTCAAGCTTTCTGAACAGCTGCAGGGCTTGACACTAACACTTGCCCACTTGCCCGGGGCAAGTAAAAAAAATGGTGGGGCAAGTGAAGACTGCTACCTGGTTGCCCGATCGGGCAAGTGTGCAACATAGTGCACTATAACACAACACAAGATAAATTTGTCTTGAAGGCAGTCATTGCACTCTGCCTCTGTGTCTTTCCCTGCTTTCTAGATATCCACAATTCCAGGCTGGATTTGGGAAACAAAACAGGCAAATTAACACATCAAAATGACCATTAATCTTCTACAGTGTAGACCTGGGCTAATTAAGATGATGAATATTAACTCTTGAGAGTGTAAAAATGAAACCAAATGGACCCGCAAGGGTCCATTTGGTTTCATTTTTACGTTCTCAAGAGTTACATCTGGTTAACCAACTTAACTGGGGACCACCTGGAACCTGGGGGCAAGTCACCATGACCTGAGGACAAGTAGAACTTGACTTGCACTTGCCCGATGGGCAAGTGCCTCGTAGACCTTAGTGTCAACCCCTGAGCTACAATGTTACAATGAGATAATCAGACGTCTCTCTTTGGATATATCAAGGAAGTAGTTTTTTCCACTCAGAAGGCATTCACACATAACTTCCGGGTATGAAGAATGAAGATATCACATGCATGCATTACTTTTAGCCTTTCGTTGGTCTTCCCCTTCCATTTTAGTATTTTACTTTAGAATATTCAAATTAGGGGCAGTGCAGATCTGCTTTATACGAACTACGCTACTACTTCGCTAGTCGCTAGTCATGCATCGTACAAGCTTTAACCTGAGCAAATTAGACCTTCTGTCCCCGAGATAATGGCATAAACATCTTGAAAACAGCCACAACACTTTTTTCTTTAATAATTAATTTAATCTTTAATTTTTTTCTTTAATAACACAGACTTTTGGTATAATACAGAAATATTCATGTTTAAACAACCTCAGGCTCATAGATGTCTTTATGTTAAAATGAAATGTCTAAACATCCTAACAATGGGTCTTGTTAGCAAGTGCATTGCAACTTGCTGGGTTTGATAGCGTTAACCAGAGGCAAGTTTGTCAACGCTGATCACCCAGATACTGTAATTCATGCCGTTTATTGCTGTATCGATACAGCAGCCTCTCCATCGATTCACCCATGGTCCGGGTATTCGATCGATAGATTGCCATATCGATAAAATGAATGCACCACTATTCTGTAACCAACAAAAGTGTGTTCTTACTGTACATCCTCCATTTCACGATTTCAGTACGCGGTCAGGGTGAGTAAACTGCTAATATAAAGGTTTCTTACTACATTCTGCACTGCATCACTGTGATGCCAGTCTATTCATCTGCTTTAAATTATTCTAATATTAATAGAGCTAATATTCATTGGCTTGTTGATGCGAGTCAATTCATCTGCTTTAAAATACTCTAATATTAATATAGCTAATTTCCATCGGCTTGTTGTATAAATGTTAACCATGTAACACCATGCAACAACGTGCCAACAGCACTGTTTGCAAAAATATGCTGTTGAATGAATGAGCTTGTATTTAAATATTGTTTTGGGGAAAACGCAGATAGCTCTACTGGCAAAAAAAGGATTGGTTAGGTAATTAATGCATTAACCGGCCCTACTTGCCGTCCCCTGCGCCGAACTCGAAGAAAACGTAAATTAATTGATTCCACTTTAATCCATCTTTTGATATACTGAGCGTATTGCTTGCGGATTTCATTTGGTACAAATGAGCGTGGCCATTTTGAAAAAAAAGCTCCCACATCCAGTCTATCCCTCGCATTTGAATGGCATTATCTCAGATTCTACCCCTCAATGTCCTTTTTTCCGACAAACCAGCCATTTCCTATTATGAGAGATAGTGGTATATCCGGGAATCACATCCCGGATATTAAGAATAAGAACCTGGGGTTAGAGGGCAGAATGGTCAAGACACCAGAAACATCATGACGTCATCATACTTTACATCAGATTGTTGAGATCTGGCGCTTCAAAATACTGGTTTCAAATATGAAAGCCGTGACATAGGCACATATACGTAATCCTTGCGTTCGGCGCCAAGACGGTTAATACCAGTTAAAGTTACAATTAATAGGCTTCCTCTATGTCATTACTTCAATAGTGTGTTGTCCGTCATGCACATTATCACTGATTGAATCATGTTGGTTTGTTTGTTTGCTTTTGCCTTGACTGAGTAGCTGCAACTACAACAAACAAATTTACCCCAGAAAAAAATGATGCTACTGATGATGATGATGATGATGATGATGATGATGATGATGATGATTATGACAACGACGATGGCGATGACGTGATGACAATGACAATAACTATTGGTGCACTGCAAAAAATGCTGTCCTTCAGATAAGAAAAAAATATGTATATTTGAGTGTAATAGTAATAGAAACAAGCAAAATAATTGTCCGTTAAGTAAGTGAGTTGTACTTGGTGAGAATTCTTGTAATAAGAAATATGGGTAACACTTTCTATGATCCCTACTTTATAATGCATTATGAGAGCATTTATAGTGCATTATAAATGCATTCATAATGCCTCATAACTACACTCATAAACAGACATAATGCTTTGTGATGCACTATATCAGTAGTCATGAAACATTATAATGTCACTCTCATAATGAATTATAACAGCTTAAATTCCAATGATTCTATGGATGTTCTTGAATACTTATGAAGACCACATCTATAATGCATGATGAGGGTTTATAATGCACTCTTGGCTGACTGCTTATGATAGATTATGAAAACCTACACATGCAGTTCATGTGAACTGTAGTAATGACTTATGGCATGGTATAATGGCCCATTCATTATCATGAGTTATCATTACATGGGTTAAGTAAAGTGACACACATGTATGCATTTATAATCATGCATAATTGATCATAAAGCGTCATTGTTGGGGCTAAGTAAAGTGTGATTCATTTGCTTGCATTTAAAAGAATCTATGCTGCATCTTGAGTGATTATTTTGCAAGACAAATACAGTAAAATGTGTATGGTGGGAATTTATGGACAAGAGACCAAATACATTTGTCACATTTATTTTGACAATTTCAATTTGAAAATAGCTGGAAACACCAAGGCCAATTCAAAAATGGGTGGCAATCCCAAGCAGAAAAAAAACAAAACAAACAAACAACAAAACACACTACCCATAAAAGGACAACTTTGCTTTTTGTTTTTCAGCCAAGGTTAATTATGTACGTTAGAGAAAAGATGCATGTTAATTTTTCCTTTCGCCGTTTTTAATTTTACTGATTTTAGACTATATATACACTCAACAAAAATATAAACGCAACACTTTTGTTTTTGCTCCCATTTTTCAGGGGATGGACTTAAAGCCCTAAAATTCTTTCCAGATATACAATATAACCATTTCTCTCAAACACTGTTCACAAATCTGCCTAAATGTGTGATATTGAGCACTTCTGCTTTGTTAAGATAATCCATCCCACCTCACAGGTGTGCCACATTAAGATGCAGGTGTGACATCATGGTTAGTGCACAGGTGTACCCCAGACTCTCCACAACAAAAAGACACCCTTAAATGTGCAATTTTCTTTTGCCTTATTGGGCGTATGGGCCTCCGAACCAGTCAGTATCTGGTGTGACCACCATTTGCCTCATGCAGTGCAACACATCTTCTTCGCATAGAGTTTATCAGATTGTCAATTGTGGCCTGTGGAATGTTGGACCACTCCTCTTCAATGGCTATGTGAAGTTGCTGGATATTAGTGGGAACTGTTACACACTGTAAAAATGGTAATAACACAATATTACCACATTATTACCATTTTGACAGCGCATACCAGTTCCCACTAATATCCAGCAACTTCACATAGCCATTGAAGAGGAGTGGAGCAACATTCCACAGGCCACAATTGACAATCTGATAAACTCTATGCGAAGAATATGTGTTGCACTGCATGAGGCAAATGGTGGTCACACCAGATACTGACTGGTTCGGAGGCCCATACACCCAATAAGGCAAAAGAAAATTGCACATTTCAGGGTGTCTTTTTGTTGTGGAGAGTCTGGGGTACACCTGTGCACTAATCATGATGTCACATCTGCATCTTAATGTGTCACACCTGTGAGGTGGGATGGATTATCTTAACAAAGCAGAAGTGCTCAATATCACACATTTAGGCAAATTTGTGAACAGTGTTTGAGAGAAATGGTTATATTGTATACCTGGAATGAATTTTAGGTCTTTAAGTCTATCCCCTGAAAAATGGGAGCAAAAACAAAAGTGTTGCGTTTATATTTTTGTTGAGTGTATATTACTGATTTAGACTATATTATGGAGATTTTTATTACCTACTATAGTCCTAATAAATTAACTGGCTACAAGAGTTCAAAGGACATGGGCCTTGGTTGAAAAACAAAAAACAAAGTTGTCCTTTTATGGGTAGTGTGTTTTGTTGTTTGTTTGTTTGTTTGTTTTTTTGTTTTTCTACTTGGGATTGCCACCCATTTTTGAATTGGCCTTGGTGTTTCCAGCTATTTTCAAATTGAAATTGTCAAAATAAATGTGACAAATGTATTTGGTCTCTTGTCCATAAATTCCCACCATACACATTTTACTGTATTTGTCTTGCATAATAATCACTCAAGATGCAGCATAGATTCTTTTAAATGCAAGCAAATGAATCACACTTTACTTAGCCCCAACAATGACGCTTTATGATCAATTATGCATGATTATAAATGCATACATGTGTGTCACTTTACTTAACCCATGCAATGATAACTCATGATAATGAATGGGCCATTATAGCATGCCATAAGTCATTACTACAGTTCACATGAACTGCATGTGTAGGTTTTCATAATCTATTATAAGCAGTCAGTCAAGAGTGCATTATAAACCCTCATCATGCATTATAGATGTGGTCTTCATAAGTATTCAAGAACATCCATAGAATCCTTGGAATTTAAGCTGTTATAATTCATTATGACAGTGACATTATAATGTTTCATGACTACTGATATAGTGCATCACAAAGCATTATGTCTGTTTATGAGTGTAGTTATGAGGCATTATGAATGCATTTATAATGCACTATAAATGCTCTCATAATGCATTATAAAGTAGGGATCATAGAAAGTGTTACCGAAATATGTTATAAAAACAAGGTTGATAATCTTATACAACTTGCTCTTGGTTAGTAAATCCTTCTTAAAACAAGAGCAATCGTACTTAAAGTCTAGATTTAAGAATAAAAGACTTGCTTAGTTCAGAGTTTTTTGCAGTGTGCTGTTTCGGCTAGTACCAGTGAAGTTGCTGCTGCAACTAGGGCTGTTACTACTAGTCACTAGCAGTATTGGCAGTAGTCACCAATCAGCCAGAAATGCTGTGAAATAAAGCAGTGTCTAAAACTTTTGAATGAAATGATTCCAAGCCAACACGTGATTTTTTTTTCTTTCTTTTTTTTTTTTTTTTTTTTTTTTTTTACAAAGTAACTACTTACTTATTACTGTTACTTATTACTGTTTCGCCTGAGTAATACCTTACTTTACTCGTTACTGGTAAAAGTAATGACATTACAGTAATATATTACTAGTACTGCCCAACACTGGTCAATAGTAACCAATAGTAAGTGACAGTGATGATAGTGTGTCTGTAACTGAGGATGACCGGCAGACAGTGAGTGACATCACCATACATTATGACCCAGCTCTTTGGCCAGGAAAACACTCAGAATGCCTCTACTAAAAGCCTTTTGTCCATCCTTTTGGTTTTTGAGCCCCTGCCAGTATTGGTTACACTATGTTAAAATATTTAATTGCTTGACTTTTGAACTTTGGACCCTCAGAATGTGAGTCACATAATGTAAAGCAGCACTCCATCCATCTACACACATCTACACACTGTGATAGAGATTCATACAGTCAACCCTCATACCTGATAATCAGTGTTGGTCTATATTACTTAGGAAAGTAACTTCTTTACTTTACTCGTTACCCCTTAGACAAAGTAATATCATTACTTTACTTATTACTGGATTTGAAGAGTAATATATTACATATTACGTTATTACTTTCCCAAGTTCTCAACACCGCTTTTGAAAAATTAGAGAAGTACAACATAATCCGTTTATTACAAAATAAAGCAGCAATGCGATTTGTAGTGTACATAACTGCGCAGGATGCAGTGTGTGGACTGGATCTACAATCTACTGCACATCTCTGTTGTTACAGTACCTGTCAATAGCTTGTACATCTGTTCTATTTTTGCATGCAACAACAAGCTCATTTTAAAAAAAGTAACTTGGCGTTACTTGCAAAGTAATGCGTTACTTATTACCCATTTTTGCTGAGTAATCTTGTTACTTTACTTTTTGGAGCAAAAGTAATAATATTACAGTAATATATAATCTAAAATTAGTTACTGCCCAACACTCATAGCTGATAATACATATTCTACTGCCTTTCTATATAGAACTAGCTATTAATCATAAAGTAAAGAATAAAGTGAGAACTTAGAAGCGTAAAACATCGTAAAAAGAAGGGGGAGAGTGTTGAGAATGAAGCAAAAATGAAGATATGCACACTGGCAAGAGAGCAGATGAAGGTCAGTAATTCAATGAAAAGGTAATGAGAAAATAGTACAAAGCCAGCAACTTCTGCTGGTACATATCGCCTGAAGGTGCTGCCGAAGCTGCGTTGGTACTGTAGTGTACAGCCCCCAAATATGGTTTTCTTTTTTACCTCTGCATTCTATTGACATACTGTTTTACTGAAAACAGCAGTTCTACTGTACAAACGGAGCCGAGGGCACATGACCATATTGGCCACATTGTAGGAATAAAAGTTTGAGTGTTGTGCTGCCGCAAAATACGTTGTTAACACTAACACTAGCAGCACTATTGGGAATCATTAAACCAATGTGCCATCCGGAACTAGTTTCAGGTGCACATGACGTTACAATTTTTGATTAATTTATTAAATCGCTTCCTGTTTGAAAGGCCCAATCGAAGAGACCTTTCAGAAGAAACGTTTCCCCCTATATGGTGACAAGTAGAGGTGTAACGATACATTTCAACAGTGATATGAAACATGATTAATGATACCATACATGGACGATATTTGGTTCATTAAGGCGATCCGATTAATTGATTTAAAATCGATACAGTAACTATTTAGCAAATCTACTGTATTACATATATGTTAAATATGTGGATTGTGCAGGTTTGGAAGGGGGAAATGTGATAATGTGATAATGTTATAAATAAGTGAAAACAGTGATTTGGCATATACAGGTAGATGGATATTGTATTTGTCACTTTGACACTTCTTAAAATTGTATTACATTGAACAAATGCTTAGTCTTTACTTTGCAAATCCATGTGAAAATCCAAGTAAAATGATAGGATATTTTCTGTCTACATAATGATATACTTGATACAGTCACTAATATATATATTTACATCCCTAGTAACATGTACCTGTAAGAGAAAGGAATGACACATGCCAGAGCTCCCTACCGTCCAATAACAAGAGGTTTTCTTTTTACCGAGAGAGAGAGAGAGAGAGCGAGAGAGAGAGAGAGAGAGAGAGAGAGAGAGACAGCGAGAGAGAGAGAGACAGTGAGAAAGAGAGACAGCGAGAGAGTGTGTGTGTGTGTGTGTGTGTGTGTGTGTGTGTGTGTGTGTGTGTGTGTGTGTGTGTGTGTGTGTGTGTGTGTGTGTGTGTGTGAGAAGGGAGTTATTTAAACATGCTGGGCAGGACTGATGAGTCATTGGGCTCCGCCTGACTGAGAGAGAAGAGCTCCACACTCTCCGGAGATTGCAGTACTTACTGATGATCACACACACACACACACACACACACACACACACACACACACACACACACACACACACACACACGCACACACAAATGAAGTTCGATGGATGAAGCTGTGAGATTGCTCATCCACTTCTGCTGCCTACTGTAGTGGTTGATATTAATAGTCATGTAACAGAGGAGTGTGGATTTGAAAGGCGGTTTGGTACTGTGAGGCTAATGGGTTCATCTATTGTTTATTTCAATGGCTGTTTGGTAGTGGTGTGACAATATAGTACCGGTAACTGCATGGAAATATAGATATTCATTTAAAATGATCAAGTATATTGTTATGAAAACAAAAAAAAAAGTATAATATTGTTGTACTTGTATTTGAGTTGTTACCAATACTAAGCGTTTGTGCATTGAATATAGCATTTTTGAGAATAAAAACACATTGGGTACTTTTACATGCACAGAATCTATTCGGAATGAATACTTTAATTCCGAATAGAGATTTATAACCGCCTGTTTACATGGAACACTGAAGTCATTCCCCAGGCGTTTAGAACATTGATGGTGGACATGCACAATACAATTTGTATGACCAGATGTCCCTCTTTGCGTGGAACAGTCCCTCATTACCAAGGCGATTTGAGGTGTCTTACAAATTGAGACCCTGTCCGACATTGTGACTGAACAGGTGTTCAAACGAAATGGTATTTCGACACGTTATTATGACATCAAGATGTTAATAATTTGCACGTTTCTCCACTTGTCCCACACATGCAATTCTTCTATCTCTCAAATGAACTGGTCTTGGATCTGGTTACCCTAAAACCAAACTGCAAGCCATTCAGAATTATGTGTTTATATGGTAGCAAACGGGTATATACCAGCCCTCCTGTTCCGAATGGAATTTCATTCTGAATGGGATATTCTATTCCAAACAAGGTGTTTACATGGCCAATTATATTCTAAATAGATTATATTCCGAATTGATGCTGTGCATGTAACAGTACCCATTGATGTGTTCTATATGCCAGATCGCAGGTTTTACTTACAGTATTTATAGCCATTCTAATACGCTAGTTAGTTACTGTAACAATTTCAAGTTATTGAAACATGTTGTATCGTATTGTCTTAAGGAACCATCGTTTATCGTCATCCATGTATCTTGATACGTATTGTTTCGCTGATGTCATACCCCTACTGTTTGGTTCTGTGAGGGTGATGCTAATGGCTTCATCTATTGTTTATTTGAATGGTGGTTTGGTACTGCGAAGGCAATGGTAGTAATGGCTTCATCTATTGTTTATAGTGGTTTGGTACTGTGTCAAACTCAAATACACAGCGGTCCAAAATAGAAACATTGGTACCAAGTTGAGGCTTGGCCAGGGGCCCGACTGTGTTTCAACACACAGGTATTTGTTTAGAGGACATCTCAGGCAAACGGCAAAAAAAGTTATATTCCTTCAAAAAATGAATGTCCCTTATTTAGCAAAAAATAAATGCAAAGATGCTGGCATTAAAAACTGAAACTGCAATCAGTTTCCTAGTCCAGTGGTATTCAACCAGTGGTCCCAGAACCACCCGTGGTCCCTGAGAGGATTCCAGGTAGTCCCAACTAAATGAAGGACGGTTGGTAAACAAATGGAACCCTTAAAGATCTGTAACTCTTGAGATCATAAAATGTTAATTAATTTATTTTTAACCATCTGCATTACTTTCATTTAGAAGAATTGTCATTTTGAACGTTTTGCCAGTTATCTCTCCTAAAGTTTGGACACAAACTTGAAAATCCTTAGTTTTGGGTCCGAGAGACTAAACTCAACATCAAATGGTGGTCCGTGGCTAAAATGCTGAATGAATTAGTGGGCCCTGATATGAAAAATGTTGAAAACCACTGTCCTTTTCTATGATCCTCACCAAGCACTGCCTTCTCTGTAAAATGAGAAATCAATTAGTTTCCATTCATTTCTTATCGTGTATGTGCAATATATACCAGAGGGCCAGTATTAATAGTAATTAAATATCATCCCGCGGGCCAAAGATAATTCATTTACAGGCTTCATTTGGCCCCCGGGCATTGAGTTTGACACAGCTGATTCTGATCTATTGTTCATTTGAGTGGCGGTTTGGACCCGTGAGGGGGATGCTAATGGTTTCATCTGTTGTTTTGCTGGAGGATAACGTGTCTATTACATTTATTATTAAGCTACTTGCATTAACAGTTGTTCAAAATGAACAGCAGCTTGTGGACACAGGAAATAACTACTGTGTGAAACTACAGCGAGAAATGAGAAGAGATAGATTATGGGAAGCTCTGGTGTTTTTTTTTTTTTTTTTTTTTTAATCACACCCTTGTGAAGTGAGGGAGTGATCTTATCATCAGACATACACCATCATACAGTGCATCAACTCATTCCAATTTCCGATCACAATATGCGTCCTCACCTTGCAGCAGACAAACATGCACTCAAAGCAGGCCTTTCATTGTCGAAGGCATTCAATAACAATGTTTGCGCTTACACACACCCTCAAAGCTGGACATAGGAGAGACTGGTGCCCCTCAAAAAAAATCAACATTGGACAATGATCCCATTTACATATGGGTTGTTGATTTTTTTCTTCTTTTGAACATGGCATTTCTTCATCAATATTCCATTGATATAGCGATAATTTCCACACTGAGTAATTTATGTGGTTGAAATTATCCAAATGTGCATGTACATTAAAAATCTGCTGGGAAATGTTAATAATTAGAAACTATAAAATTTAGAATATTCAAATTGGCCGAGATAATATAATAATAATAAAAGACCATTATTTGTTAATAAATAATTAACAAAAATAATAATACACAATATATCTAAAATGAGATGTTACATCTCAAGGGGTTTATCCTTTCAATAAAGGTTTCAATTTAAAAGCTAAACAAGTCAAAAGTCTTGGTCCCTGGATAGGACTAAGAAAGGCCTTGACATCAAACAGTTCACTGTAAAAATCCTTAATGCTGCTGAGATTGTGCGAATGTAACCAAATTGACTTCTGTGTCTGTTTAATTCCATTTGGATTAGACAGTGTTGTTCCATTAAAATGTGAGTGTGTGTGTGTGCATGCAGAATGTGAACCTGGCATTCTGGGGACAACTGATGGGAGTGAAAGAGACAGCAGCTAAATGTCTGCACAGTCAATGTCAAACTAGACTGCCCCCTGCTGTAAGTAGAGAGAAACCCTGTGTGTGTTTGTGTGTCCAGCCTGTGAAGCCATGAGGGGATCCACTCCACTGGACGTTGCAGCGTCTTCAGTGATGGACAACAACAGCCTGGCCCTGTCTCTGGAGGAGCCGGACCTGGAGAAGGTTTGATATGAATGAGTGAGTGAGTGAGTGAGTGAGTGAGTGAGTGAGTGAGTGAGTGAGTGAGTGAGTGAGTGAGTGAGTGAGTGAATGAATGAATGGTAAAATTGTCACTTTTGATCTGACCATTTCGTCCTGACATTGTAGATTCTACAAAACATTCGCTCTGAAAGATTTGTGCTGCATTCTCACATTCTCCCCAAAAATAGCAGGAGTTCACGGCTGCTATTTTTCAATGAAAGTTAAAACACCACAAGTGCAGTACAGAATGGTTTAAAGTAGCTATAAGCGGTAATATGTTCACATTTTGGGTGGGTATTCAGACAGCCACAACACAAAAAAAAACAAAAAAAAAAAAAAACATTTTAGTCTCTGTAACATATCTAGGGGCTATAATCCACATTCAAAGATGTCCCTAGAAGCTTTGTCATTGATTGAACCAGCCCCATAGACCCCCAAACTAAAGATTTATTTTGCTTTTGTCCACAATTCCAGGCTGGATTTTGGAAACAAAACCAGTCAAACATACAGATCAAAATGACCTAATGGTCATTTTGATCTGTATGTTTGACTGTTTTGTTCTACATTCTCTAGTTGTGTAGACTTGGCTGATCAATCAGGAGATAGACAGTCAAATCGGCCAAAGACAAAGCTTCTAGGAAAATTTTGAATGCAGATTGTGGACCCCTACAGTAGATGTGTCACATCTATAGACATTGTTCAGCTGAACAGACCGAATCAGCTGTTAGCAAAAAAAAAAAAAAAAAAAAAAAAACAATTGCCTGTCAACAGATATATGAATATATATGAACTCAATTGTACAGCCATTTCCTGACCCAGAGAACTGGAGTGGCCAATCAGGACATAGTATTCAAATATGTTTGCATACTGTGCACTGATTGGCCACCCCAATTTCCTGGATTAGGAACTCGGCGCACAATTGAGCTACTCCAAACCTATCAGCTCAGCTGACAGTTTTTTTTTTTTTTTTGCCAACAGCTGATTTGGTCTGGCTTTAAAAAAGCCTCTCCATTTGAGTTACAGTGGATATAATTTAGAATAGGCATAAGACAAGCTCATCGCAATGAAAAATGGCCTTTTCCAGACAAGTTGAATAAGCCAGCTCAGCAACACGGCACACTGTACTTTCGAGCTGTCATTTTTGACACCAGCATAGAAATGACAGAGTGTACCGACCATGGCAATGCCCAGGGGCAGGATAAGCACTTCATTGTGCCTGTGCGGTCCTTCTCTACCCTGAAATCCCCAGTGCTGTTTTAACCGTGATAGCGTACACTTTGTGTGTCACAAATACATTACATATCAAGGATTTTATTGTGCGAAACTGACTGTGTGTGTGTGTGTGTGTGTGTGTGTGTGTGTGTGTGTGTGTGTGTGTGTGTGTGTGTGTGTGTGTGTGTGTGTGTGTGTGTGTGTGTGTGTGTGTGTGTGTGTGTGTGTGTGTGTGTAGGTGGTGAGGTACCTGGCAGGTTGTGGTCTACAGAGCTGTGCTATGCTTATTGCTAAGGGTTACCCAGACCTGGGCTGGAATCCCATAGAGGGAGAGCGCTACCTGTCATTCCTGCGATTCACCGTCTTCTGCAATGGTGTGTATATGATGAATGAATGCTGTATACTAGTATGTGCTAATGCTGTCACTGTGCTGGAAGATTTACTATACTCTATTCAATTGATTTTTCTTTAGTAAAAGTTGCAATCCCATAATACGCTGTACGTTAAAGGGGAATTCCACCCATTTTCAAAATCTTCCTGAGAGGATACAAATGTGAACCAAATGGACCTTAGCGGGTCCATTTGGTTCCATTTGTACCCTCTCAGGAAAAAGGGGTCTGAAAGAAAAATCATTAACATGGTGAAATACATCTTGATGATGCCATCAGATGTATTTCACCATGTTAATGATTTTTGCAGACCTCCATGTTTAGGAGATACAGAATTGGGGGAAGTTTTTTTTTTTTTTTTTATCATGTCCACATAACATCTCTAAGGTATATTAATGACATATCAAAATGTTGAAAATGGGTGGAGTTCTCCTTTAAGGACTATCCACATCCACATCGACTTGTGTTGCTCCAAATGATACAACGGACCGAACCACACCAAAAGATGTGGTTTTATTGTTAACTCCTTCCAACTGTTTGGATCCACAGAGTTGCATGGTTGCCCTTTGGGTGGGATTATAGATTTACCAGTAAAAACTTCTGCACTGCTGCATGACTGAACTTTGAACCTGCAGGTGAGAGCGTGGAGGAGAACTCCAACGTGGTGGTGAAGCTGCTCATCCGCCGTCCCGAGTGCTTCGGCCCGGCGCTGAGGGGCGAGGGGGGGCAGGGTCTGCTGGCCGCCATGCAGGAGGCCATTAAAATCTCAGAGAACCCTGCCCTGGACCTGCCCAGCACGGTCAATACCGGGTAGGACCTCATTCATTATACACTTTTATACGGTATGCGTTCCCTGCTTTGGTAGTTCAATATGACAACATACCGTTGCTGCCGGGACTGTATAATTGCCTTTGGAGCATACGCAGAGGTATTTGCGATCCTTGGATCCATTAATCAGGGCTTGACACTAACACTTGCCCGCTTGACCGGGGCAAGTAAAAAATGGTGGGGCAAGTGAAGGCTGCTACCTGGTTGCCCGATCGGGCAAGACCTCTGTGTCTTTCCCTGCTTTCTAGATATCCACAATTCCAGGCTGGATTTGGGAAACAAAACAGGCAAATTAACATACACATTTCATTTTTACGTTCTCAAGAGTTACATCTGGTTAACCAACTTAACTGCCCACCTGGAACCCTCTCAGGGACCACTTGTTGAAAACCCCTGGTTTAACCCTTAGTGTCCTGAACGCGTTTTGGTGTTTTATCTGTTGAAAAATAGCAGATCAACAAGCTCATGTCGCGCCACCGAGTGGCGCGACATGAGCTTGTTGTTCTGCTATTTTTGAAAAATTGTGAAAATGTGCTGCAAATCTCTGAATATGTTATTTTGGAAGCAAACATTTTTAACTCAATTTTTTGCATCTGGGGAATCCCTAGAACAACATGTTTTCAGATGGGGGGTCTGCAGCCAAATATGGATAATTCTGGTGGTCCTTGGCTTGGCCTTGGGCACAGGAACACAGATTTTTCAGAAAAACTAGAATCTAGTGTCAGAGACTATAGAATCTAGTGTCAAAAACTCGATTCTACACAATGTGTTAAAGCACCCAAGTAGGAAGTAAACTTAAATGCAAAATTTACAATAATATTTTTGGGGGGCAAGTGACCATGACCTGAGGGCAAGTAGAACCTGACTTGCACTTGCCCGATGGGCAAGTGTCTCGGAGACCTTAGTGTCAACCCCTGATTAATATACCGTTGAAAATAGTCCCATTGGGGCGCCCCACTGGCCTGGTGCAGGTGCGGGCCGTGTGTGAGCTCTGGCCTGACCGCATGCAGAGTGTTTGAGTCCCGCTCATGGTGACATTTTCTGCATGTCTCTCCCCTTCCCTCTGTCCCTCTTTCCCGTCAATCTTCACTTGTGTCTGTCAGTGAAGACAAAAAGCCAAAAAACAAATCTTAATAGCAAATAGTCCCATGACTTAATTGTTGTCAAAACCAGTGTTCACTTCTATCGAACTCATACACTCATATCCGTTTAATCACTTCCTTTGATATTGTTTCTAAACCTAAAGTGAGTCACGTCCACCAGGCCACTTGCTTTGTGATATACTGTAGTTAGTATCATAGCCGTAAATGCTGAAAGGGCCGGTACGAATACAAGCCATTCTAGCCATACTAGCACAGGGCTTGACACTAAGTAGAAAAAATTGTGGGGCAAGTGAAGACTGCTACCTGGTTGCCCGAACGGGCAAGTGTGCAACTTAGTGCACTATAACACAACACAAGATAAATTTGTCTTGAAGGCAGTCATTGCACTCTGCCTCTGTGTCTTTCCCTGCTTTCTAGCTATCTCTCCTATCTCTCTCCCAGGTTCATTTGGTTCCAACCTATCATTTTGCTGGGGTCAGGGACCACTGGGTCTGTGACCACTATGGGCTAATTAAGATGATGAATTTTAACTCTTGAGAGTGTAAAAATGAAACCAAACGGACCTGCAAGGGTCCGTTTGGTTTCATTTTTACGTTCTCAAGAGTTACATCTGGTTAACCAACTCAGCTGGGGACCACCTGGAACCCTCTCAGGGACCACTGGTGGTCCCCGGACCACCTGTTGAAAACCCCTGGTTTAAAGCACCCAAGTAGGAAGTAAACTTAAATGCAAAATTTACAATATATTTTTGGGGGGCAAGTGACCATGACCTGAGGGCAAGTAGAACCTGACTTGCACTTGCCTGATGGGCAAGTGCCTTGGAGACCTTAGTGTCAACCCCTGCTAGCACATCCTACCGCTGGATGGGCATCAGCAGTTTCTTAGATATATCGGCACAGCGGTGGAGTTACTGCTGTACTTCCACTAATTGCTTTCATTAGATGGTTCTAACACCACAGAGCATATAAATGCTGTGTCACAGTTTTCTACCTCACAAATTCAAAGACATCTACTTACTACAAGCTAATAAATCTTTAATCGAACCGTTTCATCATGCTGCACAGGCGGACAAAGAACAAGTAGAGATGTCCATTATTACCTGAAGAATCCCCGTAAAAAATAACATCAGGGTGTAACATGAGGTGGTCTGTGTCTTCGCTTCCAACCCATCTGAATTAAATGCAAGCATTTACGTCGCGTCAAGCATTTACGTCTCATGTTCCATATTTGTGTAATATATTTAACATTTAACACAAATATTTATGTTCAACATGTGCTTATTATGTCCCTATTTTAGGGACTGCATTCATGTTTTTATTACAAATGAACCCTAGTTAAACTGGATTTCATTTTATTTCCATGTGGCACACGTACAGTATTATATGCACTGTTTTTCCAAATGCCAGCCAGAAAGAATGAGTTTTCTCGTTCCTCTTGTGCCGTTTCAGGTCTGAGGAGGAGGGCGAGGTGATCCACATGGGCAACGCCATCATGTCCTTCTACTCTGCTCTCATTGACCTGCTGGGTCGCTGTGCCCCCGAGCAGCATGTGAGTAACACAGACTGAAGTATTAAGACCAGGTTCATTGGTCAATCAAATGTTGGTGTGCCATTTTCATAGTACCAGATATGTTAGTTTGAGTGAATCCAATCCACAGTATTTGGAAGTAATACAGGAAGGAGAGAAGACAATAGTGACCATGTACATAGCGTAATTATGTCCCAAACTGTTACTTTCCAGGAAATGGAAACAAATAAATAAACCCGTGAACCAATTATTTAGTCACAAGCTCTTGTTAAAATGAAATAAAACTGACAGACACTTTGAAGCTGGCTCCCTAGGCAAGAAAAGAAAAAGAAAGAAGAAACACAATACGCACCGGCACGCTGCCAACCTGCACGGTGCAAGTGCAGATTTGTTTAAAGTAGAACCTTCTTCTGCATTCATTTTTGTCATATAGTAAAATATAAAAAAGGTGACCGGAATAAAGTCCCTTGAGAAACAAACTTTCTATTTGTGTCATTTTCCCCTTCAGCTCATAAACAAGGGTAAAGGAGAAGCGCTGCGTATCCGTGCCATCCTGCGCTCCCTGGTCCCCACCACTGACCTGGTGGGCATCATCAGCATACCCCTACAAATGCCCATCGTTAATAAAGGTATGATTCAGCTCTAGGATTAGCACAGTGGTTTTCAACCTTTTTCATACCAGGGACCACTGTTTATTCAGAATTTGAGCCATGGACCACCATTTGATGACATCTGAGCCCCACAGACCCCAAAACTAGATTTCTTTTACTTTTGTCCATAATTCCAGGTTAGATATGGGAAACAAGCCAGTCAAACCTACAGATCAAAATGAACATTAATCTTCTACATTCTCTAGTAGTGTTGTGTAGATTTGGGGTAATTCACATGATGAATATTTTAACTCTTGAGCATGTACACATGAAACCAAATGGACCCGTAAGGGTCCATTTAGTTTCATTTTTACGCTGCCGAATCCCATTCAGCATAATGCCAATGAGATGTGCCAGCAGATGTCACTGTTTTCACTGCTTGGCCTGTTTTTTGCAGCTCAAAATCCTTCTAAACCCCACAGAAAACTCTAGATCACAGAAAGGTTCTGTGTGTAATTGAGATCATACAACCTAAACCTTTCAGAAAATAGCATTTTCTGTAGAGGTGAAACAAGGAGGGGTCCTATTATTATGGACCTGCAGAGCAGGACTGAAATTTGTCGGGGCATAAATCTGGAGAACTTTGACTTTCCAATTTATACTTCATCTAGAAAAGAAATCATATAGTCACTGGCTTAACTGAAAATACCCCCCAGGAACAGCCCTTAAATAAACCGGGTGCTTGGCAGAGACCCAGCCAAGCATCCACCGGATCCAATTTTCTCCACGACATATTCTAATTAGAAAACAGACACGTTTCCTTGCAGGACTACACTCTCTGCAACGGTGCACTCCTCCCTCCTGCCCCGTAATGTTTCCCCAGCTTCACTGTGTTTTGAATAACTTCCTCCTCACGTGTCTCGCCGTCTCGCTTCTACGCTCCGCTGGCTAGTGATCGGTCCACTCCACACCCACCTGTGAGCCTATTAACAGCAGCACAGACAGGAAACGTAAACGAGAAGAACAAGAAGCATCCCTGGGAAATCTGTTATCCACAACTGCTGTATTTTAGCTTTCTAATTCGGTGAATTGAAAAATTGTTTTTTTCACACTTTCAGACCACTTCTGTGGTCATTATAAGACTATACCCAACAATACGTACATGCTAAACTTTGGGAAAATTCTCACTTTTGTGTATTTTTATATGAAGGCTCCATAAAAAAGTGATTTTAATTTCTTCCTGAAAACGAAAACTTGCTGTGTAAATGTCATATCCACTATCACATCTATAAATCCCATTTTTTGAATCATCCTTCACAAACACAGGTGCCTTGATTACAGTTAAAAACACGTGGTCAATAACATGGACGCCACCACACCATACTGGTGTCAGTATAAAGTTGGTAATAATCCTTCTCTCCTCTTCCTCTGGTCCAGACGGCACGGTGACGGAACCCGACATGGCGGCTAGCTTCTGTCCGGAGCACAAGGGCCCCATGGTGCTGTTCCTGGACCGCGTGTACGGCATCGAGGACCAGGCCTTCTTGCTGCACATGCTGGAGGTCGGCTTCCTGCCTGACCTCCTCCAGTCTGCAGCCATGGACACGGTGAGGAGGAGCTGCCTAGTCCTGCCCTAGAAGGCTTTAGTCCTGTAAAGCAGGGGTTTTCAACCTTTTTGACACCAGGGCCCACAATTTATTCAGTATTTGAGCCACGGATCACCATTTGAGGACATTTAGCCCCACAGACCCCAAAACTAGAGATTTCTTTTGCTTTTGTCCACAATTCCAGGTTGGATTTGGGGACAAAACAGGCAAAATATAAAGACCAAAATGACCATTGATCATCTAGTTGTGTAGACTTGGAGCTAAATAAGATGGTGAATATTTTAACTCTTGAGAGTGTAAAAATGAAACCAAATGGACCCGCAAGGGTCCATTTGGTTTCATTTTTACGTTCTCAAGAGTTACATCTGGTTAACCAACTTAGCTGGGGACCACCTGGAACCCTCTCAGGGACCACTGGTGGTCCCCGGACCACCTGTTGAAAACCCCTGCTGTAAAGCATCCCTGGCTACATCTGTCAGCTTCATCATGCGCACCGTGGGGGGGGGGATTATCACCCTCAGTTTTATGAGGTGGGGGGATCGTCCTAGTCCTGGTCCAGTGCTTACAGCCAGGGGTGTAGTGGAGGGGGGACGCGGGGGACGGCGTCCCCCCACTTCTCACATCTAAAATATTTTTGGGTCTGAAAAAAATCATTAGCATGGTGAAATACATCTTGATGACATCATCAAGATGTGTTTCACCATGTTAATGAGTTTCCTTTTTTCTGAGAGTGTACAAATGGAACCAAATGGACCCGCTAGGGTCCATTTGGTTCACATTTGTACACTCTCAGGAAAAAAAAATCAAATGGGGGGAATTCCCCTTTCAGAGGCGTCCCCCCACTTCTAAAAGTACCACTACAACACTGCTTACAACCAGTCTCTCACTGACACTCTGCCGTTAGCCGATCCACAGCTCTGTTGTGACTTCCCTACTGCCGTGCATTGTTGTTTTTGGATGGCGAAAAAAAAAACAAAAAAAAAAACATAACTACTCACCAAAACATAGCCCTCGACACCTTGGCAAAGCTCTGTTCTCAGCTTCTCTTTAAAGTGCACTTTGTGCCATTTTAGTAAATAATGTAGCAGACAGAGTCACTTCTTCTGCTACCTGGCATTTCTGGGTTGTGGCAGCACAGATCCACTTGGATGCATTTTATTTCAAGTCAAAAGAGTGCTTTTTAGAGCTGGAGCTGGCCTAGGACCCTTCCCAGCACACCTTTGCCAAGGTCTAGAGGGCTTTGTTTCAGTTAGAAGTTACCTTGTTTTGTTTACTTTCACCACAACATTACACGGCAGTAGGAAAGTTACTACAGAGATGCAGATGGGATAACAACAGGAAGGAAAACTAAATAAAAATAAAAAAAAATCAGTTTAGTAGTGTTCCATCTTGAAATCTGCGGAGACGTGGAGTGCATATCATGAAAAGTGGAGGGGATTGTGAAATTTTCTGGTATCCCCAGATCTTTCCGCCCCATTTACAAAATGCTCTCTGCGTCCCTGAGCTTCATAGAGATAGACGTTATGAGGAAGGCGTCACGCACCGGTGCATGCACACACACACACACACACACACACACACACACACACACACACACACACACACACACACACACACACACACACACACACACACACACACACCTGGTGAGTTACAGGGAAATGCATTTTCATAATGCATGCAGTCTCATCTTTGTATTCATCTTGTTCTTAAGGGATATTGATTTTTAAACGCAAATAACAACGTCCTTGTAAACCAATGTCCGTGTGTTGAAACACAGCCTGGCGGCTCCGGCTCCTCGTCTTATACCGATTTTTCTATTTTGGCCCACTGTGTGTTGGAGTTTGACATCGGTTTGCGTCTTCTTCCCTTTCTCCACAGGAGCTGTTGAGCACCACAGAGACGGCCCTGGCCATGAACAGGTACATCGGCTCGGCCATGCTGCCGCTGCTGACCCGCTGTGCGCATCTCTTCGGCAGCGCGGAGCACTACGCCGCGCTGGTGGACAGCACACTGCAGACCATCTACCGGCTGTCCAAGGGCCGCTCCCTCACCAAGGCACAGAGGGACGCCATAGAAGAATGCCTGCTGGCCATCTGCAAGTAAGGATGACCGCCAGGCTCAGTCTGAACGGGAACGGAGAACTACCTCACAGTTGTTGTGTTTTTTGCACGATTGTAGTGTCGTCTATTCTCACTACCTTTGGACGGTACTCTTGTAAGACAAACTAGGCCATTAACTCATTGACCGCGATCGGATCTTCTTTGTTTCCTCTCCATTGCCGCAGCTCAAACCAGTTCGATCGGTAAAAAAGCCCTTATTTTGAAGCTCAGATCTCCTAAACAGGATGTGCTGTTTCTGTTATGCTGTGTCTGTTGTCTTGCCTAATCGATCATCTGGCGATGTACCCAAAAACATCCGGGTCACAAGTCAGGAAGAGCTGTGTAGCCCTGGCTGCTTAACCCATGCGCCAGCGACATTGAGGGGGCAAACCGGAGGAGAGCCGTTTGAATGCATTGGGTTGAATGCATGTCAATGGGACGGAAAAAAAAAAGTTGTCCCCAATTCTGTCCCAAATGAAAGTCAGCAACGGGATGATCATCAGACGATGCGCACGGACTAATAGTTGGATTAAAGAATGAAATCTACATTTCCGCGTGATACGAGCCGTCCGCGTTTTCGGCAGTGGGGTTCTCCACGGGATGTCCACGAGCAGCGCGTGGATGGAAGACAAACTAGGTCATTATACAACAAGCAAAACAAAAAAACAACAAAAAATGTAATTATGGAGCTGCCACGTTTCTGTCCGATGTTATTTCATAATATTCATTATTATCTTGTCCTCAACAAAGATTTGCGTATTAAAACAAAAAGGGGCAAGGACCAACACCAAGGGTAGATGTATATCTAGAATAGGGGTAGACCTGTGGAATAACCTGGACAACGAACTTAAATTATGCTCACCACTTATCAAATTTAAAAAGCTATTTAAAAGTGGGGTTCTCAATAACTATAAAACATTATTATAGACAAAAGTTTCACAGTCTTTTCTTAGCTCAAATAAAATCAGTTGACCATCGCTTCCTATCTCAGACATTCTCCATCCAATCCAAATGTTCTCAATTGTTACAAGTGTGATTTGTGTTTCTTTTCTCTATTTTATATACCGATATAAGCTCTTTGGTGCTGTGTCAATGTATATGTCTTTGCAATTACAAGCGTTGTAATTGACATGTAATTGCAAAGCACCAAAATAAACCAACTTTGATTCATTCAAGATTCACAACGTAATGTAAATTGTTATATCACGGTGGTTCTCAGAACGGGGCCCAGTTAGGGACCCTCTGGGTTCCTTAAAGGAGTTCTAAAGGGAGCCTTAGCGCTCTGTAAGTGTACTGTTTGCTCCAGTAGAATGATGTACGTGTTGCTCTGCAGGCACATGCGTCCCTCCATGATGCAGCAGCTTGTGAGGCGCCTGGTGTTCGACGTCCCCCAGCTGACTGAGTACTGTGTGGTGCCCCTCAAAGTGAGTAGAAAGATGTTGTTCATGTACAGTAACACCTGCATATAGCTGGCTCACTTTTTTTAGTTCACTTATCAAATGGTATGCAAATGCAATTTTGATATCAGGGACCATCATTTATTCAGCGTTTGACCTACAGACCACCATTTGATGACATTTTCACCCCAAAGAGCCCAAAACAGAAGATTTTTTTTCCCCCACAATTCCAGGCTGGATTTCCAAACAAAACAAGCAAGCAAACATACCATAGATCACAATGACCATTCTTGGTGCACATGGGGTTTTGAGTGATATCTGAAGAGCGCTCCCAAACTGCAACACTTACAGTATTTTGCAGAGCTTTGGAGTTTGGAAGTGCTCGTTGTAAATCACTCAACTGTCCTGCATGCCAAGTGTTTCTAAATGTCACATAATGCCGGAGGCATTATTGTATTATTATTGCGTTATTGAAGACAAGCAGTTCCAAGCCCCGACACTTAGAAAAGTAATCGAATGCATGGTGGAATTTTATAAAACAGAATGTAATAATTTAGGGAAATGTGATGTTGTTGAGTTTTTTTGTTTACTGCAGTCAAATTGCACTTTTCTTTTTGGATGTATTAGGCTGTCAATGCCAGATAGTATTTTTTGTCATCCAGTGGGTGTTCCTACATAAACCTAGGGACATGATGATGTCACCTGCTTAACCTCTATTCCTCTCCTTCCCTTGTGTACAGCTTGTGATACAGGCCCGGATGTAACATTTCCTAATTTGGGGGCAGGTGAAAATACCATTTTTCGGTCACAGGACTTATATTAGTTGAGTAAGCATCAATAATAACATCATTTGTTGAAGTTGCAACAGACACGCAGCGTGCATAAAGCTAAAGGTCTGACTTAGAGAGTTTTCTGTTTTGAATGATGAAATGGTCTTGGTTTAGTGTTGCCACAACTGTAGTTAGTAAGTAGCATAGTGTTTCAAATCATTTTAATTATAAGCACTTTAATTTTAAATATCTTTGAAATGTGGGTTGTTTTGCATGCCATCATGTTAGGTGGGGCAGTCAGGGCATTTAGGCGGGCATTGCCCAGTGCCCACCCCATGCACATGCCTTGATGTGTTATAGCTTGACGTAGCAGAGATATGCATCCTCTCCGATGCCAGAGGAGTAGTTTAGTTTGATCTCTTGCCGACGGTCTCATTGGGACAGATAATGCTACATCAGTGATGTTAATAGGTTTTCAATCTAATGAGTCCTGGGACTCTGGTAGGGACGTCTTTTTAGATGAGTCCCTGCAGGGACATTCGATGAGTCCCACTTCAGAGACGTTTAGGAGTCATATTTTATATTTGTTTACAAATTGCAGCAATTATCTCCCATTTCATATGGTTATAATGTGTTTATATTCATGTAGAAATGTACGCCTATCTGAAAGAAACAAATTTGGAATAAATTTACTGTACATGCTGTTTACAGTAGCTGGTAGGTACTGGGATGCAGAGCTTACTGTACAAATGTGTCCCTCCCTGATCTATAAGTTGGTTATTTGGATGCAGGACGCGGTGGATCTAGATAAGTGGTTTTCAACCGGTGGTCCGGGAACGGCCAGTGCTCCCTGAGAGGATTCCGGGTGGTCCCCAGGCGAAATTATGGAAAGTTGGTTAACCAGATGTAACTATTTGAGAGCGTAAACATGAAACAAAATGGACCCTCGGGTCCATTTGGTTAAGCAGATTAATGGTGATCTTGATCTCTATGTTTTCCTGTTTTGCAATCCAGCCTGGAATTGTGGACAAAAGCAAAATAAATATTTATTTTTGGGGGTCTGTGGGGCTAAAATGTCATCAAATGGTGGTCCGTGGCTCAAATGCTGAATAAATACTGGTCTCTGGTATGAAAAAGGTTGAAAACCACTACAACACTGCTACGTTGTTTCAGGACAGATTTGTGCACAATTTCATCGCTCAGTTTGCTAGATTGCTGGTTGTTAGGAAATAGGAACCGCTGATGTTCCACTTGTTTCTTTGCCAAGATAACATGCGCATGCTTGATTCATAAAGAGCAGCCATGTGAAATGTGAAAGCCAAGTGAAATCCACAGGCCCAAATCATATGGGACGGCTGCTCTGACCCCAGGTGTTCTCCCCACGTCCGGCCCACTGATTTATGAGACTGGAGTTGAGACTATAATTGGAACAAGCAATCAGAACAGCGCTACCCCCACTTCTGTTTCAATTTCAATTTCACATCCCACTCATCTTTCTTCCAATGCGGGCCGGCGTGTCTGACAGGCGCGCACATGCACACACACCACTAAAATACTGATATAGTCCCCCATCTCCTCCCTGTGCACTTTGCACACGGCCCAAAAATACTAATGTGTGCTCCAAAAAATCACCCGCTGTCTGATGCACTTTGGAGGTAAATGTCAAACTGTCCACCCAAGCACCAAACCACCTACAGTACACTACACAACACCTGCACACGCATTCACATAGCTCTGATGGCCTCTGCGCTAAAACAGAACTGAGGATATTTTTGGTGCAACTTTGGGGTACCCACCCAGCCTCCTAGAAAGAGAGGCAGGCAGGCAGGAGGCCAGGCAGACAGACTGGAGAGTCCTAGGACTCCATTTTCGTCACACGCTAAACCCCTTATCCCAACTTTTTGGACTAGTTCAACATGCCAATCTATTAACACGTTGTGAGCTTGTAGATTGGCCATTTTAACTATTGAACGATGTTTTTAAAATAGTTTAAAAAGGCAAAGAAGTTGAGGGATAAGGGGTTTAGCGGTGACGGTCATAGTCTGTCTGTAGCATGGCACACTAGCATTTGGTGTTGAATGAATGTACGTAGCCACTAGTACTGCATTATTGCGCTAGTAGTGCACTATTGCATATGTATGCCTAACTAGAGTTTAGGGAAACATCAAAGGAAAACAGTAAGGGTTGCGTGAAAGTAAAGAAGGTGGTAGAATGGTTTAAAACGCAATGTCTAAAACGGCCTAAAACGTAAGAGTCCATATGGTTTCATTTTACACTCTCAAGAGTTAAATTACATTTAATCTTCTGAATTACTTAATTGTCAAGAACCTACACATTTAGAAAATGTAGAATTGTTGAGAAATGTGAAATTGTTATTTTGACCAACATTTTGCCAGTTATCTCTCCTACATTGTGGACAGAAACTTGAAAAGCCTTGCTTTTGGGTCAGAGAGACTAAACTCAACATGGAATGGTGGTCTGTGGCTAAAATGCAGAATAAAGTGGGCCCTGGTATGAAAAAGGTTGAAAACCCACTGCTGTAGGGCATGCAAATGCATTTTGTCCAGCAGGGAGAGTTGATTTACCCAGGCTAGCCCACCCTAGCCCAATGTTAAGCCCAGCCCTGGATATCCAGTACTACTGCCACTTGCGACTCTTGGCATTTGGCATTCATATATACCAGTTTATGGCATTGTTGGTGCGAAAAGTCAAACCCTTTGATGTACTCACCTCACCCCTTAGTTATTATTTAGCTTTTTTCAAGTGTGTTTCAATGAATACGACATACTATTATGTCCTGGTGTGGATGTGTCTCATCCTATAGCTGCTGACCAACCACTACGAAAAGAGCTGGAAGTACTACTGCCTGCCCAACGGTCAGGGGAGCGACGGCATCGCCTCTGAAGAGGAGCTGCTCCTCACCAAGAAGCTCTTCTGGGGAATCTTTGACTCCCTGTCGCAGAAGGTAACCACCATGACCAGGTGGATGGAGTTGATCACTCTGGGGTGACCAGATCCAGTTCATTTGAGGGACAGAAGTATTGCATGTATTGGACAAGTATATATAGTAGACAAGTATACACGTATGTTGTATATTTATGTCATGATCAATAACATAATTCAGGATTAAAATAGCTGATTTACAAGCTGATCTACAAGCTCAAAATCATGTCGCGCAGCAATGCATTTTCAGCTTGTAGATGAACTATTTTTGATACGGCGATACATGCAATGTATTACAATGTATTACACTCTGGAGTGAGTGTAAATATAATGGCTCCAGGGGAATACTCAGACACATCTCTAGCCTACACATCCTCATGCCTAGCAGGAAAAGAGGCAACAGAAAGCCAACTATTTGGGCATTAAATGCCCTAATAGTTGGATTTCTTTTGTTCTGTTTGTACACAGCCAAACATACTAATGTGTGCACCAAAAATCTCCTGCTGTCTGGTGCACTTTGGAGGTAAATGTCAATCTGTCCCCCATCCACCCCAGCACCAAGGCACCTACAGTACACAACACCCGCACCAGTGTGTGTGTGTGTGTGTGTGTGTGTGTGTGTGTGTGTGTGTGTGTGTGTGTGTGTGTGTGTGTGTGTGTGTGTGTGTGTGTGTGTGTGTGTGTGTGTGCATCATTGTTCAAATTTTGAACAATGATGTTTGGGACAGGGTCTCAGTTTGTGGGACACCTGAAAAGTCTTGGGAATGAGGGACTGTCCTACGCAAAGAGGAACCTCTGGTCACCCTAGCTCTGTCTCAGTCTGTCTCGTCTCACTCTTTAGTCTCCCAAATCCCTCTGTCGTGGTACATGAAATTTACTCAGGCGGCCACTGTTCTCTCGCTCTCTCCCTGTGTCTCTCTTTTCCAAGGTTCAGTGCTGTGTCTCCGTCTATTTGTTTTGTCTGGGGCACATGGGCGTGTCACCGCTTGAGTGCGTCCCTCATGGGAGATACACTGTACATCTTTTCAGCAGTCTGAGCATGTTGAGAGAGGGTCGCGATGAAAGCATTATGAATGTTGCCGCTGAAGCGAGGCCCAACAGAAGATGAGTCATTTATCAGCCAGATGACAGATCTCTTTTCGCGCTGCCACGTTTTTCTGACTCTCAGGCTGCACATCATCACCCCTTTTTTCTTTTAACTCTGTCTCTCTCTTGCTTAAGGCTCAATCGTACTCCACAGTCAAGTGGCTCGCGGTGAAAGGGTTTTCACAAGAAGAATATAGGCAGAATATACTGTAGGCACTAGAGAGAAATATAAAAAGTAGAAGAGGAGGAGAAGGAAGGTAAAAGGAGTTAAAATGAATGAAAGTTGTCGATGGAGGTCAGGCAATATGAACATCATTATAACTCCTCAATGGCAGATTATAGATGGCCTAAAAGTCAGAAATAGCTGAGACAGATGCAGACGTTAAAAAATAGTGGTGAAGCTGTTCCTCCTGCTTCAGTGGTAGAACCTCAGATACGCATCGCCTCTAAACCACAGGTGGGCGGAGTCAATCATTAAGGCCATCACAGCGAGTATGAAGGTCTCACTGCTTTCACCTTTTTAGGTGAAACCCCATTTCACCATAAACGATGAAACCGTTTCACTTCACTGTAGAGTATGAATAAGCCTTTAGTCTCCCCTTACGCTCAATCACACATGTCCGCTGTTGGAACCTCTTTGAGGGTCGCAGAGCAAATCGGTATAGTGAGAGTGAACAAGTGGGCATGCCAGTTGTCAGTTGTCATAACTGATCTCTTCATTCTTCCCGTAGAAATACGATCCTGAACTGTTCAGGATGTCCATGCTGTGCCTGTGTGCCATCGCTGGGGCCGTGCCGCCCGACTTTGTGGACACCAGCGCCACCATGGAGGAGCAGGTGTCAGTGGACGCGCAAGGAAACTTTGACCCCAAACCCATCAACACTGCCAAGTGAGTGGTTAAGAGCAGACTTACTGTATGACTCAAAGGGGAAGGGTCTGTTTCTCAATAATGATGATGCAGCTGTTCATTATTCTGCTTATCACTACTTAAAACCACTTAAACCATACAGTACAGGTATATACTTTGTTGAATGGTAACTGCCAGGTGTCTATGTACTAGAGCTCTTGTAAATCTGCTGTTTTCACTGAATGCCCCCCCACCCCCCCAGATTATGGCTGTTAGGATTTTTGTGTTTGATAAATCAATCAATTCATCAAAATCTGAATATGAAGAATTACTTTATTTGAGTAAAATACTATATAACACATTGCATTGATTCACAAAGGATTGCATTGCTTCTACAAAGGAAAATAGTCTGTTAGACTCTGCAGTTGCCACAGGTGTTGCGATCGGATTACTGCAGGCTACTGCTGTGCTCAGTATCTACGGAGTAATGCAGACAAACAGAATAACAAACTGCAGAATAACATGACTGACCAATATAAATCCAGCATTCAATCAGCATTCAATAATCTGACTGAATCCTAATGTGTTTTTATGTCCTCTACTAGTATCTCTCTTCCTGAAAAACTTGAGTCCGTTGCTAATACATTTGCAGAGCATTCCCATGACAAGTGGTCCTCGGAAAAGGTTAGTCTCTGGGTATCCTTCCTGATATTCAGGATCATATTAGTTGAAACGCATTGAACCACTCAGTGCATCAAATGTATTTATCATACAATTATTATTGACTAAGGACCTTACCCGTTGTGAATATATGAACACCAAATGATCTAGAGTGTGGTTAATGTGATTTAATATCAATAACAATAATGTAAGTATTTTGATGGAGTACTGCTGTAGTTGTACTTGATCATGGGAAAAGGGGAAGCAGTGATAGCAAAGCAAGGTGCAGTTAACTGGTGATAAATGTTTTTGTTGCATTTAAGTAGGTGTTTGTGTGAACATCATGAAACCACTGGTTTAGAAAGTGGACACACACACACACACACACACACACACACACACACACACACACACACACACACACACACACACACACACACACACACACACACACACACACACACACACACACACACACACACACACACACACACACAAGCCCATCCATATCAAAGTGCCGCACGCTGTGTGCTTGTGTTTCCAGGGACCACCAAATTGAACAATCCCTAAGGGGTCCTGATGCTTTCTGGGTACCTTTTAATGTGTTGTACAGTAACCTATTTTTATATCAAAGATATCAAAGATAAAACACCGTGGACCACCAATTGAGGATATTTGTAGACCCACAGACCCCAAAACTAAAGATTTCTTTTGCTTCTGTCCATGGCCATTAATCTTCCAGTTGTGTAGATTTGGACTAATTCGCATGATGGATATTTTAACTCTTGAGAGTGGCGGGTCCACCACCCCAGCTTTAATATATAAACAACAATGATAGAATGAAGTGCATTAATACAACACTTTCAAAAGACTTGACTTCACACTCTGGCGTTGTCCAGTTTTACTGTAATTGACGCCCAGTGGAGAACAATAGACATTTCTAATGGCCTATCGTTATATGCAGTGCTTCGGGGATTATCCCTTTTCCTTGAGAGGGCTCCAGCTGGTCCCCAGCTAAATGATGGGACATTTGGTAAAGTTGGTAACCAAATGGAGGCTTATATCCGCTGGCAAACGTTTACGTGTGGTTAACCAACTTTCCATCATGTAGTTGGGGACCACGTGGAGCCCTCTGAAGGACCACTGGTGGTCCCCGGGACATAGTCAATGAAGAAAATAAAACATAACCTCGACTCGCGGCGTGTCGGCTGCTTTAGCCTACTCGACACGGTGTTTGAGGAGCAGTAGGACGTAGCCTATTCAGGCTGCACGAACAGCGCTCGAGCGCTCAGTTTCTGACCCCCCAATGTCGCAACTGTGACTCTACATGCCATTGATGTCGCAACGTTGACTCTGCATGCCCTTGAACGGCCAGAGTGTTACAGACAGTAGACAGAGTTGCGACAACTCCATAGACATGTACAGGCAGTTCGCCATCATGGCACACAGCCCGGCCCATCTCTCTCTCTCTCAAACCCTTTTCCACCCACCGCGGCACGCTCGATCTTCCCCTAAGTGTTGCGACGTTCGACACCAAAATAGAATATAACGATATAATCCACCATGATTATAACAGCGCTGACTCTCGCATAGACACGACTGAGACATACAACGAATTGCCGATCCTCCATGCAGCCTCGCATTTCCTCGAGCACAATGACTACAACGAATCGCCGACCCTCCCTCACGCACACACGCATCGCAAAATGTGCATGTCCCTGCTGTTGTACAACTCAACATCATATAATAAACAGAAAAGCGGTCGCGTGCGATTGTAGATGGGCCGTTTTCGTTTGCGAGGTGGCCAGGGAAAGAAAGGTTAGTGATTTATCGTAGAGCTCTGGGGTCTGAACGGCGGAGCGGGGTTGAGAAGGAGCGCTTGTTTTATCCGCCGGCTACTACTAGTAGGGCGGGCGAAGCGTAGTTTTACTGAGGTTATGTTTAGGGTTAGTAACCGCATAAAGCATCGTCTAACTCTAACCCCAACCTAACCCTAAACACAACCCCAATAAAACTAGGCTATGCCTAAACCTAATCCTAACCCTAAACTTAACCTCAGTAAACCTATGCCTAACCTAACCCTAACCATAAAGACACAACCCCAATAAAACTAGGCTATGCCTAAACCTAATCCTAACCCTAAACTTAACCTCAGTAAACCTATGCCTAAACCTAACCTAACCCTAACCATAACCTCAGTAAAACTTCCTTCGCCCCGCCCTACTAGTAGTAGCCGGCGGATAAAACAAGCGCTCCTTCCCAACCCCGCTCCGCCGTTCGGACCCCACAGCTCTACGATAAATCACTAACCGGAAAGAAATGCGCCTGCTGTCGTTTCCATGACGCAAGAGTTGTGTTACCCTCCGTAACTTATCATCATGGTGGGGATGCTGCTGCCCGCCACTTGAACATGCGAGTGAAAACTGAAAAGCGACATGGCAAACAAACAACTGTCCAGTTTGAACACGCTTCCTTCCCGGCGTATCGTAAATCCACATTGTGCCAGCGTTCTCCTCCTCCGACAACACCAAACACCGCTCCTCCAGCAACGACTCCGCATGACAGTGGGGTTACACCGAAAACGGTGCCCGTGATGTGATGCGTGACTTTAGGGGGCGTTCGGACGTTGCCGATTATGCACTATTAAATTAATTATTAATTAACAATTGTTTTTTTCCAGAAAAGGGCTTCGTTAGTCTCTTCCTAATGTTATGTTCAATGAGCATGTGAAAACTCAGAATGATTGCTGTAGTCAGTGACGACTTATGCCTGTTTCAGACATTCATTCAGACGGACGGACAGACAGACAGACAACTCCTTAATTTTAGTATGGATTAAGGATACAATATGCTGCTTGTAATCCATTTCAATGGATAGCACAAAACTGCACTCACACTAACTTTACATATTGTACTCATACATATCTATATACGGTGACACGAAGGCTCGGCCCATATAAAACTTGGCCCTGAGTATAGCCAGAGTTACGCTGTCACGAACTCCATTCACTTCATGGGATCAGTCCACTGGCAGCTCTACCATCCAGTTGTGTTTCACCATGTTAATGATTTTTCTTTTAGGACCTTTTTTCTGAGAATGTAAAAATGGAACCAAATGGAGAGGTCCATTTGGTTCCATTTGTACACTCTCAGGAACATATTGGAAATGTCCCTCTTTTGTCCCTTTTTCAGGCTGCAACAGCCCCCCCTGAGAGCTCAGAGCTTCTGACCCCTCAATGTCACCCTCAATGTCACAACATTTCAGCTGGTCCGAGTATTATTTGGGCCGAGCCTTTGTGTATTCCTATATAATATACAGTATCTACACTAATACGTAGAACGGATGGACGTGAATTTCACAAGCTGTGTTTATTCCTTGATGCAGGTATCAGCCGGTTGGAAACTGGGAGACAGTGTGGATGAGCAGGCCAAAACACATCCACTGCTGAAGCCCTACAAGGCTCTGAGCGAGAAGGTACAATAGAGAACTTTGGGTTAGTAGCATAACCTTGGTTCTCTGAGTAGCATATGTAATTGAGTGTCCCACTATGGGAATCCGCCCCCCCACCCAGCCTGCACCCGTGTGACCTTATTAGAAGCCCCAAATCCCATTACGCCGGCCCCAAGTGGCTGCTGGCTTTTAATGAAGCGTGCATTGGTGCAGAGGACTGACCCCCTCCTCCCAATGCACCTGACTGTGCACCATAACTCATTCAAAAACAAGCTTGCCTCTTTCTCGCTTCAGACCAGCAAGAAGGGCTCTGGTCTCGTGAGACACTCAATCATGCTACTCAGAGAACCCAAGGTTACACTAGTAACCCAAAGTTCTTTCTTAGCATTCGTTTTGTGTCTCACTATAGGAATATACTGACTCCTGTATTGCCAGCTCGCATCAAAAGACAACTATCCCCCCTTGCGGCTCTTTCCATAAGCAGGAACTTTATTCCTAAGAAGAGCCTGCACTGAGAACCATGACATCCAGGTATGCTGTACCTATACCAACTGAACGCTCTGGCCACGTTCAGGTGTTTTTAAACAGATGCCTTGTTGTGTTTAGAGATTGTTGTGTCCACACTCGAACGCGTACTTGCCAAAAAGCACAATCCACATGTCCAAATGTTTAATGTAACGGCAGGTGTGGGCAACCCTTTAGCGTCAATGCCTGTAACTACATTTACAGGCATTGACGCTAAAGGGTTGAAAATTAATAACCGTATTCAAGAAATACATCGCCTGGTGACCAAGTACGTGCTTGTACTCTCGATTCACTCTGCCTACAAATTATCTTTAGCTGAGTAACTGAGAAGAGGTAAATACATGTATGAGTTATGGTGCATATTCAGGGCAATATATTGGCCTGTTACTCACATCATTAACTGTTAATGTGAGTTCGTAGTTGACCGAGTTCCCCTGGGATTCATCCCTCCCTTTTCCCTCTATTCTAAATATATGTTCTGTGAAAATAGCCGATCTAACAAGCTGATCACAGCGCTTTGTGTTCCCCCGGAAAGGGGATTCCAGGTTCCTGTTGTTGTTGTTAAAGCCAGCCACCTGCTAGGTGGCTGGCGTTATGTGATTCATTTGAGCTTCTGATGAGGTCAAAACGCAGGGGGGTGTTCCCATGGTGAGACACGAAACAAATTAAGAAGTGAGAACCGCTGTTATGATCGCTTATCCTTGAAGAACCTGATATCAGACATAATGAGGAGAAAGATGTTTAGGATTACATTTTATGAATTATAAAGAGTGTGCATGCGTGCGCGTGTGCGTGCGTGGTGATGTAATTACCTGGATTCATACCCTTGACTCAACCAAGTAGGGAGCTATTAGGCTTCTGCCCTAACAAGCAGGTCTATTTTGCCCAGTGTTTTTGAAACATTGCATTTAATTGTGCAACCCATTTTGGAGTCATCATCAGTAAAAACATGAACATAAATAAATATAGTGAAAATAGATCATCTCAAATCATGTTGCATGGCGACAGTGTGAGCCTGTTGATCTGCCATTAATTCATCAATACTTTTGGAATAGAACACAATTCATTTTTTGTACGTTTGGCTGGGCGCCCCCCGGCCAGGAGACAGCAAATGTACTGTATGTGTTATGTGTTGAATGTGTAGGAGAAAGAGACGTACCGCTGGCCAGTGAAGGAGACTCTAAAGAGCATGCTGGCTCTGAACTGGACCATTGAGGGGACCAAGGATGGGGAGGCCATGATCCAGCAGCTGGAGAGTGAGAAGCAGCGCAAGCTCTCTGAGTCCAAGGTACTGTGAGACATAATAAAAAAATGATAATTTATATACCAATTGGTTTTCAACCAGTGGACCAGGGACTACCAGTGCTCAACGACAACAATATATTCTTTAGTTTTGTGTCTTGAGAGGCTAAACGTCATCAAATGGCTGTCCATGGCCGAATAAATAGTGGGCCTTGTCTATGAGGAAAGTCTAGGAGGAAAATGAATATGGAAATCATTTCTGGGCCACGGCCACTGTCATGAAAGGGACTGCTCAGCTCTATTATAACAGGTGTCCCTGTTCTGTTTAAGACCTACACCAGGGACACCAGGGCAGTAGCTCCCAAACGTTTTCACGTCAATGACCCCTAAATTGACACTCACTTGACAGTATATCTTTGCGACCCCACATTTTATATTGTAAAATGGTAAACCCGACGTTAATTTAACTCTAAGAGTGTGCAAATGGAACCAAACGGCGGCCGACCCATAAGCGTCCATTTGGGTCTTCCTTGAACTCTGTCAAGTACCCATAGGGGTCCCCAGACCCCACTTTGGGAACTACTGCACGAGGGTACTACTGTACAATGCATGCTGTGTGCATTATATTTACCACTTTCATCTCAGGTTTGTTTTCTTCTTTTAAGTTTCTCCTTGTCATAATGATTCTCATAGTGTCTCTTTGACATTTCTAACAGGCTAACGGCTTCAGCCCCACCCCGATAGACATGCACAGCGTCGCATTGTCCAAAGACTTACAGGTTGTTCTTCATTTGTAATGTTATCTTGTCTTTGTCTTCCACTAGTTCTCATCATTCTAATTACGCTTCAGTGATCATTGTCATCTTCATCATCATTGCTAAGGCTGCTACAGATTATTTTCTTATTAAAACAAATAACAATTCATTTTCAGATTAATCAAATAATCGAGGAGCATGTTTTTTTTGTATAAAATTATTATATAGGTATATATAAAACATTTAGATTAGTTATAATATTTTTGTGTTTGGTTGTGCTGGTGCAATAAAATTGCCACGACAACCTAATTAATTCACAAGTCTGAGTGTTTTATTTGGTATTGCGCACCAGGGCATGGTGGAGGTGGTTGCAGAAAACTTCCACAACATCTGGGCCTTCAAGAAGAAAAGCGAGCTGAGCAGCAAAGGTGTGTGTGCACATAAAGTATAGGACTGCAGTGCTACGGTATTAGGATATTGCATGCGTGGGCTCCCAAATAAAGAGCCACATGTTCCACCCGTCTGATATACTGTAGGACATGAACACTTTCAAGATCACCAAAATCGGCGTTGATGCAGAATAGGTTGAGAATTACTAGTAATGAAATGTTTTGCTCCAAGAAGACCTAAACAAAATAAATCAGATGTCTCTGCATTCATTATTGTGCTACTTTCATTTTGTTATTGCTTTTCATCCTCAATGCATTGTAAAAATCTGCAATCTTCTATGATTTTGGTCCGCCAGGAGGAGGGACCCACCCAATGCTGGTTCCCTATGACACCCTGACAGCTAAGGAGAAGTACAGAGACAGAGAGAAGGCCCAGGAGCTTTTCAAGTTCCTGCAAGTCAGCGGATACAGCGTCACCAGGTTGGCTAAGCTTTCATCTAAAGCCTTGTTTTGATACGATATTTGTCAAGTACAAAATCTTATTTGTTGTTGTTGATCTCAGAGCAAAAGGTGCATAAGTAGAGGACCTACAGTACATACTGTACATTGTCTCCAGAAATCTGTAATTCTTTACTGGGAAGAGTGCGTTTTGTTCCTGAGACATCAGTAAATGCCAGCTAATCTCATTCACAAATGCCAATTTCATTGTAATCAGAGTGATTGTGACTGTTATGACACCTCTGTTTGAAAAATTGAACACAAACGTTGGCTTATGTCGTCATGGTTAGCTTTGAGCTTAACCTTTTTGTGTAATACCCGGAACTGAGTGAGCCCTCTGAAATAGTTGTGTTTTTTTCCCCATGTGGCAGAGGTCAGAAGGGCATGGAGCAGGACTCCTCGTCTATGGAGAAGAGGTTTGCTTACCGGTTGCTCAAGAAGTTGCTGAAGTACGTGGACTCTGCCCAGGAGTTCATCGCTCATCTGGGTGAGTGTGAAAAGAAAATAAACACTAAGCACACAGAATCAATGTTCTTGGAAATAAAGTATAAACAAAACACAGAAATCTAATTGTCAGTTTTCTGTTCTGTATCTGTTCTGTTTTGGTAATGTATTCAATTCCATAAAATTGCGCTCATCATACACATTTCGTTCCTTACAGAGGCTATGGCTACCAGCGGAAAGACAGAAAAATCCCCTCATGACCAGGAAATCAAGTTCTTTGCCAAGGTACACCACTTCCTTGAAATCAAATTGTATTGAAGGTTCTGAATGTTGCATTGTTGAATTGTTTGATGCCATGGGATATCTGATCCCCCTCTATTTTTTGTGCCAAGGTGTTGCTCCCTTTGATAGAATCCTCCTTCAAGAATCACAGTCTCTACTTCCTATCCACACCCAGTAAGAACCTGAGCAGCTGTGGCTACGCCTCTAACAAGGAGAAGGAGATGATCACCAGGTATAAACCACTAAAGCCTCCACTTACTATACGCTGTGAGAGGTGTCGAACTACTGGCCGGCGGAGGTAAAAGAGGTTAAATCTGGGCTCAAGGACCATGTTTTTTGGGAAGCAACGAGCAAAACAAAGCTGCAGTTGTTCTTAACTTCTAAATGGAGGCAGCAGGTACCTGTGAACACCTCCTTGTACAGCGTGTGCCAATCTATAAACACGAGGTCCATGTGTTACGGGTAATGCACTGAACCCTTGGGATTTACCCTACCAGTTAGTAGTGAGGTCTTTGCTGGGGATTTTAGAGATTTCAGGGCTGAAGGGAGAGTGTTCCACAATTAAACAGCGTGATGAAAATATATGGGTAACAAGATGTAGGTACCTAGGCCATTGTTAGTAAAGCCCATACAATTCAGTGCAGGCAGAAGGCTCCTGTACACATCTGACGAAGCAAAACATGCAAATAAAATAGTATGCACATTCCTGTTCAGTCCTGGACCTGAATCCAATCGGCTAAGAATGTTTTGTGTGCTGTGCGGCAGATTAGGATGGCAGCAATTGCCTTCACCAAACAAATGCCCACAGAGACAAATACCTTTTCTGCGTAGAGATTCACACATTGTAGCATGCATTGAAGTCTTATTGTTCCACTCTGTACCTTTTTGTTTTTTCATTCTTCTCTCTTCCTTTGCTTTCTCTGTTCATTTCAACTCTCACTCCTTTTCTTTTCCAGCCTGTTCTGTAAGCTGGCACTTCTTGTCAGACACAGGATTTCTCTCTTCGGTAAGGATGGAGCTAGCTCTACCATTGTGAGCCTCAGTGCCTCAGTCTGTGCTTTTTTTTAAATGTATGTTGATTGATTTCCCACATCATGGTGTTCCTCTCACAGGCGCCGACTCTACAACCATGGTGAACTGCCTTCACATCCTCGCCTGCTCACTTGACACCAGGTATGTGTGCATGGATGACTGCATAATTTGAAGAATTGCAGAATAGACACCTCGTTCTTTTCTACCCCAGGGGTTTTCAACCTTTTTGATACCAGGACCCACTATTTATTCAGCATTTGAGCCACGGACGATCATTTGAGGACATCCCCACAGACCCCAAAACTAAAGATTTATTTTGCTTTTGTCCACAATATGGATTTGGGAAACAAACATAGAGACCAAAATGACCATTAATCTTCTACATTCTCTAGTTGTGTACACTTCGGCTAATTCAGATGATGAATATTTTGAGAGTGTAAACATGAAACCAAATGGACCCTTGCGGGTCATGTATAATTTGGAAATAATTATTAACTGTGTGCAGGGTGCATTCATTTTGCACGCTCACATTTTCTTTTCTCTTTTTTTTGACCGGTTAATTTTTTTTCGTAAACACTCAGAACAGTGATGAAGTCTGGCTCGGAGCTGGTGAAGGCCGGCTTGCGAGGGTTCTTCGAGAACGCGTCCGAGGACCTGGAGAAGCTGCTGGAGATGCTGAAGCTGGGGAAGTTCACGCAGTCGCGTGCCCAAATGAAGAGTCTCTCCCAGAACTTAAACTACGTCACCACGGCGCTGCTGCCGCTCCTGACCGCACTGTTTGAGCACATCACCACACACGGCTTCGGAGTGGACCTGCTGAGTGAGTCGGCTCCCTTCTCTCTCGTCTAGAGCAGGGGTTTTCAACCTTTTTGACACCAGGGACCACCATTTATTCAGCATTTGAGACACGGACCACCATTTGATGACAATTTCACCCCGAAGACATAAAACTAAAGACTTGTTTTTGGTTTTGGCCACAATTCCATTATTCCAGGCACAATTTTGCATACAAAACAGTGTAGACTTCTTAATTAAGTGGTGCTAATTCAGATGATGAATATTTTAACTCTTGAGAGTGTAATAATGAAAACCAAATGGACCCTGTGGGTCCACCACAGGGGTCCATTTGGTTTCATTTTTACATTCTCAAGGGTTACATCTGGTTACCCAATTTTCCATCATTTAGCCTGGGGACCACCTGGCACCATCTCAAGGACCACTGGTAGTCCCCGGAACACCTGTTGAAAACCCCTGGTCTAGAGCGGCTTTTCATTATTTTTTAGATAGCAGGGTTATATTGTTTACCTTTTTTGTTTGTTTGTTTTACATTTCTATGGTGGTTAATTGCATTGGGTTTGTGTTGTAGTAAATGACGTGCAGCTGTACTGCTACCGCCTCCTCACCTGTTTGTACTCTCTGGGGACGTCCAAGATCATCTTTGTGGAGAGGTAGGTAGTTGTTGATTTCAACAACCACCAGACAATCACAGATAACCAGCTACTGACCCTGTTCTAGACTTTTCCAGAACATTTAATCCAATTTGCCCTTCACTAAGTCCCTCCCAAATCCGGCCTTGTCCAATAGGCACCTTAGAAGAGGAAAGTTTGACCAGGAAAGCTTCAACTGGATAGCAACAGTTGCTAAAGTATTTGGATTGGTATTGGACAGTAAACAAACTGTAAATGGAAATGAGCCCTTTTGAGAAGGGCTCATTTCCAGGACCACATATAATAATCATTGACCAATAATTTCACGTGTGTTTTGCTTTCAAGTCAGGACTTGAGTTTGGATGTCTGTGTCAGTGTCACGTGACAAAGGAATGGATGTACATGGCAACTACACACCGAGCTGCAGCTGAATCTACCGTAATTTCCGGACTATAAATTGCACCTGAATATAAGCCGCATCTGGTAAATTTGGACAATAAGCTTCATGTTAGAGCACCGTTGGTGGCCGTTTTACTTAAAAATTACGTAAAAATCCATAGATTGGCCGGACCATTGTACAGTATAAGCCACAGGGTTAAAAGCATGTCAAAAAAGTAGCGGCTTATAGTCCGGAAATTACAGTAGTAGTCAGATGTATGATTATGTGGGGCTTTCATCCATTCATCTTGTTACTCGAGACTATTCTCAACCTCAACTATTAGACGACCACTATTAGGCTGAAGAAGAATAATATGGTTTGATTGTTTTAAAAGGTCAGAGAACTCTTTGTTTTCTAAAGTGCCTTATTGATTCCTGTTTTTTAATATTATATTTTATTTGGACTCTGTTGTCTGATTGTTGTAGGCATCTGCCAGCTCTGGGCGAGGGTTTGGCCAGGTTGGTAGCAGCCATGCCCGTGGCCTTCCTGGAGCCTGAACTCAACGCTCACAACCCCCTCTCCGTCTTCAACACCAAAACACCCCGCGAGAGGGCCAGTGAGTCCTAAAGCACACACAGAGAAAACACATCACTAACTACAGCCAGGGGCGTTTTTGCTAATTAGGCAGACTAGGCAGTTGCCTATAGCGCCATGAGGGGAGGGGGGCGACCTCCAGACATGCTTTAAAAGGATACCCAGTTAATAAGCCTAATATTGATAAATACACTATACTTGTCCTCTATAACTAGAATTGAACATTTACAACACATGAAATGTTCTGTAGTTTAAAAATAGTTAATAATTTTATCCTTTGGGGGAGCGCCATTTTACAGGAGATTTTTTTTTCCAGGGAAAATCTTGCCTAGGGCTCCAAATTGCTTAGAAACGCCACTGATTTCAGTACATTTACTAGTTCAAGAACAGTTGTAAGTGGGTAGGCCTGTTCAGACGGACTGTCGACCCAACATTGGTTGTGTGTGTGTGTGTGTGTGTGTGTGTGTGTGTGTGTGTGTGTGTGTGTGTGTGTGTGTGTGTGTGTGTGTGTGTGTGTGTGTGTGTGTTTCTGTGTTCAGTCCTCAGCATGCCAGACACCGTGGCAGAGATCTGCCCAGATATGCCTCGCCTGGAAGGCCTGTTGAAGGACATCCATGACATCTCAGAGTCTGGGGCGCGGTACTCTGAGATGCCACAGGTCTGTATGGGCTATATTGCACATTTAAAGCTGATCGTGAAATGCACTGCATTTTGTTGAGCCCCTGGGTAATTGCACTTTTAAATTGCAAGTATTTCTAGGAAAAAAAAATCTAAACTTAAGTGATATTACATGTGCGGAGGAGCTGATGAATGATGATAATTGTAATATTATTATTGCAATTATACATCAGTTACACTTAAAACTAAAATAATTGCTGAAAATGTTATCGGTTTAATGTCCCAAGATACTATCTAGCTGAGCCTGAGTCTGCTTTGGAGAAAAACTCAGCTGGAATCTTTGTTTTGATGAGGTGTTAAGAGTGCCGTGATTTTTGTATTTATTTATTTATGTGTTTATTTTCAATTTTGTACATGTGACAGTGCTTCATTTAAAATGTAATATTATTGTTATATTGTTATATACAGTATGTATACAGTGAATGAGTTTGCTGACGATCAGCGTGGCGTGCTCAGAGGTCATAACCTGTCTGTGGTGGATGAAACGCAACACAAAGTCACAGTCAAAGAGTTTCCCTCTTGTGCTGTGCAGGTGATAGAGGTGGTCCTTCCCATGGTGTGTAACTATCTCTCCTACTGGTGGGAGAAAGGTCCAGAGAACATGCCCGAAGACGTGGAGTGTTGCACCATGGTCACCTCCGACCACCTCGGCAGCATCCTGGGAAACATCCTCCGAATCCTCAACAACAACCTGGGCACTGACGACGCTCCGTGGATGAAGAGGATAGCAGGTGGGGATACCATACCATGGGATGGGATAAGGGGGGGCTGCACTCATGTGACGTGTGCCAACCTGCTCATTGCACACAGATATGCCAAGGCCTACTTGTGCACGAGCAGAGGGCAAGTACCCCCGACACCTCTAGGAGGTAACAGGGACTTTAAGCATCTACTCTTTTTACAACGGCTCCCTTGGCGGAAGTACAGGGACTATGACACAATCGCTCTAGCTTAAAGTCCCTAATACTCATGACAGTACATCTTTATTACATGACTATTGCATCATCAACAAACCAGCCAATCAGCCAATCAGACCGTCAACAAACGGATTGCTGTACTTATACTGATCGCTCCCTCCCAAGGACCACTGGTTGAAAACCACTGCACTATGGTGCTGGCGGTGTTGTCTCGGGGGTATAGTAGTGTTGCTGGTCGTTGCAGAGAGTGTTCCGCTCATGCCTCTGTGTTGTTCTGCAGTCTACTCCCAGCCAATCATCTGCAAGGCTGGACCAGGGCTGCTGAGCTCCCACTTCCTGCCCACCCTGGACAAACTGAGGAAGAAGACTGTGAAGGTGAGAGAGAGCAGAGGAGCCTGCCCTGCATGCTGTTGTACACCAGAGCCTTATAGTGGGAGAGTTAGGATATTCCCGTTCACTCCTATGCGCCCGGGCGCTCGCTCTGCTGGAGGAGCATAGAGGCAGCAGCAACCCATTCACACAACTGTTAATAACTAACATTCTCGCGATATGGGGCGTCTCGCGAGACTGTCTGCGAGGCCACAGTTGAGTCCTAGGAATAGCAGGAGTATGCAGAAATGCGTTGGACTCAGATATTTAATCCAGCTTTAATGACTTTAAAACTCTTGTTCTTTAATAATAGTACAGCATAAACTTTACAGAGATGGTAATCGTGACTGAACGATACCTTAAAACAGTTGTTGTTTTGCATACGTACCTAAAATAGCTCTCATTTGCGCCGTTCTCGTTGAAAACAATGTGTTCCCAACTGCAGCTGGGACTCAGAGAGGATCTGTATTGTCATGTGACGACTGGCTGCTCTGCTCCAGTTCCGGGTACACGAATATCCTAACTCTCCCACTATAAGGCTCTGTTGTACACCATGTAGCCTGTGGCTAACGCTGTATTTCTGGACACACTATTGCAGACTGATAACATTCTACTTATGGAGTCATTAGTTGGAATAGACCTATAGGTAAGCCCCTCCCCAAACGGATATAGTCCAATCATAGCTAAGCATAACATGCTATAGACAAACCTCTCCACCAATAGCCTTCCTATATGATAAAACATTGTGTTAAAAAAATAAATGTCACACACACATTTTTCCACTGCATAGGCCATACCTAGTTGATGGATTTGGAGGATATTTTGAAGGATCTGGTTCCAAAAAGGAACCAGTATTTATTGTGTCCACCTAGGGTGGACAAGAGGGCAGGGCTTATTGTGTATGTTCTATTCCTCGTTAATGTAGGGTGACCAGATCCAAACTGTTCATTTGAGGGACAGAAGTGTTGCCTGTGTGGGACAAGTGGAGTGGGGAAACGGGACAAAATGTAAATTATCACCATCTTGATGTCAATATTCCAAAAGGATTCCATTCCATTTCACATACAGCAAAAACAGCTGCAAAAACAGCTAAAATCAAAAATAGCTGATCTACAATCTCATTGTAGATCAGCTATTTTTGATGCGACAGTATGCGATGTGGCCTCTCTAGAGTGAGCGTGGAAATATAGTGGTACCATGGGGGAATGCTTAAAAAAAACACAACAAGAAATGATACAACAGAAGTCCAACTATTAGGGCACTACAAATTATTAGGGGCATTTTGAACACTGGTGCCTGTCAGTCACAATGTGGGACAGAGTCTCAGTTTGTGGGACGCTTGAAAAATCTTGAAAATGAGGGACTGTCCCACGCAAAGAGGGACATCTGGTCACCCTACGTTAATGTCACCTGAATTTTGCCTTAATTTAGTCTTTATTCTCTTAGAAATAAGACAAACTAGTAGCTTTTAGACGTTACTTTGATTGCACTGAGAAAGTGAAAGCAATCCGTCTCGATACATCCCCTATGGTGACTGATTTAGCAAGATGGTGAGTTCTACGTTGTGTAACAATTGCACGGCAGCACGGGTGAAGGATTTTAAAACACTTGGGTTTTATATTTATATTAATGTTTTTTTGTTTTATAGGGGTGGCCATAACTGAATGGGTTGGCTGGCCATCTGGGAATCAGATCTGCTGCAGTCTGCTCAGTCTGTCACTGAGCACTAAAATAAAGATACTAAAAAGACACTAAAACCCAAAGTGCTCCCCAGGCTCTGTGTTAATACTCTCTACTGCTTAGTTCCAATAGTGGGTAAAGGCAGAGGACACATTTCATGTGCAAATGTATGCACAAATACAGTAACAAAAAGGTCTGAGTGTAAATAAACAATCTGAATGCATTTGTATATATTTTTCTACCTACCTTGTTGTAAAAAATATATATATTTGTGTTGTGTGTGGATGTACTCTTTAGCACAAATAGCAGTTTAAATCCGTGGTTTTCAACCTTTTTGATACCAGGCCCCAGTATTTATTCAGCATTTGAGCCACGGACCACCATTTGAGGACATTTTAGCCCCACAGACCTGAAAACTAAAGATTTCTTTTGCTTTTGTCCACAATTCCAGGCTGGATTTGGGAAACAAAACAGTAAAACATACAGATCAAAATGACCGTTAATCTTCACTCTTGAGAGTGAAAGATAATTGTTGCACTCACAAAGAGTTAGATCTGGTTAGCCAACTTTCCATCATTTAGCCTGGGGACCACCTGGAACCCTCTCAAGGACCACTGGTGGTTCCCGAACCACCTGTTGAAAACCCCTGGTTTAAATGAATAGGAATGAATCCGCCGCCACACTAAACACTTACCCAGTGTGTATTGTGGGTAAGGATGGTGAGTCAGGTGGTATGATCCGTTGTCCTCCTACCTACCATAGGTGGTGTCTGAAGAGGAGCTGTTGAAGGCAGACGACAGAGCAGACAAACAAGAGGCTGAGTTGGTCATCTTGGAGGAGTTCACTGTGCTCTGCAGGGACCTCTATTCCTTCTACCCTATGCTCATCCGCTACGTGGATAACAACAGGTACTGTCAAATATTTTACTATGTAATTAAAGGGTTCCACCATACATTTTACATTTTTTTGTGTGTTTTTTACAATCCCCAGTGTAGTTTTATACCTCAAAAAGTGTCTAAATGGGGGTGCAGATTCTCCGATTTAGTGATAAAAAAATATATCAATTGTAATAGTCCCTCCCCTTTTATCCTCTCCACAATTTAAGTCATTGGTATGTCATTGGTAAACAGTGTTGGGCAGTAACTAATTTTAGATTACATATTACTGTAATATTATTACTTTTGCTCCAAAAAGTAAAGTAACGAGATTACTCTGCAAAAATGGGTAATAAGTAACGCATTACTTTGCAAGTAACGCCAATTTACTTGTTTAAAATTAGCTTGTTGTTGCATGCAAAAATAGAACAGATTTACAAGCTATCGACAGGTACTGTAACAACAGAGATGTGGACTAGATATTAGATCCAGTCCACACGCAGCATCCTGCGCACAGTTATGTACACTACAAATCGCTTGCTGCTATATTTTGTATTTATTTTTAAATACAAGACCTCAACTGTCTTTGAAAACAATTGTGAAAAAGTTGAGGACTTCGGAAAGTAATAACGTAATATGTAATATATTACTCTTTGATTCCAGTAATAAGTAAAGTAATGATATTACTTTGTCTAAGGGGTAACGAGTAAAGTAAAGAAGTTACTTTCCTAAGTAATATGGACCAACACTGTTGGTAAACCGACTGAGCCACTGCTGCCAGCCGTGTCTGTAGTCTTACGACCTTCAGATACATGGAGCTCAGTGAGAAAAGCTTCCATGGAGTTATATTGTTGTTTATGTCCAACCCCAGGTCTAGGTGGTTGAAGGAGCCAGATGGAGATTCAAATGAGCTCTTCAAGATGGTGGCTGAGATCTTCATCCTCTGGTGTAAATCACATGTAAGACAATTCATAACAAACTACTATTCTGAAGTACTAGGTCAATAATAAGATTAAGATTAAAATTAAGAACTATACAGCAATAATAATAATCAGAATATTAAAAGAAAATAATCACAATTTCTCTTTGTCCTGCATTCTGTTGTTCTCTCTCATCTTTTACTCACAGAACTTCAAAAGAGAGGAGCAGAACTTTGTGGTCCAGAACGAGATCAACAACCTGGGCTTTCTCACAGGGGAAGGAGGTGCGGCCAAGATGTCCAAGGTACATAAGACAAGATAGAAAACATACCAAAGCATTCATCAAATATGTCAAACATTCTCATACCAAATCCCTACTTTTTTTGTTCCTTGTTCCTTTTTTGGGAAAGGATATGAGCAGAAAAAGGCTGCATTGTTATCATACACCTCAATATACAAAAAATATTGATTAAAAATTGTATACAATACTGTTTTAAGAGGGTTTGCAGAGTAAATTCAGTATATATGTTTTTATAATCTGATCTGCCTCCGTTTTTAAATGGGATAGATGACTCAGAGACAGTCGGATTAGTCTGTCTAGCGTATCGGTCTTCTTCAGGGGACACTTCAGGCAGTCACTTGTCACCCCAGACACAATCTGCAGCGACGTGAACAGATTGAAGAACAGATGAGTCATATAGTGAAGCCCTCGTCCCGTTACAACTCTGTCCCGTATAGTAATGAATCCAAGGATTGGGACTGAGGCAGATACGTCTTCCTATGTCCCCCCGGGTCTAATTGAGGGTCTTTATTTTTCTTTCCCGTTCTCTCATCCTTCACACTGTCAGCACTGTGGGGGAAACTGAACCAGTACACCTACAGTGTCCCATGTTTCCCAAGGCATTTGCTTGGCTTGTCATAACCATAGAAAGATAATGAAAGCAAAGCAACCCATCAACGCCACTTTAGTAATGCCACAGGTGTTGAAATTGTGCCTTGCTGTGTCTCAAATTTCTCCAGTACGAGTAAATGGGATATGTCTTACACGGCAACTAGTAATTCATGCTTCCTTAATTGAACGGTGTGTGAGCAGGACTTTTTATGACTTGTTGATTTGTTTGTAGATACTGCATGTTCGGCAGTAAATGCAAGTGAGGCCATTTTTCTTGGCATGTCAGCCTCTCCTCACCTAGCTGTCAGAGGGATAAGTTTGATGTTTATGTGCAGTGGCAGAGCCAGCAGCACCAGTGTTATTATTTCCACTCTTGGGGAACATTGCCTGTGATTGCTTGGGGTAGAGAAATGTTCTTAAGCCACTGAACACTGTGGGCTATCACATGCACACTGTACACTTTTCAAAGAAATTAGAGAAACAGTTGGATGGCACTAAACACCCGCTTTCTAATGAGAGAACAAAATCTCTCTTGAAAGTGCCACCGGTCGATAAATATTATATATGCGACAAGTCGGCATCCTTCTGACAGTGAGGTTATATCTTCGCTTTTTCTTTGGAATCCTGTCTCAAACAGAGTAATAATAAGAGTCTTTGTAATATGTAATATCACGATTACATTCTATGAAACAGTAATAACATTACTACTTACTTTCATCATGCTGCTGCTTTCAACAGTATTCCATTGGTGAAGGGAGATGAGCTAATGCCACTTTACTTTGACCTAAAAAAAAAGTGTGATGGCATAATGCAACCTATTATTATTATCAGCCATCTACTGTCAGAGTGGCGACATTGAAACATAAAGAAAGATCTTGTGTGTGTCCTCCTCGTATTAGGATCATAAAGACTTGTAAAGTGGGTGACTCTTCTTCTGACTAAAAATATTGTGTTGTACTTACCTTTTTTGCCGGTGGGGTGGTGGAAAAGTAATATAAAAGTAATATGTTACATATTACTCTTGAGTCCAAGTAATAAATAATGTAATATTATTACACTCATGTAGGTGTAATAAGTAATATATTACTCTCCTAAGCAATATTGCCCAACAGCGGTCTGAAAGCAGACCAAAGGTATAACACTGTCGTTCCATGATGACATATGTAGCACTGCCACATATGTTAATAAAAATAATTTAATTCATTTGTAGGACATTTAAAAGTGTATGTCCAGTAGGGAGACATACATCAACAAGCAGGAACTAGGGATGGTAATGAAGGACTGGAAAGTCTGGCATAGCACCGTGATATCCATAATCTCAACTGCGGCCGAAAAATGATGATAATTATTTACACTGTTTTCTTTCAGAGTTCCTTCTCATACCTTCATGGTAAACATGAAAGTATTGTATATTTGACCTGAGGCCATTGATCCCTTGCAGGCAGGCGGGGACCAGGAGAGGAAAAGACCCCGTCGCCGGGGGGAGTACTACTCCATCCAGACCTCCCTGATCGTGGCTGCCCTGAAGAAGATGCTCCCCATCGGCCTCAACATGTGCACGCCAGGCGACCAGGAGCTCATCTCCCTGGCCAAGATACGCTACAGTCTGGTGAGCCTGCTGTTGACTGATTTTTTGATTTTGGCGGTTGGCAACACTGGTCATAATGGGGTTGAATGCACGGTTATAATTGTTGTGCATTTATTCACTCCGTGTCGATGTCGGTCTCATACTGCCGACGTGTGCGTTTCTCAAGCTCCAATGAAAATCCTAAACTGGCAGACCATGGAGAGAAATGACACAGGAGCGCAGATAATGTGGAACGATTCTCTAGAATGTGATGGATGGGATTTGTTCTATTGGCGGAGGACAGTCAAACAGTGACTCATAAGTTACAGAAGATATACTTCTGAACACAAAACGGTATTGTCTCTTGTCTGGCACTCCACTATTATTCAAGTTTTCAAAACTTTAAATTTGAAATCTGTTTTACTCTTTTTGTAATTTATCGTGAAGGCTTACGTGAAATTGCTGAAAAAGTGTGATAGTGCCTTCATTTGAGAAACACTGCTCTGTAGTATAGCTGTCCACTGTGTCCATCATAGTCCAAAATTACCAGACAGTATTAGCACAAAACAAACAGTTTTGCATGTCTCTGTCCCCAAAACAGAAAGACACAGATGAGGAGGTGATGGACCACCTGAGACAGAATCTCCATCTTCAGGACAAGGTAGGCTGAATATGACATGTTTCAGAGAGATTATCACCTAGATCTCTCTTTGATTTTAGTTCGCCCTGTGATGCCCTTTATCAATTTTGTGTAATATTGGAAAGGTTACATTTGAAATCTAATCCCTTACAGTTTACTGATTATCCTCCTATAGTTGTGAGAGGTAATAGAAACACATTTTGATTAAGTCGTATTCCTGTTTTCAAACAGGATAGTGCATGTGTAGTACATATTATGCTAGCCCAACACTTGGCAGGAGTTCTCAAAGGATTTACTGTCAAGAACATTTTACTCAAAGTTTATTGATATAGCATCAAGGAAGGTTGTTGCGATGTATCGATTGTGCACTGGTTATCAAAATAAACACCAGTGTTCTTGTCTGAGGACACAGTGTTATCTATGTGAAAGCTGCAGTATTCCCTTTGAAGTCTGTTTTCTGCACTTAAACCTGACTCGGTCAGCCTCTACTCGGTCATGTAATTTGATTTGATTGTATCCCTGTGTTTAATACATTATTTTGTTTATTTAACATCATAGGGTTACCATCATTATTATTATTATTATTATTATTATTAGCAGGATGTATATAATTCTACTAGAAGTAGCATTCTGATGCTGTCATTGTGTTGTAGTCTGATGACCCAGCGGTCCAGTGGCAGATGAACCTGTACAGGGATGTGGTGAAGTCTTCAGAGGAGCCGGTGGACACAGAACACACTGTCAGCAGAGTCCAGAGTCTGTCTGCTGCCGTCTTCCACCTGGAACAGGTCTAAAACCACTGGAAATACTGTAGTCAATCTATGAGTTTATTGTGCATCTGCTCTTTGTAGTGTGTGACACATGTTTACAAATCAGACATCACATCACATTACTACTTGCCTTGGTAATCATAAGTAAATCCATTCACCCTTTGTCATACAGCTTAACCTCTAGCCTGGAACCAGACTCAGTTCTATGTTGAAATTCAAATTCAACTTCAGCTTAGCAAAAAAACAAAAGCTTAGGCTCGTTGCAACAACAGCTAATCAGATACAGCGGCGCTACGCAACAGGTGACGTCAGGGATATTCGGCTCAAGCAGCCACTGTCCAGACTCAGTTGCCGGTAACATTCAGAAGTTCAGAATGTTGCAATGTCAAATGAGGCTGGTCCCAGGCTTTAACCTCCCTGGTAGCAATACTTATTTCTTATTTCTTTATTTCTTCATTCCTAAAGGTGGAGGGTCCTCTGAGAAACAAGAGGACGGTGTGGCACAAGCTCTTGTCGAAGCAGCGTAAGCGCGCCGTGGTGGCGTGCTTCCGCATGGCTCCTCTCTACAACCTACCCAGGTGACCCCACACGCACCTCCACACCACGGCACCACCGGAAAACAAATGCTACCGCCATCCAATGTCAATGGAGATATGCAAGGACTGTATATGACAGACAAAACAAGCGAAACACATTGACTCAGTGGCAACTGTCCATCTAGCTGAAAGTGGCAAACTGTAAAACACAGTAAAGTCATCTGTTAGTTCTTCCATTTTCTTAAGACAGTGCTTCCCCCAAGTGGGATCCAGGGACCCCCAGGGGTCCTTGAGGACATTCCAGGCTGTACCCAGCTAAATGATAGTTTGGAACCAAGTGGACCCTTTCGGGTCTGTTACTCTGAGAGAGTACAAAGCATTTGGTTCCATTTGTACTCTGTCAGAGTTAAATTAATATAGATTTTACAATATAAATTGTGGTCCTGGACATAGAAATACCATTACATGCGGTCTGTGGACTAATATGCATGTCAAACAGGGCGTCCTTGAAATGAAATGGGGAGAGAATCATTTCCAGAGCTGGCTTATTAGCCTGACTCAGCTCAGTCCCATATGGAAAAAGCTTTATATGCAAAGCAAAAAAATTATATATGTTTCATTTTACCAAAAAAGTACTGTGGATCTCATATTAACTTGATTCGCTTATATGAAGATAAGGAAAGGCACCACTTTCAAGAATTCACAGTGTACAAATAGAGCCAAATGGACTCAAAGAGGTCCTTTTGGTTACACACTGAGGATTTTACTGTATCATTTCTTGATTGTGTGCCCATTGTGTGCAAAAAAGAAACCCTCATCGCCCTCTCCCCACCCTAACGAACATTCTCTCCTCTGTGTTGTTGTTTACATGCATAACACCACACCCCCCCCTCCCATCCGCCCAGATACAAAAATAATAATTACTTCCTCAACGGCTATCGGGAGGTTTGGCTGGAAAGGGCGTTCAAAGCCTCCAGTTTTGACCGTCTGTTCTCCCTGCTAACGGTAATGTTGCTCACTACGGGGCTGAATGCTTCATTTATCAGTACAACACCTCCCCCCTTCCCCACGCAGCTGCCATCCATCCACCATGCAGGCTAAACGGAACGACCTCCACCCAGCAACCAACTGTCACCGTACAACACTGTTCATTCTGATTGGTCGTACCTGAGCTAATTGAGTGTTGAATGAAACGATAAATCCTACTTCACGTAATACTTTATTAAAATGAAGGTAATGGGATACTATAAGGGAGGACACAAGGAGGATGAATGAATGTAGCAATAGATGGAAGTGTTGATTTAAAGGACCATTCATCATTATACTTTTGGATGTAAAACAACACTCTGAGTTTGCTTTCACATTCGTTTGAAGTGCTTTCACAATTCACTGTTAATATGGTTGAGACTAAAGACTAAAAGGCTGATATTTTGATATTTAGTCGACTAAGGCTAGCCTATAAGACTATACAACTACAGATGACTAAAATAGGAGTAAAAACTGAGTGGTGTTATTCAAAAACACTAAGACTAGACCTAAAAAGAAATCCTGTCAGTATTAACGCTGTTTCACATGACCCAGATCAAGCGCATAAAGAGTCAGTAACCAAATTTGCTTCTACCAGTTACAGATATGACAACGCTTTGATGTCACACCTGACACAGTCAGAGAAGGGCGTGTCATTTTTATTTCAACACATCCACGTGTCTAGTCGGAGCCAGCTTCTGTTTTTTCTAATGTTTTTTTCATTCCTTCTAATCAGTTAATGGCAGCGCAGGCTTCAAACACCGTCCGTCCGTCCCCACGGACAGACCGTGGCCGTCTTGAAAATGATGACACATCCTTCAAGATCAGTGTGCATGTTTCTCCTAATCCAACCAATTCACAGCCCCGGAAAACTGACGCTGTGTCGCTCTGTGACCCAAACCAGACCAGTCAGAAGAGCCAGTGGATCCCAGTGCATCGGCAAAACAAACCAATCACCACCACCACCACCACCACCACCACCCGCCTGCCTGAAACGCACTTCCTGTAACCCACGCCTCTTCCTCCCACCCCCTCACCCCTCCACCCACCTCACATCTCTACCTCCAGAACTCACCAGAACTCCATCCTAATGCCACTCTACCTCCCATCCCCATCCCCTTCCATTCCTCCCCTCCTCCCCACCCCTTCCCCAGGCATCGCGCTATCAACCTCTTCATCCCGGGCTATCAGAGACAGTGGATAGAGGCAGAGGAGTACTCCTTTGAGGAGAAGCTAGTGCAGGATCTGGCAGTAAGTACTGGGCTCGCCGTGCCCACGTGCCCCCCTGTGCCCTGCGTTGGCACGGCCCTGCTGCTGCCAGCGGGCCCGCTGTCTGCCGAATGCTTCTTCTTTAGCCCCGCGCCGCCCGCCGTCGAGCCTTGGGAGCGTACGGCCGCCGGCCGGCCCGTCCCGGCGGGGGCCTCGGGCAAGCCGGCGCCAGGGCGCTCTTCTTCTTTGGGCGTTCGCGGCGGCACCGGCCGTGCCACTACTACTACCAGGCCCGGCGGCTGCTCCAGCAGCAGCAGCAGCAGGCAGAAATCCGTCAGGGGTCACAGCAGGCTGCATGAGCAACTCAGGCGGCGACAACACGGCGCGCGCTGCGCTCGAAAAGCACGCTATGCCTGTTTGCCGGCAGGGGTAAGGAAAGAGAGAGAGAGAGGGGGGCTTCTTTTATAGGCCTCAGGCCCCCCTACAGGCCGTCGCTCGCTGTAGTAGCTGTGTTTTGGCTGTCCGCCCCGCCCCCCCCGGAGGCAACCACCCATCAGTTGTCGTTTGGTCTCCTGCCTCTGTAAGTCCTGTAATGTGGCTACTGTGAGGTGACGTTGCGTTCAGTGGCATGCTGTCGATCACATTTCATACTAGATACAGTACTATATAAGTATATGCAGAGGTACGGCTCTTTCATCTCTCTTAAAGGGATACTTCAGATTTATTGTGGTTGCTACTGTATTAATTGTCCAGAGTCCCATGGTGGGAGTTCTCCTCTTGTTTGGTGAAATATGAAGTAGTTCCGGTCATTTTTGGGGGGGTCACATGGGGCCACACAGTGAAAGTAACCCTCTATCACATGGGACTACTTTTTGGGCATATTGATACGGACTCATTTGGATTAATTTACTTTTACTGCATGGCCCCAGTGACCCCCGCAACATGAGTGGAACTACTTCATATTTCACCAGAGCAGAACTCCCCCCACGGTACTCTGGACATGAAGTTTACACCACTATATTAATGCTGAAGTTAGTCAAAGTTGAGCTGCTTAACTTCAAAAAATCTGAACTATCCCTTTAATCAATAATTTTAGACTGAGCTGAAATATCATTTTCAGGTAGAGTAGAGTAAATTCTTATATTTTTGGGGGGGTGATATGTACCTGACAGTATGACTGCAGGATCTTGCAGTGCGAAGGTCCAAGTTCCACCAGTTTTAGTGTCTCAGAAGCCAGTGTAGATCTGATCATCCTTCCTTCATCCAGCTCTTTGGTGTACTCGTCAGAACCTCATTCTTCAAACATTCACTCACAGCTCCCAGACGGCATTAAGGGTGATTTATACTTGCTCACTCTGAAAATATAGCTGATCTGCAAGCTCCTAGTTGAGCTTGTAGATTAACTTTTTTTTAACCATACAAGTCACTTGAAGCGTGCGTCCAAAGTATAAATCAGTCATTACCTGCTTGCACGTTGTGTGACCGCTCTTAACACGCATGTCTGAGAACGGAGATCTTGCGGTTCCACCGCCCATCCATTCCACAATCATCTGCCTCTCTCTGTCCCTCCCATGGATCACCCGCAGGGCATGATGACAAAAGCAAACACGCATCAGCATGCTAATGCTCACTGAACTGTCTGTGATGATGCAGTGTGCTTGACAACATGTGTGTGTGTGAATGGACACGGTGTCTAGTGAGGTCGTTTTCGTGGTATTTAAAGGTACAATACATACATGTGTCTTATGTCTGTTGTCTCCCTCTCTCGCTCAACGGAGAGAGTTAATTGGAACTAAGTATCTGAGCTAGAACCAAGATGGCAGATCTATGGCAGTCCATCCCCATCTGCATGGAATACCTATGGTGTTCTGCTTAGGGAGAACATTTGGAGAAAAAAAAGCATTTTTCAACAAAGGTTCATGTTTTTAGGTTGTTATAATAGAAAGTAGAAGGTTAGTGTTAATTGGTTTTCAGGTGTTGCTTTCTTATTTTAGGTGTTTTGGACAGGGGGCGGGGGCATTCGAATATGGTCCTGAATACATATTTATTTACAAAAAATTTAAAATGTTTTTTTTTAATTATCTACAGTCTACAGTCCTAATAAAAGATTATTCCTAATAGAAATTATAACTGGCCAGAGGCAGCACCTCACTGCACTTGTACTGTACTGTACACTGTTTATTAGGACTGTAGCAGATGATAAAAAAAATAAATCGCTTTAAAATTTTGTAAACTTGTTTGAATGCCTCACCTCCTGTCAAAAGCAGCTAAAACTCCCTAAAACAAACAAAAGCAGCAAATTTGAACCTTTAAATTTCTCTAATACCAACCTAAACAACATAAGATAAAGCTTGTGTAGATGAGGAAACAGCGTTCAAAAAAACTTTAAACTTTTAAGAGGTTAAATGGCATTTATACAGTATATACTGTGGGGAAAGTTCCAGAGTTTGGGCTGTCTGTGTGCACAGTTCAGTGTTTTGTGAGTGGAGCTGTGTGAGGTGAACGTTACGCTGTGGTGCTGGTGCTGGTGACGGTGTGTGACAGAGCTATCATGACCTGTGCTGTGCAGAAAACCCCCATGAAGATCGTGGAGGAGGAGGAAGAGGAGGTGGCTGAGGCGCAGCCAGACCCTCTGCACCAGCTCATCCTTCACTTCAGCCACAACGCTCTGACCGAGAGGAGGTGAGACTGGATGAGGGGTGATGATGACCGCCATGAAAAGTTAGATTCGAGATATAATGGAACAGGGTTGGGCAACTTTGACGATGGAGCGGGCCGTTTGTTTTTCTACAAACTGCATTGAATTTTTCTGTCACAGCAGAAATAGACAATTTACAAGCTCAAAATGCATCGCACTGAAACCCTGAATTATTTTCTACTGGTTTCAAATTGAAACCGCGAAATGTACACACAGCTGCTCATTATTACGTGGCAGAGTCCGAGTGATTTCGTTGCCCCACTTGGCATGTTTCTCTACTTATAGTGCCTTTGAGCATACAGTATACATAGCGACAGCAATGAAAAGACAGAAAACGCACAATTTTTAAAGTAATCACTTTACCATACAGTTGTAACTGTGATGCAGAATATGACTTTGTCAGTCATAAAATCACTATTATTTCTATTATAGTAACTGTCTTATTTTCAATACATGACACATGCACTCTGTTTCACACAAGCCTAACTTTAACTGCATTCCTCTGATTTGTTCACATTGATTACATTCTACACATGACATGTGTTTGCTTCTTCTGCAGTTTCTTGGAGATAGATCCTTTATATATTGCATATGCGGACATGATGGCAAAGGTAATGACTTCATATTACGTCAAATTGCACTCTCAGATTGTAGAGACTTTGATTTCATAGTTTTTTTCTCTCCATGCTTTATGCCTGACTGCAACAATCGTATTTGAGTTGACCTTTGAAAAAAATCCCTGTGTCCTCAGAGTTGTGCAGAGGATGAAGAGGAAGAGGAGGAGGAAGGCAAAGAGAAGACATTTGAGGTGGGTTTGTTTTTTCCATATATATTGCAGCCGACAACAACAATAGCCATGTGGGTGTCAACTGTCGGGTGCATGAAAAGATAAAAAGTACAATTTGCCGACTGCTGCTTTGCTGAGCCTTTTATTTAATCTCCTGGTTTCAAGGAGGACTCAAGCATTTTATAACCTTAGAAAGACGGGCGTTGGAAAAACGAAATGGTCAGCATTTCGCCACCAATGACTTCATGTGAGCACTCGGTATTATTCTTTTGAGGATGGTGGTGCAGACAATACAGAGTGGGAAATGGCATATACTTTCTGGTGAAAGGGGAAATATTTTTTTTACTGCTTGACCCAGCAGATGATGCTCATGATAAGACACATAGACATAGACATAGTTTCTAGCACTAGTTCCATTCCAGGAACTGTACATTTTTTGTTCCAGTTCTGAACCATTTCATTTCCAGTGGAGCTACTCGGAACTGTTTCAATATTAAGTGTTTCAATATTAAGTTGTCTTTTGGTTTGTTTTTTGTCTATTGTCCTACGTATGCAGCTGTGGTCCTGTCTCCAAGACAAGTTTCTCCTTCAGGAAACCAATAAAACAAAAGTTGAACTTGAACTTGAAAAAAAGAACTGAACAGGTTCAAACCTGACAGAAAAGGGACCAGACTATGGGCTGGGCAACCCAAGGGACAACCGAGCAAGCTTCCAATTCCCAGGCGACCTCTCTATAGACTGGGTTACAGCTGCCCAGAGACCTGGTTATCCAAATCATACAGTACTTTGAGACTGGACGGGAGGGATACTGTAAGCAATTCCCAACAGATCTCCAAACCTGTTGTTTTGGGGAGCAATGGTTTCAATAGATTCAACCCCCTCTTGTGTGTTGGTTAGTGAGGCACACCCTAGTGTAACAGATATGTTCTTCGTCGCAGAACACTATTGCGTGCCGAGAAGAGCTAATATATGAGCTTGATTTGCAGTTGTCACTTATATGAGCAAAATCTCGGACGCTCACTCCATTGGACACAGCATAAATTAGGCCTGATGGGCTGCAGCTGTGCGAGCATCAACAGCTCCAGCACCGTGGTGGTCTGTGTGGCATTGCGGCATGGAGGCTTTGATGGTCAGTGTCTCCATCGCTGTGTGCCCGTCTCGCCTCGCTGCTCCTGATGGAGTGTTTCTGTCTCCAGCGATGACAGATGAATTGCTCCCCAGGGCAGCGAATAATGAGAAAAAGAATACTTATGACTGAGAGCACGTCGCCTTGGATGTGAGAAGGCAAAGATATCGTCAGTGCGTGTATACTGTTGTTGATCATCATGTCTCAACCTTTTGTGCGTGCGTGTGGTGTGTGTGTGTGTGCATGTGTGTGTGTGGGCCCTCAGGAAAAAGAGATGGAAAAGCAGAAGATCCTGTATCAGCAGGCGAGGTTGCATGCCCGCGGGGCTGCTGAGATGGTGCTGCAGATGATCAGTGCCAGCAAAGGTAATGGATAGAATGGTTTTGGCTAGGATGTGTTATTATGTGCATACAAATGGACCTGTTTATGATGCCTGCACACATTTTAATTCTTTATTTGAATCCACAAATTACATTAATTTACAGGGAAACAAATATAACGGGGCTGACAGTTCATGTTCACTTAAGGGTACACCTAGCACCTCCTCTCCCACACATACAAACTGCCTGTAACAGCCGATACAGAACAGAATTTAGCGAGTTGTTTGGCTTTACTCTTTGTCATGCCAGCTATTCGTAGGCCACTCACGGTCAGTTTATACACATGGCCCAGGCTTCCAAATATCAATATGGCAAGTCTACATCGATATCCTAGACCCGTCATAATTCCAGTTCTTTCGTGCAGGAGTTTGGTGTCCAATGTTCCTCGATACGCTCTTTCATGCTGCTGAAAAGTAATCCACTCACGGTCCGATAGCGGTCGTACATAATGCTCGAAGTCAGTTGTAGCAACGCCGACAGCTGGTGGGCTGGGATCGAAAACATTCGAGCATTGTTTGTAGACGCGGCCACTGTTCAGCGCTTGTTTAAAGGCTGATTTGAGCGTGGCTATAAGGCACATGTACCAAAAGTGTCCAAAACATGTCAAAGCCCTACTGCATTGGCGATGGCAGTTACAACGGGTGTGCGCGTGGTTATATGTTTAAAACAGTAAGCTGGCTCATCTCACTGCTCTCTGCAGCCACCCAGCATGCAGCCGCCACACACACACACACACACACACACACACACACACACACACACACACACACACACACACACCCACACACACACACACACACACACGCACATTAAGCCATTAACACATCAAAAATCACTCACAAAATGGGGCAGTGAATCTTTGGATATCTCAGTCACCACGCCCCAAAATAGTGGTGTCAGGTCGAAAGTGTCTAATGTGAGACACGGTGTCACTGTCTTGTCACCAACCTTCCTCTAAATACCAACCTACCGTCATGTTTCCTTCTTCCAACTCACTTGGCGTAGCATTGTAGGTACACAGTCATAGTTTCATTGTACACACATATTCTACTGTTATACGGATGCCAGTCTCTTAGCTTGCTTATGATCCTTGAAGACTGGTGCCTGCAAAACGTTGTAATTGCATATTGTCCCTACTGTACTGTATGTGCTTGCAGGTGCCCTGGGCCCCATGGTGACATGCACCCTCAAACTGGGTATCTCCATCCTAAATGGAGGTAACGTGCAAGTTCAGCAGGTCAGTATCACATCTTCTACCTCTTGTCCTCCATACTTGAGCCTGTTGGCTCTCCACTTGGTCAAGTCTTTTTCCCACCACTACAAAATCTCATCTCCAAAAATAACATTCTATACAGGTGACTACCAGAATTTGGTGGGCGAAAGTAGCCTACAATGTTATTCCAATGGGATCTTCCGACTGTCTTCCGGGTGCAAAACGCCATTGAGCAACTTGTATTGAAAAGAATGGCAAGGGGGCGGGGCTATCGTTCCAGTCCGCTCTCTATATTTTATTACTCTATGGTATCCACAGAGATGCGGAGGGATCGGTTTCGTTTCTGTCCACTCTGGGACGCGGTTTCAAACTTTGGCAGACTGGTATACGTTGAAAGGGCAAATCGTTAAAAAAAAAGTTTTGCGTTTTTACTGCGGATCATATTAGTGTGGACCTGGCCTTAGATAAAAGCCCATGTTTGTTTGCACAAAATGTTCAAATACTAAGGCATTGTTATGTACTGTACAATGCAAGCATAGTGTAAACCAACGGATTACATTTAGGTATTGACTGGTCCACAGTTATTTAATGATTGTTCTTGTTCTCCGCATTGCAGAAAATGCTTGATTACCTGAAAGAGAAAAGGGATGCAGGCTTTTTCAAGAGTCTGTCGGGACTTATGCAGTCCTGCAGGTACCGTGGAACTATTGACACCAGACACACAAACATAGATGCATGCACACGCACACACGCGCACACACACACACACACACACACACACACACACACACACACACACGCACATAAAAGAGAGCATAGAAAAACAAAAAATCTAACAAACACTGTGTGACCTTTTCTTTGCAAGTGTCCTGGACCTGAATGCATTTGAGAGGCAGAACAAAGCAGAGGGATTGGGTATGGTGTGTGAAGAAGGCTCAAGTAAGTGAAGATGGATTCATCCTTAATCTAGCATCCAACACCATGTTATCATTTAGTTGTGGAATTCAATGTTGGTGGCAGGACATCATGTCATTGTTACAATTATTATAATTCGCGCCCTTCAACAACCTTGAGTCCCAGAGCCGACTCGTATCCTGTTTCACGGACCAGGAGCCTTTGATTGGCCTTTGCCAGTACCCCTACAAGCACACACACACACACACACACACACACACACACACACACGCACACGCACACGCACACGCACCAAAAAATGCAAGTCTGGCTTTTCATTCCCTACTCTTGCTATACATTTCCATTGCGTGCCGTCTTTAACAATTCACTGATAATATTACATTGAGTGCCGTCTTTTAACAATTCACCGATATTTCATTGAGCGCTGTCTTTAACAATTCATTGATATCGTCTTATTACAGTTAAAGAGTTATATATTTGCGTTTGATCCTATAGAGCTCACATCCCGGGAACTCCATTTCATGCTAAAATACGACACAACTAGAGCTGTCAATCGATTAAACTTTTTTTAATCGCGATTAATCACATGATTGCCTATAGTTAATCTTTGATTAATCGCAATTTAATCGCATATTTTTATGAGTTCCAAATGTACCTTAAATGAGTGTTTTTCAAGAATATTCATATGAAGGTCAATTATTTATTCTTCTTTTGAGCCACAGACCACCATTTGATGACATTTATTTAGACTTCTAGACCTAAATTATAGAATTTGTCAACAATTTGATGTTGGTATCATTGGGAGAGAACATGCACATTTTGTAGAAAGTTTTCTACATTCTCTAATTGTGTAGACTTATTTTAAAGTAACTTAACTGATGCAGATATTTAACAATTATTCACCTGCATTTGGCAAAATTGAACCAAATAGACCCACTTGGCCTTTGGTTTTACTGCAAGTTAATCTCGCACTAAAAAAATTAATCGAGTTAACTCAAGGCTGAGTTAACTCGCGATGCTGACAGCCTTAGACACAACATAAGCTCAGAACAGCAGCATTTTCTAATATTACCACCAACCCCCCTTTCACAAAAAGCAAACAAACGATTATTTCTCTTAACTGCATGCTGTTGTCCTTCTTTTCACCCAATGTCTTTCATATCTCTCTCATATGTTGTAATTCAATGACCTCTCTTTTTTGCTTATGTCTGCGTCTATTGTTCGTTTGTCTCCTTCCCGTCATTAAAAAAAAAAAAAACTCATCGATGGCAGACCGAGGCGAGCGGGGTAAATAGCAAACTTTAGATCATCCTCATGCTACCACCCTGAATGTGTTGTCCACCATCATTTGTGGCTCACTCTCCCACGCTTCATTCTATATTTACTTTAGGCTCTGCCCCAAAATGCATTAACCAAAAATGCATTGATGATCGCCTCTGTTGTTGTACAGGGACGACGTACGGTGCATGGTGACTGTTTTTTGAGTGTAGATATACATACAGATGGATAAATGGATCCTCCACAATCCATTGGTTGTCCATGTGGTAACCGTTTTTTCACTTCTCTCATGTTAACATTTACTAATGCAAATGGTATATTTGAACTCAGAAACACATGGGCTCTCAAAGTTATCTACACCATCTATACACACAATATTTGAGCAAATAAGTTTGTTAGACTTTGTTAGCCACAGCTTAGGCCGTGTGTCCATCAAACAGTTTTTTCTCCTCAGCTGAAAACGCAATGTGCTGTCCTGCAAATGGCCAGAGTTGGACATTTTCAGTTCAAAGCAATCTGAAAAAACAAACAAACAAAGAACAAAACTCCCAAGCGTGACCATCCAGTGCAGAATAGATACTTAGTGCCTTGTCACGCTGCTGGCATTTTCTAGCACAGATTGAATTAATTCTGCGGCGCTCATATTAAAACAAATTGAAAACATCATACAGCACACTGCGCTCAGGAAAAGAAACGCATTGTTTGGACACAACCCCCTTAAAAGCAAAGCTTTTTTTTGCTTGCTTTGGAATTAGGGGGGGATGGTCTATTTCACAAAGCTGGTTTTCCCGTTACACACGTCTAACTTTCACATGCGTGTAGCCCTGTTGTATGGACTACCTATACCGCTTGACATCAAAGCGGGTAGCGGAATCATCATGCCTTTCTGAAAACCATCCACCTCATTGTTTTCTACCCCTGAAAGGCCAACATTCTGCTACATGTGAAAGTTACCAGGCTTAACCCCAGCTTTATTGAAATGTCCTGGTGTAGCCTCTCGATTAATATCACAGCATTTTGGGTACCGATTTTCGAACCTGCAATCTAAAGGCCCCGTAGTGGGGCATCTAAAATGAGAACATGAAACCCCCACTGAGCTGTGCGGCGCGTTTCATTTCTTATTTTTTTACACTATGTTATGATAACGATATCATCTATCTATTAAATAAATGTCTGTGAACACATTGGAATATACGTGTTGCGTTCACCGCTATTTTTCTGCCACCCGCAGCCACCAAGGTGTTGCAGAATGACGAGTTTACCAAAGACCTGTTCCGCTTTTTGCAACTTCTCTGTGAGGGGCACAACGGAGGTAAGAACAAGCTAGATAATTGACCACATGAAAAAGGGGAAGCAGGTGAACCTATTTGGCATTTCACGCTGTGGTGCATCTGTAATGACTGAGAGTCTCTCCAATGTTTCATTCTAGATTTCCAGAATTTCCTGAGAACTCAGACAGGGAATACAACAACGGTCAACATCATTATCAGCACTGTTGACTACCTACTCCGCCTTCAGGTGAGATCCAGGCGCACCCATGCGCACGCACACACACACACACACACACACACACACACACACACACACACACACACACACACACACACACACACACACACACACACACACACACACACACACACACACACACACGTTAAAGGGCAACTTTTTGTTTTGTTTTATTTTGATGAATCTGGGGTTGAAAAAGAAGTTGTCTAAGTTTAAAAGTTTAAATTCAATCTGCCATCTTTATTTTGGACCTTTCTATTACTTTTTAACTTTTTAAATATTCAATAGAACAAATACAATGTTCAAGTGCACTGGACTTGACGTGTTGTGGGGCACATGAAAAGTTAAAATATGGAGATGCAAGATGAGATGTGGAGTTTCTGCCCAATGGCTACTGCTTGCATCTGCTCAATGCCACATGTTTCTGTTCTCCAGGAGTCCATCAGTGACTTCTACTGGTACTACTCAGGGAAAGACATCATTGATGAGACTGGACAGCTCAACTTCGCCAAGGCTTTAGCCGTTGCCAAGCAGATCTTCAACTCGCTGACTGAGTATATTCAGGTAAGACCTATATGAACCACTACCTCTTAATCTCCTCGACATTTAAACTTGATTCGCTAGGTTACAGCTGTAATGATGCATCGTCTGACGATCGTTGTGTTGTTGACTTTCTTTTGGGACAAAACTGCTGCACCTGCACCCATTCTATCCCATGCATTCAAATGGCATTATCTCAGATTTGAGTCCTGAATGTCGCTTACATGGATAAAAGGAACAGGGACTGAATATCACTTCCGGGAACTCTACCGTGACCCGGAGATTATTGCACCGATGGTGAGAGGACAGATTGGTCAAGACACCAGAAACACCATGACGTCATCATACATCATTTCAGAGGGTTTTGACCAAATGCCGTGGCCACTGAGAGCCGTGTCATATAGCATAGAGCAGAACACGACAACGTTGTCGTGTTCAGCGGGTATTGAGTTACTATTCAATGCATATAGCATTGAATATTAACTTTTAAATGTATATGATGATGAGACAAATTCCTATCAACTTGTTGATGTGGCAATAAAGTTCTTGAATGCCATGTGTCCTCCATCAGCAAAACTGGTATTTACAAACTCGTGTATGAATGAATTGCATTTATCTTTGGTGCTTTGTGTGGATGTAATTCCCTGTCTTGCTCTCTCCAGGGCCCGTGTATTGGGAACCAGCAGAGTCTGGCCCACAGCAGACTGTGGGATGCAGTGGTGGGCTTCCTGCATGTGTTCGCCAACATGCAGATGAAGCTTTCTCAGGTACAGTAACAGTATGTGGCTTAAGACCGGATTTTAAAAATGCCAAGGAGGTCCCGATCCTCCAAATGTACTTGGCTTGTGTTGGCCCCCACCTGGAAAGAGTTGGAAGGTACCTGTCTGTCTGAGAGGACGTGTGTGTTGTTCAGAATGTTGCACATTATCCCAAACCAGTGCTTTTCATCCGTTTTCATACCATGGCCCACTATTTATTCTGCATTTTAGCCACGGACCATTTGATGTTGAGTGTAGTCTCTTGGACCCAAAACTAAGGATTTTCAAGTTTGTGCACACAATTTAGTAGATAATTGGCAAATGTTGGTCAAAGATAACAATTCTTCTACATTTTCTAATTCTGTAGATTCTTGAGAATTAAGTATGTTGTAATTCAGATGTTTAAATATAATTTAAAGCTTAAAATGAAACCAAATGGACCCGTGAGAGTCCATTTGTAGGGGTGGGGGAGTTTTTTTTTTTTTTTTTTTTAATCTGTGAAGTTGCCCAGACTGACATAAAAACAAAAGAAAGGCCATTTGTGAGAGGGAGGGGGGGATAAAAAGTAGTCATAAAAAAATCAAAATACGTTCAATGACGATAGTCTGTGATGTGTGTTGGTAGGACTCCAGTCAGATTGAGCTGTTGAAGGAACTGATGGATTTGCAGAAGGACATGATTGTCATGATGCTGTCACTGCTGGAGGGTAAGTATGAGGCCAATAATCAAACAAAAAAAAAAGATGTAACAGGAGAGAGGGGAATATCTGTCCTTTAATACCGTATTGTTCTGAATATAAGACAGGTTTTTAATCCAGTGTTGATAACCGAGAAATCAACTTTGCCTTGTAATCAGGGTCTAGTCGTTTGGCATGTCATTACACATCCGATAGATGGCGCACTCATGCTACACTGAAAAACACACAATTTCGGAATTTCGGGATTTCGGACAGTTCTCCCTATGTGGGGAGCACCGGATCTGACGTCAATATCGGTAGAGGGCGCTATAGCCTCGACACCCAGGCTTTCATTTTCGTCCGCCTTGCGCGAAAACGGAAAGCCTGGACTAACGCACGTTGGAAAGTGGCCTTGAGGGGGGAGTGAACCTTCCGGGGTGGGCGTCGCTCTAAATGATGTGACGTAGAACAGCAGTGGACGGGAGGGGGAGGGGCCGGAGATGACGACACGTTAGTGAGATCAAATCAGAGCGCAGCACTTCCGCCGTGTGGATCCCACGACACCCCCACCCCCCAAGGCCAAAATCATTGAGGGCTAGACCAGGCTAAGGGCGCTATAAATCCACTGCGCGGGCCTATGCACTTTTAAAGTTTGACCAATTAGTCATAGTTATATTATATATAGTTATATAGTTATGTTTTCGCTAGAAACCGATTATGTAATATTATGTATACATAATGGTTTTAATATTATAATAATAGTTTCGTGAAAATACGTTGGTAAGCATTTAGGGTTATATACAGTCAGTGCTTACCGGTAATTTGTAACTCGGGAGGTGCCGGAGCGCACATGCACGCGCGCATGCGCCCGCCCGCCGAAAAGTGTTTTTTGGGCAGAATATTGTGTGTGTGTGTGTGTGTGTGTGTGTGTGTGTGTGTGTGTGTGTGTGTGTGTGTGTGTGTGTGTGTGTGTGTGTGTGTGTGTGTGTGTGTGTGTGTGTGTGTGTGTGTGTGTACCTACATTCTTCTTCTTCGATCTTCATGTGGATGTCCCGCTCAATGCGCAATGCATTGTGGGCAAGATCCACTTTTCTAGTGACCATCTGATGGTCCCTACAAATCCAGGTGCATTGTGGGATATTTCAGTGCACTATATTAGGGTACAAAAACGCTCACTACCGATTCGGAAACTCAAACAAAATGGTGGAAGGCAAAAGTAGTGCCCTATATAGGGAATAGGGAATGAATTCGGACACAGCCATTGTCTAACACTGACAGGTGTCTTAACGTCCCCCTAAAAACGGTTCCACTAAATTTTAGCTCCTAGTTCCCCCTTATAATATCATGTAGATGCAAGGAGACCTGAGACTTGATTGTTACTGGAATAAGACATGTCAAGAGCCTCCATTTTATCCCATTTACACTATATTGTGATATGAAGTGAAATTAAATTATTTTACTTAAAACGATCATACAGACATTTTTAAATAAAAATGATAACCAGATTTTGTCTTTACTGTTTATTCCAAAAATGAGTCGTCTTGCATGAAAATACAGTGTAAATGAATGGCCATCCCACAAGCGTGTGCATTCTGTTCATAGGCAACGTGGTGAACGGAATGATTGGAAAGCAGATGGTGGACACTCTGGTGGAATCGTCCAACAACGTGGAGATGATCCTCAAGTTCTTCGACATGTTCCTCAAGCTGAAGGACCTGACCACCTCCGACAACTTCATGGAGTACGACCCCGAGCACAAGGGCGTCATCTCCAAGAAGGAGTTCCAGAAGTCCATGGAAAGCCAGATGCAGTACACCCAGTCGGAGATCAGCTTCCTGCTCTCCTGCGTGGAGGCTGACGAGAACGACATGTTCAACTACGAGGAGTTTGTGGAGCGCTTCCACGAGCCCGCCAAGGAGATCGGCTTCAACGTGGCTGTGCTGCTGACCAACCTGTCGGAGCACATGCCGCACGACAACCGCCTCGCCCCTTTCCTAGAACTGGCGGAGAGCATGCTCACCTACTTTGAGCCCTACCTGGGGCGCATCGAGATCATGGGCAGCGCCAAGCGCATCGAGCGCGTGTACTTCGAGATCAGCGAGTCGAGTCGCGAGCAGTGGGAGAAGCCGCAGGTCAAGGAGTCCAAGCGGCAGTTCATCTTCGACGTGGTGAACGAGGGGGGCGAGAGCGAGAAGATGGAGATGTTCGTCAACTTCTGCGAGGACACCATCTTTGAGATGCAGCTGGCGTCGCAAATCTCCGAGGAGGAAGCTCCTGGGAGGCCTGAAGAGGAGGAGGAGGAGGAGAGCCACAGCTTCCTGGAGGAGCTCTCCGGAGCCGAGGACGAGATGGAGTCCGTCTCCGCGTTCACCAACGCCTGCCGCTCGGTCAAGGCCAAGTTCCTGCAAGTCCGCCACGCCCTGTCCCTCGGCAGCCTGCGCAAGCGGTACAAGAAGTTCAAGAAACTGAGCATCAAGGAGATGATCGTGGGCTTCTTCTCCTTCTTCTGGATGCTCTTCACGGGCTTCTTCAAGGGCATCTACAGCGTGATCTTCGGTTTCTTCCATCTCATCTGGTCGTCCATGTTCGGCGGGGGCCTGGTTGAGGGCGCCAAGAACATCAAGGTGACGGACATCCTGGGCAACATGCCCGACCCCACGCAGTTCGGCATCCACGGCGACGTGATGGAGAGCGAGAAGAGAGATGTCAGCGAGTCCTCCGTGGGCACGGACATGGCTATGCCAACGCCCAGCGACAAGGCAGACGCGGACATGCTGATGGACCTGTTGCATCCGGTCAAGAAGGAAGGGAAACACGCGTCAGAGGCTGGACTGGGCGACGTCTCTGAGTTAACTGAAACCACCGCTGAACAGAAGAAGGTTGGTATTTTAAGACTTGCATGATCTATGAAATTCCGTCCATCTCCGATGCCTCACAGTCACAACACACATTATTTTCGTATGCTTTTTATCTGTTCAGAAAGCTCAAGCTGCCAAACACGTGGAAAAGGCGCCCGAGTCCGAGCCGGAGAAAGCAGAGTGAGTGAAAATCCTTGGCATGGTCCTTGGCATGAAATATGTTGAGCATCACTGACACAGGAACATTGATTTTTTTTTAGAAAAACTAGAAATACTTTCAAAAACTAGAATGTGGCATAAAAAACTAGACTCTAATGTCGGAAACTAGAATCTAGTGTGAGAGACTAGAATCTAGAGTCAGAAACTAGAATCTAGTATCATAGTGCACCACTGAGTGGTGCGCTATGAGCTTGTAGGTTTGCTATTTTTGAAAAATCGTGAAAATGTGGGACTAATCTCTGGATATGTTATTTCAGAAGCAAACATTTTTAACTCAAATCTTTGCTTCTGGGGATCCCTAGAACATGTTTTCAGGTGGGGGTCTGCAATGAAAAATAGATAATTCTTTGGCATGAATGTTGAGCATCACTGACACAAGAACATAGATTCAGAAAAACTAGAAATACTTTCAGAAACTAGAATGTAGCGTTAAAAAAAATAGACTCAAGTGTCGGAAACTAGAATCTAGTGTGAGAAACTAGAATCTAGCGTCAGAAACTAGAATCTAGTGTCAGAAGCTAGAAACTAGAATCTAGTGTCAGAAGCTAGAATCTAGTATCTAGAACAGGCTTCCCCAATAGGCGGCCCATTTGCGGCCCCCGCGGTGCCCCCTTGTGGCCTGCGGAGGTATTACAAAAAGAAAAAAGAACTATAATAAATAACACCTCCGCGGGCCACTAGGGGGCTCCCTATCCTTAATCACTGTTCCATTTGTACTCTCAGTTCCTAGCCCCCTATACAACTTCTGGTAACTCAGATTACTCTTAGATTTAAGTTGACATGCTTTTATAATATAAAATAAACTAAATAAATGTTATAATAATTTGGTTTACCAGATATCAATGGCATAAATAGGGGCATTAGCCTATCCATGTCAAACTGGACTTGATCCTTCAAATTAAAATGATAAGAATCACTGCTAGAACACTGTCATACATTTTCAAATGGGTTTTGCACTGAAAATGAATTTATTGTCACTCTGAAGAATTAAAGATCTATAAGGGTCCCTTTGATTATCAACTCTCCATAATTTAGCTAGGGATCACCTGGAAACCTCTGGAGGACGACTGGTGGTCCCAGGACCATTGGTTGGGAACCTGTTATAAATCTAAATATAGTAAATTAGGATATTTCACTTTCAAGATTTATTTAGGTCACCCCAGATGCTTCTTAAGTTGCTTGAGTCAATCAGTTTTTATTTGTTTGATATGAAGGGGAGAGGGCAGCTGAAATGAATTTAATTATTTAATTAATGGGGGGAAAAAATAAAACCCCCAAATTTCCGTGCACATGCCCTCGGCCTGGTGCCCTCGCCAAAATATGGCCCTTAGGGAAAATTAATTGGGGAACCCTGATCTAGAAATTAGAATCTAGTGTCTGGAAACTAGGATCGAGTGCCACAAACTAGAATCTAGTCACAACAAAATGGGTTAATGACCATCACACAGAATAAAAGAGGACCAGGGTGACAAAATGTTCCCTTTCAGGGGTTGACACTAAGGTCTCCGAGGCACTTGCCCATCGGGCAAGTGCAAGTCAGGTTCTACTTGCCCTCAGGTCATGGTCACTTGCCCCCCAGGTTCCAGGTGGTCCCCAGTTAAGTTGGTTAACCAGATGTAACTCTTGAGAACGTAAAAATGAAACCAAATGGACCCTTGCGGGTCCATTTGGTTTCATTTTTACACTCTCAAGAGTTAAAAAGTCATCATCTTAATTAGCCCAGGTCTACACTGTAGAAGATTAATGGTCAATTTGATGTGTTAATTTGCCTGTTTTGTTTCCCAAATCCAGCCTGGAATTGTGGATAGCTAGAAAGCAGGGAAAGACACAGAGGCAGAGTGCAATGACCGCCTTCATTTATCTTGTGTTGTGTTATAGTGCACTAAGTTACACACTTGCCCGATCGGGCAACCAGGTAGCAGTATTCACTTGCCCCACCATTTCTTTTTACTTGTCCCGGGCAAGCGGGCAAGTGTTAGTGTCAACCCCTGCCTTTGCTCCTGCAGCACGGAGCACCAGGAGAAGGAGGACAAGCCCAAGGAGGAGGAGCCCAAGCAGCCAGCAGCAGAGGAGAAACCCAAGGCTGAGGCTGAGGAATCCGGGGAGCCATCACCAACCATCATGTCCTACATCATCGCATTCTTCCAAATGGTTATCAACAAGATAGTGGTAAATAACACTGTAGCAAACAAAGCTTTAGTAATGTCCTTTCTATTTTCAATTGTCCATTCATACTGACTATCTAGCCCTGAACCGTTTACAGTCAAAATGTGCACATAAGAAGTCTGATTTCAAATGTAAAGTACTCACAAAGTATCCCAGGGGTGTTATAAACTTTTTAGCATGCATTAGCATGCATTGTTTAATAAAAGGCATTTTTTTATCTGTGCACGCCGGCTACTTTTCTGAGTCGGGGTAAGTTTAGGAAAACTCACAGTTGCACTCCAGGAGCACACTTGCCAATTGCTTTATATTGGCATGCATTGTGCATGCAGTGACTGAATCACTGCATAATTCTTGTATAGTACAAGCATCATCTAAAGCATGGCAACTAACTATCATGCACTGTGTTTGTGTTTGCAGAACTCCCTGGCTCGTAATTTCTACAACCTTCGTTTCCTGGCTCTCTTCATCTGTTTCTCAATCAACTTCATTCTTCTCTTCTACAAGGTAAAATGATTGTTCCCTAGACCAGTAATTCCCAAACTTCACAAAATAGCTTTTTGGAGTGTTTAACTCCACAGTGCATGTATCTGTCATAATAAATTGACCTTATTTTGTGACTAATAACAGCAAACAATCTTTCTCCTGTGTGATCAAAGGGGATAATAGCCTGTCCAACAACTGAACCATGCAAATATTTAAAAGGCCAAGAGGGTGCAGCACTTGACAATCGTTACAGAAATTATATAAAAGACCGCACGACCGTGGGCAAATACGATTCATCATCATTAGCAATCCAAACCGTAATTACTTCTCACTTACTTTTTCGTTTTGATCAAATATTAACTTTGATTATGCTCAAAAGAAACACCTAAAAATAATTACATCAATGCTAATCTAACAGCGAAAATACATCTATTTCACTCTCGCTGTTAGTCATCATCTTTAATATCAGTATATTGATTATATATAGATTAATGCTAGTTCTCCATCATAAAGTAATATCACCAAGATGAGCCACCCCTTCTGAACCCTCCTGCACCTACAGTATATATCCAGGTTCGAATCCATGACTACACTACAAATGTTTTCAATGTGAATCATTGTGAGTTTGTAGATCGGCTATTTTCCCTTTTCAAATATACAGGTACAACTAAGTATAAAAGGCTTGAACCTCAGCATCCCTATTCTGGACATGTCATAATAATCATTCATAATTTTGTGACAATTAGTAGTAAACATTCGCAGAAAATAGGAAATTATTTACAACTCCCGTTCATTTAATTTTCTGGAAAGGGTAGGGGACCAAGTATAGATCCTGGGGTCAACTACCGGTAAGTAGATTTCGGAAGCAAACATTTGTAACTCAAATCTTCTTAACTCAAAGCTTCTGGGGGATCCCTAGCACAACATGCAGTGATGGGCAGTAGCTTGTTACAAGTAGCTAAGCTCCATAGCTTAACTACATTTTCCCGTAGCTTGTAATGTAGCTCACTATTTTGTTCTTGGAATAGCTTGTAGTGAAGCTACACTACTTGTTTCGAGTAGCTTGTAGTGAAGCTACACTACTTGTTTCGAGTAACAAGGATTGTAGCTTACTACATTTCCCCACACACATTTTCAAATTCCCCCCATTTTTAATGGGTAGAAAACCTCTAATATACAGTACATCCCAAAACTTAGACATGGCACCATCCTAGGTTCAAACCAACCCCTAAATTATTATTATTATTATTATGGTTTTCACTTATATTATTTTATTATTATGATTATTATTTAGAATTAACATTAAGTTGAGATATATATTTATAATTATGTAGTGTTGATGTAGCAAGCTACATCAAGCTACTTTTGTCGTGTAGCTTGTAGTGTTGCTTGCTACAATTTTCTGGGGATAGCAAGTAGTGTAGCTTACTACATTTTCCCAGTAACTTGCCCATCACTGACAACATGTTTTCAGATGGGAGGTCTGCAGCCAAATATAGATAATGCCAGCGTCGGAAACTAGAATCTAGTGTCAAAAACTAGATTCTAGCGTCGGAAACTAGATTCTGGTGTCAGAAATTCTAGCGCCGGAAACTAGATTCTAGTGTCAAAAACTAGATTTTAGCATCTGAAACTAGAATCTAAAAAAAAGCTACAATCTTGCAGCAAAAACTATAATCTGGTGTCAGAAACTCGAATCAAGGGTCAAGACAAAATGGGTTAAAGTTGAGTACAATAAGTTGTTTTCTGTCCCGCAGGTCACCGAGGTTGAGGAGGAGGAGGAGTTGTATGAGGAGGTTCACTTGGAGGATGACCCATGGACCGTCGCCGACGAAACGGACCAGGAGAACACGCTGTTTGACATGGATGAGTTTGTCCTGCAGGAGACCTCCGGCTACATGAAACCTGCTCTGCGCATGCTGGCCATATTCCACACCTGGGTCTCCTTGCTTTGTTTGGTGGGATACTACTTGCTGAAGGTAACTACTGTATTAGCATGGGCAGATCGAGGAATAATGGGCCCCTGGGCCACTGTCACACAAAACTGTGACACAAACCTTTTTTTTTTTGGAGGGGCCCTGAGCTTTAGCCTCTTCAGAGCCTCACGGACGCTCATGCTCAGGGGCCCCCGGGCCCAACAGGCCCGTTGGATAATAGCTCACACATGATGCTGCATGAGATCCATATATAAGCCCCACCATTATGTTAATCTTCTCATGAAAATCAAACCAGACTGGATGTGAATGATCTAAACTTTGGATAAAAATGTTGAACTTATGGTTCAAATACTGTGGCACATCTCAGAAACAATGTGACAGGGCCTACACACCACCATTTGTGTTGATTGTGAACTTGTTTTTATTGTTACTCTGCAAGTACAAGAGTGACTGCATGCGTCATGATTATTATTTGGCCATGACCCTCGATGACTCCACCTGAATACAGAGTTTTGCTCTCTGCTGGGCACACCCTTCTAGTTCGTACTGTATTTGTAATTCAAGTACATCCAGCCCCTCCTGGGTAATAAAAACACATGTTACACCCCATCTGCACAGGCAAGCAGCAGAGCGCGCATCTTAAAAGGATCCCTGGCTAATAAGACAAACATGCCTTAAAACACTATATTTGCCTTCTATAACCACAACATGCAGATAAAAACACCTTCAATACTTTATTTCTTTCATAAATAGAGAATCTTTCACTCACTAGGAGGTGCTCCGGTCACGGGATGATGATTTCACATGAGCATGTTCATCCATATATTCTATAGAGCTAGATCACACGTGACATCATCATCCTGCGCCAGAGGCAGTTCCTGTTGAGTGAAATATTCTCTATTTATGAAAGAAATAAGATGCCATTGGTGTTTTTATTTGTTTATTTTGGTTATATAGGGAAAGTATAATGTTTTAAGCGATGTTTATCTTATTAGTCAGGGATCCTTTTAAGTGCTTGCTGTGGACGGCGGCCCTTTCTTCTTTAGATCTGTATTTTTCTCTGACGCAGTTCTAATCCCGAACCCCAAAAGGACGAAGTTGATTGCTTGTGTTACGTCTCCTCGCTGCGCTAGGTTCCTCTGGTGGTGTTCAAGAGGGAGAAGGACATTGCCAGGAAGCTGGAGTTTGACGGTCTCTACATCACAGAGCAGCCCTCTGAAGATGACATCAAGGGCCAGTGGGACAGACTGGTCATTAACACACCGTGAGTCACCCCTCTACTGCTTCACCCAACATAATATTATGTTCATTGACACACTTCGGCTCAGAATGACCATAGACCATTTATTGCAAAGCTTTTGTATGTTAGCATGGTGGTGTGGCTCTGCTCGTGTGATATCAAATCTATGTAACGAGACATAAGTCTGATATCACCTTTGATATCTCAGATTTCTGTGTCTCGGCACCGAGACGCAGCTGATATCAAACAACCCCCCGAGCAGAGCCTAGCATAATCACATTACAACATAGACACAATCATTCCAAATACACAACGAATATATCACAGACCATAGAACACATAATGATCACAGATACCCATAACAGAACTAGGCACCACAATATGTTACAATCCACAAATCATGATCATCTCATAATCAGCCACTCAGAACTAGTGCCACGGGGAGGAGGCCGGGGAGGTGGAGGAAATTTGAACGCTTACATTTTAACAGACACATGGAGTCAACTGGAAGGAAGGCTAAGAACAGAATGACTGCTTATAAAGAACACCTGATGAATGTGGGCGTGAGTGACTTGCTGACAGCCAATGAAAGTGAGGGGAGTTGACATGGAGAGAGACTGCTGATTTAAAGAAACAGAATGAATACTGACTGAGAATGAGGAGTATAATACAATAACCATTCTGCCCTCCGTGCCTCCATGAACTATTGCTTACGCTGGATTTCTTGAATTCTGAAGTGCTGATAGTGTATGAATACTGTCAGTACCATGCATTGTTATCATAGTATTCCTTATCTTTTCCAATGCGCAGGTCAAGTCAATATTGATATGCTGTGGGCTGTATAGGATGCATTCTCAGATTATTAGTCATTTCGGTTGCTCAAACATAAGGTGATTGCTGGCAAATACTGTGTCATGGTCACGCTGGAACTCCATTGAAAATTGTAAAACCTTAGTCTGTTTCAAAACTGCTCCCAAGGCCCCTGTAAAAAGGTTAAAATGAAGTCCTCCTCTATGTTTCTATAGTGTTCATGTATTTCCATTTCTAACTGTGTTTGGACGAATTGGAAAACGGAGGACCCTAGACAATGCTTAGTGCTTTTTTTTCTGGTGTTCTTCTTCTCTGTTTAACCTCTACCTCCCTCAGACTGTAACCATCTGCTATCATCAGTCAATCAATCATTCAATCAATCAATGAATCTCCCCTCTTCTATTGTAGGTCTTTCCCCAGCAACTATTGGGACAAGTTTGTCAAGCGTAAGGTGAGTGTGTGTAAAACAGCTTCACAATTAATAATAATGCAAGAAGAGTATAGTTTTTGTACTCATGATACTCCTGTACGCCGATTCAAAAGTTCAGAAGTAACTACTTTTAAATTATTTTAAACTTTAAAAAATGACGTTATGACTTCATAAGCCACTAGTGCATGACGTGAGTGTTCAGAGCTGAGTCTCTGCTGTACCTTTGCTTGGCTCTAGGTGATCAACAAGTATGGTGACATGTATGGCGCTGAACGCATCGCTGAGCTGCTGGGTCTGGACAAGAGTGCTCTGGACTTTGACCCCACTGTGGAGACTGTGGAGAAGGAGGCCTCACTGCTGTCCTGGTTAGAGACGAGCTCCTCAACACACACACACACACACACACAAACACACACACCACACACACACACACACACACACACACACACACACACACACACACACACACACACACACACACACACACAGTCACATATTAGTACTAGTAAACATGTTTTTACCGTCTCAAAAGGTATACTACAGTACAGTGCTGTTGGTTGACAGGCATTTCTTTTCTGAACAGGCTGAGCTCCATCGATACCAAGTACCACTGGTGGAAGATGGGCGTGGTGCTGACAGACAACGTAAGTAAATCCAGATCTAAACTCCTTGTAATTAACTTTATTATGTTTAAGTGCCATACAAAGTGCATAGATCAATATTAATAAGGATTAGTAGAGTAGATGTAAGACGTTCTTTGATGTCATTGTTCTTCGTATAGTAAATGAAAAGTGGCACCCTTATGAAGTGTCACTTTTATATATAGTGTTTATTAACATTATATCCGTATCCGTTCCCAGTAACTGACAGTGATGACAGTGATGGCTGATATTACAGTATATCAACCAATACTTCCTGGGTTCGATTCCAACAGCTGTAATGTGTGTGTTGCATTTCATTGCGACCGCAGGTTGGGTTTACTATGAAAACCTGCAGTCACGCTATTGTCTGTTTACTTTTTTATTCTCTTGTTTTCCCGCACCCTGAGTTCACTTCTTGCATATTGTTCACTACTTTGTGCCCGCAGCTCTGTTTTCATCTCATTGAAAACAATTGTTAAAAATAACTAATTACAAAACTAGGCACACGCAATAACAAAGCTGTTTCTCCGTTTCTCTTGCAGTACTTCCTGTACCTGATCTGGTACACCAGCATGTCTACCTTCGGACACTTCAACAACTTCTTCTTCGCCGCCCACCTGCTGGACATCGCCATGGTGTTGAAGCCTCTGCGCACCATCCTGTCCTCTGTCACTCACAACGGCAAGCAGGTGAATGGGTGTTGATACCCCTGGCCACCACCAGGGGGAGACAGAGCAGTACAGTCTGGGACAGGGCTGTGTTCCAGGGAATGACTTGTTGTATCTCTATGGAAAACAACTTCCCCTTTTATTTAATTCATCCCTTCCTCCCTGTGTGAAATGTACCAGGGAAGGGAAGGCTGCTGTGAAAGCCATACACATAGCTCATCAAGTTAAAGAATAAATAATAAAGAAAGAAGCCTATCTAGTGTAACCCATTTATAGCTGATGCCAGATTCTAAAGAATGTCTTCTGAAACATGATAGTTTTCTGAAAAACCCTAGCTTTCTATGTCCGTGCTTCTCAAGGTTTTTCATCTCAAATACTCCCAAAACCCCCCAAAGTGTAATTGGGCACTACATAAGAAATATATACTTTATGTACTGTTGAACCTCCTAAAAGAAAGCGATTTGAGTTATAAATGTCTTATGATCTGAAAGAATATACTATTAAAAGATGTGCACCGCATTTACATGTTTGTTTTTTTTCCAAAACTATCAGATCTACAAGCTCATAGTGCGGCACAGAGAGCTTGTAGATCTGCTATTTTCAGGGCGCAAGCCAGAACTCTATAACTACTTGAGATGTGGTGCATGACACAGATTTTTAACAGATTTGCTCAATGCAAATCACTGTGTTCAAGTGGAAGCTATTCTCCAGAAACAGCGAAATCCATTTGCGACTGTGACGGACAATTGTCTGGCATAACGGTCGCAACCGCTTTGCATAACAGTTGACTGTTTCGCATAACAGTCACTACTGTTTCGCATAACTAGTCACAACCGTTGTGCCTAACAGTCGACCGTTTTCCCTACTAACCCTAACCCTAAAGCCGTGACTGCTATGCAAAACGGCTGCAACTGTTGTGCAAAATGGTATTGAGAGCTGCTATTTCCGCAGGTCTAAAAGTGCCCTCTTACAGGACTTGATCTCATTTGTAGAGTCTGCTCTCCGGTGTGAGGAGGCTCTAAGCCTTGGCATGTTTGTCTGCTCTGCTCCCATCCAGCTGGTGCTGACGGTGGGTCTTCTGGCCGTGGTGGTCTACCTCTACACCGTGGTGGCCTTCAACTTCTTCCGCAAGTTCTACAACAAGAGCGAGGACGAGGACGAGCCCGACATGAAGTGTGACGACATGATGACGGTGAGTCCTCCTCCTGGTGCTCCTCATGCTCATCCTCAGCTTTACCCTTGTCATCACACAGGAACCAGGTCTGAGCCTTAAGGCTCACCGTGTGTAGTTTTTAAAGGCTTCACCCTGGTTCATACATACTGTATTCCAGGGTGAAGCCTTAAAAAGAACAAGAACACACTGTTTCTTGCTGTTGCAACTCACTTTTTATTCACAACAAAAGTTTCGGTCCTCTTGGAACCTTCCTCAAGAGTGTCTTAAAGACTCTCACGTTTGTCTGTGAATAAAAAGTGAGTTGCAACAGCAAGAAACAGTGTGTGGGACTTCATGCTGTATTCAGATTCTTCTACAAAATAGGTACAACCTAAAGTTATGGAATGCATTGGAGTCTTTGGGCTCGCACGAGTACATGATGAACCACGTGACCATGCTGTGTTATGCCCCCATCATTATCGCAAGTCTTCCACTAGATGCCTCTGGTTCTACCTAGCCGGAAATACCACCTATTAGTTTGCATTGCACAGTGTACTCGGCACACAATTTCTGAACGCTCCCCATATCTTGGTTTTGATGTTATAAATCAAAGCACAAATGATAACTCCTATTCTGAGTCCTTCCAGCTATTCTAAAGCGCTGCATGCTAAAGCAAATGCAGAAAAGAAAGATGGATGGTGTGTGTGTAATAGTATATATATACAGTATATATATATATATATATATATATATATATATATATATATATATATATATATATATATATATATATATATATATATATATATATATATATATATATATATATATATATATATATATCTACTGTCAGTGGTAAATGCCCCTGAAAATAGTTAGCAAATAAGATCTCCATGCAGTGCTACCTGTCCCACATGTATGTTGTGTTGTGTGTATCCTCCCCATGCAGTGCTACCTGTCCCACATGTATGTTGTGTTGTGTGTATCCTCCCCATGCAGTGCTACCTGTTCCACATGTACGTGGGTGTGAGGGCCGGAGGCGGCATCGGTGACGAGCTGGAGGACCCGGCGGGAGACCCCTATGAGTTGTACCGCATCCTCTTCGACATCACCTTCTTCTTCTTTGTCATCGTCATCCTCCTGGCCATCATTCAGGGTGTGTGACGCAAAGAATGTCATGCATGTTAAAACAAACAATTGTAACAAAATAATAATAATAATGAATTAGTGAAAATAGCCGATCTGCAAGCTCACAACGTGGAGTGGAGACACGGCGTGTGCTTGCATGTCTGCTATTTTTGTTTATTTGGTCTCAATCCCACTGGTTTACGGCATGGTTTCGTACACTTTAGTAGGATGATTTTAAAGTTCCCTTATTGATTCAGGCTTGGAAATGTGTGTCCCTGGTAGGCCGACCAGATAAGCAGATAATAGGGACTTTAAGCACACGATGGCAACGTCTCAACTACGGCAACATGAAGTCGATCCGTGCTTGATAGATAAACCTGCTTGCCGTAGCAGCCGTTCCTACTACGGCAGAACCTACACTTTATTGTAGTGTCCACAATGTCTGTTTGACACACACTGCATAGACACGTCACCATGGTACCCTGTCCATGACCATTTCTGCCTCAAGGTAACTTACGTTTTACAAATGCAACATGTAAAATGCTTAAAATAGAGTTCCACCTGCCCGATGTATATTCGCCCAGAAACTGCACGCCTAAGTGCTGTGGTTTTCACTAAAGAAAATGTTCTATTCCACTAGTCTTGTAATTTCTTTGTTTACCCTAATAGAGTTGTGCAGCCAGTTGCACCATTAGTGCAGACGAGGAGATTCAGAGACAAGTGGACCACAACACCCCTTTTTATTGAAAACTACAGCTCTGAGCATTGTCATTTCTGGGAACTCCATGTTTGTGACCTTAGATGTTGCATTTGTGACAGCAAGAATGACTGCAGAAACGTTAATTCAACACGATTTTCCTTCAAGCAAAACAACGTAGGCGCACTTGGACTCTCATAGAGTGATGACGTCAGAATCAAAAACATCCACATCTTAGGAAAGGGTTTACATGGATAACCACTACACCATATATGAGCCTTGCCTACAGTCCATATTGTATACTCCAGTTACTGTGGCAGGTCAGATAGAGACTGACCATGCCTGTTGAATGGTCAGTAATTGGCTTGAGGATTCCTAGCTATTGTCCTACCAAAGACAAGACTCTTGTTCAAAGCTGCTCTGACAGGCTGCTGCAATCCCCACAGGTTTGATCATTGATGCCTTCGGTGAGCTGAGAGACCAGCAGGAGCAGGTGAAGGAGGACATGGAGGTAAGCCTCGAGCCCCAGACAGAGGATCAACAGAGGATCATTAATATTTTTATTAGAAAACAGGTTCACATTTACATGATCAACATATTCATTTCTTAAAACCATTTCTTGAAAAGAAGCAAAAACAACAGAAAAACATGAGCATTTTGTTATCAAGTCGTGATGGTGAGATTCAATGATTACAGGCCCATTCCCATATTTTTTAGTTTCTTTTTTTAAACAAAATTAAATTGAAAATAAAAGTGCATTAAACAATAATAAAAGTAAATAAAATAAAATAATAATTAAAAAATAAAATAAAGAAGAGGGATATCATATTTAAAGAATATTGAATCGGTTGAAAAGATGAAAAGAAGAAAAGAAAAGTCAAGATGGGAAAGCGGGGGTGGACTGAAAATATATCTTGTAACCAGGACAAGATATCGCAAATAGGATATCCAATATGCGAAATGTCATCTATATTATAATATTTATGTAATATTGCTATAGAGTACTCTCCAGTAGCCACACCACAAGTGAAAACGATACAATGAGGATAGTAAAAGAAGAACCTGGGTCAGTAAAACAAATATCTAAAATCATAGCTAAAATAAATACATAAAAATAACTACTTTACATGAGGAAGATGCCCTAAGAAATGTTGTCAAAATGTGTTCCAAATTTTGTTTTGTGTTGTGTGTTTTCTTTCGCAGACCAAGTGCTTCATCTGTGGTATCGGGAATGACTACTTTGATCGCGTGCCCCACGGGTTTGAGACCCACACCTTACAAGAGCACAACCTCGCAAACTACCTGTGAGCAGCATGCACATGATGAGCACCTATTGTAGAATGATTCCAAGCGAGATAAGTAATGAAATAGTGAGTATCCTTGGTCTAAAAAACAACAACTCTCCGTTGTTTCTCCTCCAGGTTCTTCTTGATGTACCTGATCAACAAGGATGAGACTGAACACACGGGTCAGGTACGTACGGCACATGCTTTCAGTCTTAAAATAAAACTCTCTAAACCAGGGGTGAGCAATTATTTTTCCCAAGGGGCCAAATGAGATACATAAAATATTGTGCAGGGCCAAGACTAAAGGCTGAACTAAATTCTGCATAAAAATTAATTTAATTTCAAGATAAAGGTAAGCATAAGACCAACCTTTTTGACACCACGTCCCCCTATTTATTCAGAATTTACGCCCCACTGACCCCAAAACTAAAGATTTCTTTTGCTTTTTGTCCACAATACCAGGCTGGATTTTACAAACAAAACAGTCAAACATACAGATCAAAATGACCATTAATCTTCTACATTCTCTAGTTGTGTAGACTTGGGCTAATTCAGAAGTGAAATATTTTAACTCTTGAGAGTGTAAAAATTAAATCAAATAGACCCGCAAGGGTCTATTTGGAAAATAAATGAAAATGGGTTCATTTGGTGAAAAATAAATGAAAATGGTTTCATTTTTTACGCTCTCAAAGAGTTACATCTGGTTAACCAGCTTTCCATATTTAACCGGAACTCACTCAAGGACCACTGGTGGTCCCCGGACCACTGGTTACCCTTTCCTGGGCCGGTCAGAGTCAGCCAAAGGGCTGCATGTGGCCCCCAGGCCGCATAATGCCCAGGTATGCTCTAGGCCAGGGGTGTCAAACTCATTTTGGGGTGGGGGCCGCATTGGACTTAATGTGACTTCATGGGGCCGGAGCACTGCGGTGCCAGTCGCGCCGCGGTGCCAGTTGCGCCGCGGTGCCAGTCGCAGACCAGTCACAGACTGCAAGCATGCACAGCATGTTTACGTACACAGCCGTAATTTCTACAGTATATCACAATCAAGTTTATTATTACCCAGGCCTGACCTAAGGTTTCTAAAAACTTGATAGTATGTATCAGCATCAAGTCAAGTTTACTGTACATATGTACAGAAAGAGTGGAGCCTATTAAGAGTAGCTATTATAGTTATTAATGACTTTCATTATTGGTTTTATACTTGTAGCCTAGATTAAGACATTTGCTATGGGAGATGCTATTTTTATTTACAGTGCGCCAATAAACCAAAAATACAAAAAATACAAAATACAAAAAATTTAATTTCAAATAGTGTCTTAGCTGAAATTTGGAAATGGCTACACAGCCCATGAAATTATGCAGACCTGCTTTTTATTGAAGTGATGGATCATCAAACATTAAAAAATAATGATGAATAACAATAACTAATGCTTCTAAAATACAGTATATTTTTTAAACTCTGAATTGGATTATTATTATTACCCGTATTTATATTTAAATAGCCAAGCTGTGATCTGAATGATCCCTCAGTTATAGACACTTGTGAAGTAACCTGACTCCGCCAGATGGGGCAGCAGAGAGAGGAGGAAGGAATACTCCTCTCTCTGCTGCCCCATCTGGCGGAGTCAGGTTACTGCTGAAGTATAGTTCTCGATTGCAGCGCCAGTACACCCCCCCCTGCCTTCCCTCCCCCCGCCACTCTCTGCGAGTCAACATTCCAATCAATTAAGTACTCTCAGCTGTGAAGCTACCGGACTAGTGCTCAGAGAAGAGAACTCAGAAGCATTTCTTTAAACAACCATAACTTTTGATAGGAACGTGCTAGAGACTTACTTTTTTTTTGATAGACTCAGACATTTTTGCTCTACAAGCCTGGGGCCGGATTAAATCACTGTTTGACATCAGTGGTGTCGCGGGCCGCATCCGGCCCGCGGGCCGTATGATGCCCAGCAGTGCTCTAGGCGTTTGTATTTGAGAAGAACAAAGGGGAAACATAATTACCGGTATATGGTCTTTTGGAAGTAAACCTTCTGTGTGGAAGTAAACCACTCTCTCATATCCCGTTTCCCCCTCAAATAGCAGATCTGCAAGATCACAGCGCATTGCATTGATCGGCTCTTTTTGCTACCTCTGTATGTCACTGTCCTATGAAATGAAAACAGCTCCAATACTAGCTATGTTGTGGATGGAGAGCATAGAGTATGCCTTCAGGAAGGAGAACAGTGTTCCAGGATACATTAAGGCCAGACTTGTATTTTTGAGTTATTTTTGTCGACTTTTTGTCGGTTTAATCAGGATTTTGGCGAGGACTAGACTGAGCTGTGGACATTGCTTTTTGCCCTTATATTTCTATGTTTGCATTTGTATTTTCTTTTCTCTCTTCTGTCTTATGTCTAAAAAATTTGTGTTCCATGCCGCTGAGTTGCAAGACGAATTGGAGTGCAAACTAACAATAAAGTACCTTAACATTTCCCCTCATTATGAAAGAACAGGAAAAGTTGAAATATAGACATACAGGGTTTCTGCCCAAAAGCAACATTATGTAAAAGTTCAACCCACCCATGGTGATCTTTGCTTGTGCAACATTTCAACCTGACGTGGGTTGAAACGTTGCTCAAAAACATTTTACCTGCAGCGAGAATCACCGAGTGAGTGGGTGTCTGTTTACCTCTGCTTTATTTTGATCTTATATGTTATTTTAACCATGCATTTCTTTTCAGGTTAATTTCTGTGCACGTGCAATACAATTTCCTATAGCAAACAAAACTAAACCTGCTTTTCTGCACCCCTTAGGAGTCCTTTGTGTGGAAGATGTACCAAGAGAGATGCTGGGACTTCTTCCCGGCTGGAGACTGCTTCCGCAAACAGTATGAGGACCAGTTGGGCTAGAGCGGGGCATCGCTGCCCCCCACCGGCCCCAAACAACCCCCCCCACCCCCTCCCCCTCTCTATCTACATTCAACGCTGGACACCCAACCTGAACACTGGCGGGACGTTGCTCTGCTGCTATGTGGTGTTTGTCCAACAACAGCAAGCAAAACTCCATCTATAGGATTTCTAAACGGTTCAAACGGAACATTATTTAAAGAATATATAATCTCATGACTGATAAACGATGGTTGTACATTGTAATGTGTACAGGCATCGGAGTCCTCTTTTCCTTCTTACTGAAAAAAAAAAAAAAAAAAAACGGTCACCTGCCACTATAGCTCTTTTTATGCAAAATGGTTGTTTGGACTCGACAACACATTGCCTTTCTCTCCTTTCTTAACCCCCTTGACCTGTTGCACAACTTGTGTGTGTAGACGTTTGATACACGTGGAGGGTTACGGCATAATGAGTGAATGTCTGTGGTTCTGCACAAAGATGAATGCCATGATGTTACTGTAACTTTCAAGTTCTTACCAAACAAACTGAGCGGAAGCGTGCTGCTGCAGCTGGTACAGTAAATCAATAAGTCACATGATGATCTATGATGATCTGAATTATGGGTTAAGACCTGTTCTGCCTTTTCAACAAAGCTGGTCTAAACCTGTTGGACGAAAAGAGAAAGAATTAACTGAAGATGCTTCTTCTTCCAGGGGTTGATTGAAATAGATGGTTATATCAAGTGCCAACGTGCCTTATGAGAAACTATGCAAAAAAGAAACATTTTTGTCCCTCCTGACACACTGTAGTGATCTAGTACTGGATTAGTTGCAAGAATAACGTTGCTGCCGAGCTGAAACTTTTGATCTTCAATATTTCTTCCTCTCGTTTATTTTGTAAATGAATACACTTATTTTCTTATACTGTATGACAGTGTCACACAAAGGTACTGTAAATGGCCTGTCTACAAGCTTACGCCACAATGTGAAGCAATGCGCTATAAGCCTGAAGACTTGCTGTTGTGAGTCAATTTTTTGCCCTATATCACAAAAATATTTTAAAGCGCTTAATGAGATCTGATAATCAAGAGCTTGTGACTAAATGATAACTACATTAGATCAATTGGAATACAGGTTTTAAGAATGTTTCTGCCCGACAGCAATGATATTTCGCTGAAGTTTTGTGGCTTTTAAGTACGAGAAAAAACAAGACTTTGTTGTATAAAATCTAGAAGATCATTGTGTAAATGTTGCTTAGTTTGGTTTTGTTAGCTGTGGTTGTCCTGCCTGCCTTGCACATCTTTCCACAGTAGAAAAGAAAACCTCAACATAAAAACCTGGTTCAAAGGATTTATTGAACACTTTGAAACAAACTGATTAAATGCTATTGTATGTATGTAGTAGCTTTAGTAAACAGCATTTCTTTTAATGAGGGGCTGAAATGAATAAAGTAACCAATGCAATAAACCAGATGTGTTCTGTTTGTGGACTGTTGAGCCTCATTTACTGTACGTTGTGTAATTTCTCATTATGATACTGAAAATCACTTTCTATGAAACCTCTGTGCTCATGATGATAGTTGCTGTACTTTTCTCTTTTCTCTTTTTCAGATGACATACTATAGTATCTCTGACATTTCAGCAGATGAAATACTAGTACACACAGTAGAAATACTGGTACACACAGTATATGACAGTTTTCAGATGGCATACTGTACTAGCCTATATGACAGCTTTCAATTATCCTTCTATAGTATGTCGTTTGAGACCACAGACTATAGCCTTACGTTTTTAATCGATTCCATTATTTTTCAAAAAGTCAGTGAAAATCCTCAAAACGATGCAAAATGGTAAGGCATTCATTTTTGCCATGTTTTGTCATTTCAAAAATCCTCGAAACGAGGAAAAATGGCATGCTGTGCAAGACCGTAAGGCTATAGCCTTGCGTTTTTAATAGGCTTCGTCAATTTTCGAAAATCCTCAAAAACCCTCAAATCATGAAAAACGGCATGCTATGCTAGACCGTAATAGCATGCCGTTTTGCCAGGTTTAGTCATTTTCTGAAAATCCTCAAAAATCCTCAAAACGATGAAATACGCAAGGCTATAGCCTTATTTTTTTCATCATTTGGAGGATTCTTGAGGATTTTCGAAAAATGACGAAACCTGGCAAAAACGCAAGGCTATAGCCTTACTTTTTTTCATCATTTTAAGGATTCTTGAGGATTTTCAAAAAATTACGAAACCTGGCAAAAATGCAAGGCCATAGCCTTACGGACTTGCACAGCATGCTGTTTTTCTTCGTTTTGAGATTTTTGAGGATTTTCGAAAAATTACAAAACCTGGCAAAAATGCAAGGCTATAGCATGACCGTTTTTTATCGTTTTGAGGATTAGTGAGGATTTTCGAAAAATGACGAAACCTGGCAAAAATGTAAGGCTATAGCCTGACCGTTTTTTATCGTTTTGAGGATTAGTGAGGGTTTTAGAAAAATGGCGAAACCTGGCAAAAACACAAGGCTATAACCTTACGGTCTTGCACAGCATGCCGTTTTTCATCGTTTTGAGGATTTTTGAGGATTTTCGAAAAATGACGAAACCTGGCAAAAAACGAAGTGTATAGACTTAGTGTTTTTCATAGTTTTGAGGATTTTCAAAGAATGACGAAACCTGGCAAAAATGAAAGGCTATAGCCTTTTGGAGGATATTCAAAAAATGTCGAAATTTTGAAAACAAGCAAGGCTATAGCCTTACGGTTTTTATCGTTTTGAGGATTTTCGAAAAATGACAAAACCTGGCAAAAACGAAAGGCTATAGCCCTACGGTCTTGTACAGCATGCTGTTTTTTCAATAGTTTTGAACATTTTTGAGCATTTTCGAAAATGTCATTTTTTGGAAAAAACGCAAGGCTATAGCCTTACCGTTTTTCATGATTTTGAGGATTGTCGAAAAATGACAAAAACTGGCAAAAAAGCAAGGCTATAGCCTTACGGTCTTGCTCAGCATGCTTTTTTTCATCGTTTTGAGCATTTTCGAAAAATGTCGAAATTTTGAAAAAAACGCAAGGCTATAGCCTTACCGTTTTTCATGATTTTGAGCATTTTCGAAAGATGACAAAAACTGGCAAAACACAAGGCTATAGCCTTACGGTCTTGCTCAGCATGCTGTTGTTCATCGTTTTGAGCATTTTTGAGGATTTTCAAAAAATGACAAAAACTGGCAAAAACGCAAGGCTATAGCCTTACGATCTTGCACAGCATGCTGTTTAAAAAACGCAAGGCTATAGCCTTACCGTTTTTCTTGATTTTGAGGATTTCGAAAAATGCACAAAATCTGTTAAAAACGCAAGGCTATAGCCTTATGTCTTGCACAGCATGCCGTTTTTCATATTTTGAGCCACTTTTGAGCATTTTCGAAAAAAATGTCGAAATTTTGAAAAAAACGCAAAGGCTATAGCCTTACGGTTTTTCATCGTTTTGAGGTTTTTCGAAAAGTGACAAAAAAATGACAAAAATCTGGCAAAAACGCAAGGCTATAGCCTTATGGTCTTGCACAGCATGCCGTTTTTTCATCATTTTGAGCATTTTTGAGCACTTCGAAAAATGTCGAAATTTTGAAAAAACGCAAAGGCTATAGCCTTACGGTTTTTCATCGTTTCGAGGTTTTCGAAAAATGACAAAAAATGACAAAATCTGGTTAAAAACGCAAGGCTATAGCCTTATGGTCTTGCTGCAGCTGCCCTTTTTCATCATTTTGAGCATTTTTGAGCACTTTTGAAAAATGTCGAAGTTTTGAAAAAACGCAAAGGCTATAGCCTTACGGTTTTTCATCGTTTTGAGGTTTTTCGAAAAATGACAAAAAATGACGAAATCTGGCAAAAACGCAAGGCTATAGCCTTACGGTCTTGCACAGCATGCCATTTTTCATCATTTTGAGCATTTTTGAGCATTTTCGGAAAAATGTCGAAATTTTGTGAAAAACGCAAGGCTATAGCCTTACATTTTCCATGATTTTGAGGATTTCGAATAATGACAAAAACTGGGAAATTGCAAGGCTATGGCCTTACAGTCTTGCTCAGCATGCTGTTTTCTCTCATCGTTTTGAGCATTTTGAGCATTTTCGAAAAATGTCGAAATTTTGAAAAACGCAAAGGCTATAGCCTTACCATTTTTCATGATTTTGAGGATTTTCGAAAAAGGACAAAAACTTGCAAAACGCAAGGCTATAGCATTACGGGTTGCTCAGCATGCATTTTTTTTTCATCGTTCTGAGCATTTTTAAAGCATTTTCGAAAAATGTCGAAATTTGAAAAAAACGCAAGGCCTTACCTTTTTTCATGAATTGTGGCATTTTCGAAAAATGACAAAAACTGGCAAAACACAAGGCTATAGCATTACGGTCTTGCTCAGCATGCTGTTGTTCATCGTTTTGAGCATTTTTGAGGATTTTCAAAAATGACAAAAACTGGCAAAAATGCAAGCTATAGCCTTACGATCTTTGCACAGCATGCTGGTTTAAAAAACGCAAGGCTATAGCCTTACGTTTTTTCATCGTTTTGAGGTTTTTCGAAAAATGACAAAAAATGACGAAATCTGGCGAAAACGCAAGGCTATAGCCTTACGGTCTTGCACAGCATGCCATTTTTCATCATTTTGAGCATTTTTGAGCACTTTCGAAAAATGTCGAAATTTTGAAAAAACGCAAAGGCTATAGCCTTACTGGTTTTTCATCGTTTTGAGGTTTTTCGAAAAATGACAACAAAACGACAAAATCTGGCAAAAACGCAAGGCTATAGCATTACGGTCGTGCAGCAGCATGCCATTTTCATGATTTTGAGCATTTTGAGCACTTTTAAAAAATGTTGAAATTTTGAAAAAATGCAAAGGCTATAGTCCTTACAGTTTTTTCATCGTTTTGAGTTCTTCGAAAATGACAAAAAATTACGAATCTGGCAAAAACGCAAGCTATAGCCTTACGGGTCTTGCACAGCATTCCATTTTCATCATTTTGAGCATTTTTGAGCACTTTCGAAAAATGTCGAAATTTTGAAAAAACGCAAAGGCTATAGCCTTACGGTTTTTCATCGTTTTGAGATTTTTCGAAAAATGACACAAAAAATGACGAAATCTGGCAAAAAACGCAAGGCTATAGCTTATGGTCTTGGCGACAGCATGCCGTTTTTCACCATTTTGAGCATTTTTGAGCATTTTCGAAAAAATGTCGAAATTTTGAAAAAACGCAAAGGCTATAGAGCCTTACGGGTTTTTCATCGTTTGGAGGTTTTTCGAAAAATGGCAAAAAATGACGAAATCTGGCAAAAAATGCAAGGCTATAGCCTTACGGTCTTGCACAGCATGAGCCGTTTTTTCATCATTTGAGCAGGTCTTTTGAGCATTTTCGAAAAATGTCGAAAATTTGAAAAAAACGCAAAAGGCTATAGTCTTCGGTTGTGTAGATTCATCGTTTTGAGGTTTTTCAAAAAGTGAGAAAAAATTCGAAAAATGACAAAAAATGACGAAAATCTGGCAAAAACGCAGGCGATAGCCTTATGGTCTTGCACAGGCATGCCGTTTTTCATCATTTTGAGCATTTTTTGAGCATTTTCGAAAAATGTCGAAATTTTGAAAAAACGCAAAGGCTATAGCCTTACGGTTTTTCATCGTTTTGAGGTTTTTCGAAAAATGACAAAAAATGACAAAATCTGTTAAAAACGCAAGGCTATAGCCTTATGGTCTTGCACAGCATGCCGTTTTTCATCATTTTGAGCATTTTTGAGCATTTTCGAAAAAATGTCGAAATTTTTGAGTGAAATAAACGCAAAGGCTATAGCCCTTACGGTTTTTCATAGTTTTGAGGTTTTTTTCGAAAAGTGACAAAGAATTGACAAAAATCTGGCAAAAAACGCAAGGCTATAGCATTACGGTCTTGCACAGCATGCCGTTTTTCATCATTTTGAGCATTTTTGAGCACTTTCGAAAAATGTTCGAAATTTTGAGAAAAAAACGCAATAGGCTATAGCCTTACGGTTTTTCATCGTTTGAGGTTTTTCGAAAAATGACAAACTAAATGACAAAGTCTGTTAAAACGCACGGCTATAGCCTTTGGTCTTGCACAGCATGCCGTTTTTCAATCAATTTGAGCAGTTTTTGAGCATTTTCGAAAAATGTCGAAATTTGATGTAGAAAAAGGGCAAAGGCTATAGCCTTACGGTTTTTCATCGTTTTGAGGTTTTCGAAAAAATGACAAAGTAAATGACGAAATTGGGCAAAAACGCAAGGCTATAGCCTTATGGTCTTGCACAGCATGCCCTTTTTCATCATTTTGAGCA
>CM076983.1:36090604-36116221 GCA_039105355.1 Benthosema pterotum | reverse complement strand
GCTTCAAAACGATGAGAAAAACGGTAAGGCTATAGCCTTGCGTTTTTTTCAAAATTTGTCATTTTTCGAAAATCCTCAAAAATCCTCAAAACGATGAAAAAGGGCATGCTGTGCAAGACCGTAAGGCTATAGCCTTTCGATTTTGCCACTTTTCGTCATTTTTCGAAAATCTTCAAAAATGCTCAAAATGATGAAAAACGGTAAGGCTATAGCCTTGCATTTTTTTCAAAATTTGACATTTTTCGAAAATCCTCAAAAATCCTCAAAACGATGAAAAACGGCATGCTGTGCAAGACCGTAAGGCTATAGCCTTTCGTTTTTGCCACGTTTCGTCATTTTTTGAAAATCTTCAAAAATGCTCGGAACGAAGAAAAACGGTAAGGCTATAACCTTGCTTTTTTTTTTCTTTCAAAATTTGTCATTTTTCGAAAATCCTCAAAAATCCTCAAAATGATGAAAAACGGCATGCTGTGCAAGAATGTAAGGCTATAGCCTTTCGTTTTTGCCACGTTTAGTAATTTTTTGAAAATCTTCAAAAATGCTCAAAACGATGAAAAACGGTAAGGCTATAGCCTTGCGTTTTTTTCAAAATTTGACATTTTTCAAAAATCCTCAAAACGATGAAAAACGGCATGCTGTGCAAGAACGTAAGGCTATAGCCTTTCGTTTTTGCCACGTTTTGTAATTTTTTTGAAAATCTTCAAAAATGCTCAAAACGATGAAAAACGGTAAGGCTATAGCCTTGCGTTTTTTTCAAAATTTGACATTTTTCGAAAATCCTCAAAAATCCTCAAAACGATGAAAAAGGGCATGCTGTGCAAGACCGTAAGGCTATAGCCTTTCGATTTTGCCACTTTTCGTCATTTTTCGAAAATCTTCAAAAATGCTCAAAATGATGAAAAACGGTAAGGCTATAGCCTTGCATTTTTTTCAAAATTTGACATTTTTCGAAAATCCTCAAAAATCCTCAAAATGATGAAAAACGGCATGCTGTGCAAGAATGTAAGGCTATAGCCTTTCGTTTTTGCCACGTTTAGTAATTTTTGAAAATCTTCAAAAATGCTCAAAACGATGAAAAACAGTTAAGGCTATAGCCTTGCGTTTTTTTCAAAATTTGACATTTTTCAAAAATCCTCAAAACGATGAAAAACGGCATGCTGTGCAAGAACGTAAGGCTATAGCCTTTCGTTTTTGCCACGTTTCGTCATTTTTTGAAAATCTTCAAAAATGCTCGGAATGAAGAAAAACGGTAAGGCTATAGCCTTGCGTTTTTTTCTTTCTTTCAAAATTTGTCATTTTTCGAAAATCCTCAAAAATCCTCAAAATGATGAAAAACGGCATGCTGTGCAAGAATGTAAGCCTATAGCCTTTCGTTTTTGCCACGTTAGTATTTTTTTGAAAAGAAAACGGTAGAGGCTATAACCATGCATTTTTTTTTTCTTCCCACGTTTCGTCATTTTTTGAAAGTCTACAAAAATGCTCAAAACGATGAAAAACACTAAGGCTATAGCCTAGCGTTTTTTTTTTCAAAATTTGACATTTTTCGAAAATCCTCAGAAATCCTCAAAACGATGAAAAACGGCATGCTGTGCAAGAATGTAAGGCTATAGCCTTTAGTTTTTGCCACGTTTAGTAATTTTTTGAAAATCTTCAAAAATGCTCAAAACGATGAAAAACGGTAAGGCTATAGCCTTGCGTTTTTTTCAAAATTTGACATTTTTCGAAAATCCTCAAAAATCCTCAAAACGATGAAAAAGGGCATGCTGTGCAAGACCGTAAGGCTATAGCCTTTCGATTTTGCCACTTTTCGTCATTTTTCGAAAATCTTCAAAAATGCTCAAAATGATGAAAAACGGTAAGGCTATAGCCTTGCATTTTTTTCTAAATTTGACATTTTTCGAAAATCCTCAAAAATCCTCAAAACGATGAAAAACGGCATGCTGTGCAAGACCGTAAGGCTATAGCCTTTCGTTTTTGCCACGTTTCGTCATTTTTTGAAAATCTTCAAAAATGCTCGGAACGAAGAAAAACAGTAAGGCTATAACCTTGCATTTTTTTTTTCTTTCAAATTTTTTCATTTTTTGAAAATCCTCAAAAATCCTCAAAATGATGAAAAACGGCATGCTGTGCAAGAATGTAGGCTATAGCCTTTTCGTTTTTGCCACGTTTAGTAATTTTTTGAAAATCTTCAAAAATGCTCAAAACGATGAAAAACGGTAAGGCTATAGCCTTGCGCTTTTTTTTCAAAATTTGACATTTTTCGAAAATCCTCAAAACGATGAAAAACGGCATGCTGTGCAAGAACGTAAGGCTATAGCCTTTCGTTTTTGCCACGTTTCGTCATTTTTTGAAAATCTTCAAAAATGCTCGGAATGAAGAAAAACGGTAAGGCTATAGCCTTGCGTTTTTTTTTTTTGTTTTTTTTTTTTAAAATTTGTCATTTTCGAAAATGCCTCAAAATGATGAAAAAACGGCATGCTGTGCAAGAATGTAAGGCTATATCGTTTTTGCCACGTTTAGTATTTTTTGAAAATCTTCAAAAATGCTCAAAACGATGAAAAACGGTAAGGCTATAGCCTTGCGTTTTTTTCAAAATTTGACATTTTTCGAAAATCCTCTAAAATCCTCAAAACTATGGAAAACGGCATGCTGTGCAAGACCGTAAGGCTATAGCCTTTCGTTTTTGCCACGTTTCGTCATTTTTTGAAAGTCTACAAAAATGCTCAAAACGATGAAAAACACTAAGGCTATAGCCTAGCGTTTTTTTCAAAATTTGACATTTTTCGAAAATCCTCAGAAATCCTCAAAACGATGAAAAACGGCATGCTGTGCAAGAATGTAAGGCTATAGCCTTTAGTTTTTGCCACGTTTAGTAATTTTTTGAAAATCTTCAAAAATGCTCAAAACGATGAAAAACGGTAAGGCTATAGCCTTTCATTTTTTCTTGTGCAAGAATGTATGGCTATAGCCTTCGTTTTTGCCACGTTTAGTAATTTTTTGAAAATCTTCAAAAATGCTCAAAACGATGAAAACGGTAAGGCTATAGCCTTGTGTTTTTTCAAAATTTGACATTTTTCAAAAATCCTCAAACGATGAAAAAAACGGCATGCTGTGTCAAAAATGCTCAAAACGATGAAAAACGTAAGGCTATAGCCTTGGGTTTTTTTCTCAAAATTTGACATTTTTCAAAATTCCTCAAAACGATGAAAAAACGGCATGCGTGTCAAAAATGCTCAAAACGATGAAAAACGGTAAGGCTATAGCCTTGCGTTTTTTTTCAAAATTTGACATTTTTCGAAAATCCTCAAAAATCCTCAAAACTATGGAAAACGGCATGCTGTGCAAGACCGTGAGGCTATAGCCTTTCGTTTTTGCCACGTTTCGTCATTTTTTTGAAAGTCTACAAAAATGCTCAAAACGATGAAAAACACTAAGGCTATAGCCTAGCGTTTTTTTTTCTTTCAAAATTTGTCATTTTTCGAAAATCCTAAAAAATCCTCAAAATGATGAAAAACGGCATGCTGTGCAAGAATGTAAGGCTATAGCCTTTCGTTTTTGCCACGTTTAGTATTTTTTTGAAAATCTTCAAAAATGCTCAAAACGATGAAAAACGGTAAGGCTATAGCCTTGCGTTTTTTTCAAAATTTGACATTTTTCGAAAATCCTCAAAAATCCTCAAAACTATGGAAAACGGCATGCTGTGCAAGACCGTAAGGCTATAGCCTTTCGTTTTTGCCACGTTTCGTCATTTTTTTGAAAGTCTACAAAAATGCTCAAAACGATGAAAAACACTAAGGCTATAGCCTAGCGTTTTTTTTTTCAAAATTTGACATTTTTCGAAAATCCTCAGAAATCCTCAAAACGATGAAAAAACGGCATGCTGTGCAAGAATGTAAGGCTATAGCCTTTAGTTTTTGCCACGTTTAGTAATTTTTTGAAAATCTTCAAAAATGCTCGGAACGAAGAAAAACGGTAAGGCTATAGCCTTGCATTTTTTTTTCTTTTTCAAAATTTGTCATTTTTCGAAAATCCTCAAAAATCCTCAAAATGATGAAAAACGGCATGCTGTGCAAGAATGTAAGGCTATAGCCTTTCGTTTTTGCCACGTTTAGTAATTTTTTGAAAATCTTCAAAAATGCTCAAAACGATGAAAAACGGTAAGGCTATAGCCTTGCGTTTTTTTCAAAATTTGACATTTTTCGAAAATCCTCAAAAATCCTCAAAACGATGAAAAAGGGCATGCTGTGCAAGACCGTAAGGCTATAGCCTTTCGATTTTGCCACTTTTCGTCATTTTTCGAAAATCTTCAAAAATGCTCAAAATGATGAAAAACGGTAAGGCTATAGCCTTGCTTTTTTTTCTAAATTTGACATTTTTCGAAAATCCTCAAAAATCCTCAAAACGATGAAAAACGGCATGCTGTGCAAGACCGTAAGGCTATAGCCTTTCGTTTTTGCCACGTTTCGTCATTTTTTGAAAATCTTCAAAAATGCTCGGAACGAAGAAAAACGGTAAGGCTATAACCTTGCTTTTTTTTCTTTCAAAATTTGTCATTTTTCGAAAATCCTCAAAAATCCTCAAAATGATGAAAAACGGCATGCTGTGCAAGAATGTAAGGCTATAGCCTTTCGTTTTTGCCACGTTTAGTAATTTTTTGAAAATCTTTAAAAATGCTCAAAACGATGAAAAACGGTAAGGCTATAGCCTTGCGTTTTTTTTTAAAATTTGACATTTTTCAAAAATCCTCAAAACGATGAAAAACGGCATGCTGTGCAAGAACGTAAGGCTATAGCCTTTCGTTTTTGCCACGTTTAGTATTTTTTTGAAAATCTTCAAAAATGCTCAAAACGATGAAAAACGGTAAGGCTATAGCCTTGCGTTTTTTTCAAAATTTGACATTTTTCGAAAATCCTCAAAAATCCTCAAAACGATGAAAAAGGGCATGCTGTGCAAGACCGTAAGGCTATAGCCTTTCGATTTTGCCACTTTTCGTCATTTTTCGAAAATCTTCAAAAATGCTCAAAATGATGAAAAACGGTAAGGCTATAGCCTTGCATTTTTTCTAAATTTGACATTTTTCGAAAATCCTCAAAAATCCTCAAAACGATGAAAAACGGCATGCTGTGCAAGACCGTAAGGCTATAGCCTTTCGTTTTTGCCACGTTTCGTCATTTTTTGAAAATCTTCAAAAATGCTCGGAACGAAGAAAAACGGTAAGGCTATAACCTTGCTTTTTTTTTCTTTCAAAATTTGTCATTTTTCGAAAATCCTCAAAAATCCTCAAAATGATGAAAAACGGCATGCTGTGCAAGAATGTAAGGCTATAGCCTTTCGTTTTTGCCACGTTTAGTAATTTTTTGAAAATCTTCAAAAATGCGCTCAAAACGATGAAAAACGGTAAGGCTATAGCCTTGCGTTTTTTTCAAAATTTGACATTTTTCAAAAATCCTCAAAAACGATGAAAAAACGGCATGCTGTGCAAGACGTAAGGCTATAGCCTTTCGTTTTTGCCACGTTTCGTCTATTTTTGGCAAATCTTCAAAAATGTTTGGAATGAAGAAAACGGTAAGGCTATAGCCTTTGCGTTTTTTTTTCTTTCAAAATTTGTCATTTTTCGAAAATCCTCAAAAATCCTCAAAATGATGAAAAACGGCATGCTGTGCAAGAATGTAAGGCTATGCCTTTTGTTTTTGCCACTTTTAGTATTTTTTAAAATCTTCAAAAATGCTCAAAACGATGAAAAACACTAAGGCTATAGCCTAGCGTTTTTTTCAAAATTTGACATTTTTCGAAAATCCTCAAAAATCCTCAAAACGATGAAAAACGGCATGCTGTGCAAGAATGTAAGGCTATAGCCTTTCGTATTTGCCACGTTTCGTCATTTTTCGAAAATCCTCAAAAATCCTCAAAATGATGAAAAACGGCATGCTGTGCAAGAATGTAAGGCTATAGCCTTTCGTTTTTGCCACGTTTAGTAATTTTTTGAAAATCTTCAAAAATGCTCAAAACGATGAAAAACGGTAAGGCTATAGCCTTGCGTTTTTTTCAAAATTTGACATTTTTCAAAAATCCTCAAAACGATGAAAAACGGCATGCTGTGCAAGAACGTAAGGCTATAGCCTTTCGTTTTTGCCACGTTTCGTCATTTTTTGAAAATCTTCAAAAATGCTCGGAATGAAGAAAAACGGTAAGGCTATAGCCTTGCGTTTTTTTTTTTCTTTCAAAATTTGTCATTTTTCGAAAATCCTCAAAAATCCTCAAAATGATGAAAAACGGCATGCTGTGCAAGAACGTAAGGCTATAGCCTTTCGTTTTTGCCACGTTTTGTAATTTTTTGAAAATCTTCAAAAATGCTCAAAACGATAAAAAACGGTAAGGCTATAGCCTTGCGTTTTTTTCAAAATTTGACATTTTTCAAAAATCCTCAAAATGATGTAAAAGGGCATGCTGTGCAAGACCGTAAGGCTATAGCCTTTCGTTTTTGCCACGTTTTGTAATTTTTCGAAAATCCTCAAAAATCCTCAAAACGATGAAAAACGGCATGCTGTGCAAGACAGTAAGGCTATAGCCTGTCGTTTTTGCCACGTTTCGTCATTTTTTGAAAATCTTCAAAATGCTCAGAACGAAGAAAAACTGTAAGGCTGTAGCCTCGCATTTTTTTTCTTTCAAAATTTGTCATTTTTTGAAAGTCCTCAAAAATCCTCAAAATGATGAAAAATGGAATGCTGTGCAAGACCGTAAGGCTATAGAATTTCGTTTTTGCCACGTTTCGTCATTTTTCGAAAATCTTCAAAAATGCTCAAAAAGATGAAAAACACTAAGGCTATAGCCTTGCGTTTTTTTCAAAATTTGACATTTTTCGAAAATCCTCACAAATCCTCAAAACGATATAAAACGGCATGCTGTGCAAGAATGTAAGGCTATAGCCTTTCGCTTTTGCCACGTTTAGTAATTTTTTGAAAATCTTCAAAAATGCTCAAAACGATGAAAAACGGTAAGGCTATAGCCTTGCGTTTTTTTCAAAATTTGACATTTTTCGAAAATCCTCAAAAATCCTCAAAACTATGGAAAACGGCATGCTGTGCAAGACCGTAAGGCTATAGCCTTTCGTTTTTGCCACGTTTCGTCATTTTTTGAAAGTCTACAAAAATGCTCAAAACGATGAAAAACACTAAGGCTATAGCCTAGCGTTTTTTTCAAAATTTGACATTTTTCGAAAATCCTCAAAACGATGAAAAAGGGCATGCTGTGCAAGACCGTAAGGCTATAGCCTTTCGATTTTGCCACTTTTCGTCATTTTTCGAAGATCTTCAAAAATGCTCAAAATGATGAAAAACGGTAAGGCTATAGCGTTGCTTTTTTTCAAAATTTGACATTTTTCGAAAATCCTCAAAAATCCTCAAAACGATGAAAAACGGAATGCTGTGCAAGACGGTAAGGCCATAGCCTTTCGTTTTAGCCACGTTTCGTAATTTTTTGAAAATCTTCAAACATGCTCAAAACGATGAGAAACGCTGAGGCTATAGCCTTGCGTTTTTTTTTCTAAATTTGACATTTTTCGAAAATCCTCAAAAATCCTCAAAACGATGAAATACGGCATGCTGTGCAAGACCGTAAGGCTATAGCCTGCCGTTTTTGCCACGTTTCGTCATTTTTTGAAAATCTTCAAAATGCTCAGAACGAAGAAAAACGGTAAGGCTATAGCCTCGCGTTTTTTTTTCTTTCAAAATTTGTCATTTTTTGAAAATCCTCAAAATGATGAAAAACGGAATGCTGTGCGAGACCGTAAGGCTATAGAATTTTGTTTTTGCCACGTTTCGTCATTTTTCGAAAATCTTCAAAAATGCTCAAAATGATGAAAAACACTAAGGCTTGCGTTTGCGGTTTTTTCAAAATTTGACATTTTTCGAAAATCCTCAGAAATCCTCAAAACGATGAAAAACGGCATGCTGTGCAAGAACGTAAGGCTATATCCTTTCGTTTTTGCCACGTTTAGTAATTTTTTAAAAATCTTCAAAAATGCTCAAAATGATGAAAAACGGTAAGGCTATAGCCTTGCGTTTTTTGTTTTTTTTTTTCAAAATTTGACATTTTCCGAAAATCCTCAAAAATCCTCAAAACTACGGAAAACGGCATGCTGTGCAAGAGCGTAAGGCTATAGCCTTTCGTTTTTGCCACGTTTCGTCATTTTTTGAAAGTCTTCAAAAATGCTCAAAACGATGAAAAACACTAAGGCTATAGCCTTGCGTTTTTTTCAAAATTTGACATTTTTCGAAAATCCTCAAAAATCCTCAAAACGATGAAAAAGGGCATGCTGTGCAAGACCGCAAGGCTATAGCCTTTCGTTTTTTCCACTTTTCGTCATATTTCGAAAATCTTCAAAAATCCTCAAAATGATGAAAAAGGGCATGCTGTGCAAGACCGTAAGGCTATAGCCTTTCTTTTTGCCACGTTTCGTCATTTTTCAAAAATCCTCAAAAATCCTCAAAACGATGAAAAAGGGCATGCTGTGCAAGACCGTAAGGCTATAGCCTTTCGTTTTTTCCACGTTTAGTAATTTTTCGAAAATCTTCAAAAATGCTCAAAATGATGAAAAACAGTAAGGCTATAGCCTTGCGTTTTTTTTTTCAAAATTTGACATTTTTCGAAAATCTTCAAAAATCCTCAAAACGATGAAAAAGGGCATGCTGTGCAAGACAGTAAGGCTATAGCTTTTCTTTTTTTGCCACGTTTCGTAATTTTTTGAAAATCTTCAAAAATGCTCAAAACGATGAAAAACAGTAAGGCCATAGCCTTGCATTTTTTTTTCAAAATTTGATATTTTTCGAAAATCCTCAAAAATCCTCAAAACGATGAAAAACGGCATGCTGTGCAAGAACGTAAGGCTATAGCCTTTCGTTTTTGCCACGTTTTGTAATTTTTTGAAAAAAAATGCTCAAAACGAAAACGATGAAAAACGGTAAGGCTATAGCCTTGCGTTTTTTTGTTTTTTTTTTTTCAAAATTTGACATTTTTTGAAAAACCTCGAAAATCCTCAAAACGATGAAAAACAGCATGCTGTGCAAGACCGTAAGGCTATAGCCTTTCTTTTTGCCACGTTTCGTCATTTTTTGAAAATCTTCAAAAATGCTCAAAACGATGAGAAACGGTAAGGCTATAGCCTTGCGTTTTTTTTTTTTTCAAAATTTGACATTTTTCGAAAATCCTCAAAAATCCTCAAAACGATGAAAAACGACATGCTGTGCAAGACCATAAGGCTATAGCCTTGCGTTTTTGCCACCTTTCGTCATTTTTCGAAAATCTTCAAAAATGCTCAAAATGATGAAAAACAGTAAAGGCTATAGCCTTGCGTTTTTTTCAAAATTTGACATTTTTCGAAAATCCTCAAAAATCCTCAAAACGATGAAAAAGGGCATGATGTGCAAGACCGTAAGGCTATAGCCTTTCGTTTTTGCCACTTTTCGTCATTTCTCGAAAATCTTCAAAAATGCTCAAAATCGTCACCTTCTTAAAATAATCGCCTAAGTCATTTTTTCCAGGTTTTTCAGGAAACACACAAAACACCCCCAAAAAATTTTGGGGGAGTTTTGTGTCTTTCCTGAAAAACCTGGAAAAAATGACTTAGGCGATTATTTTAAGAAGGTGACGAAATGATGAAAAACGGTAAGGCTATAGCCTTGCGTTTTTTTCAAAAATGACATTTTTCGAAAATCCTCAAAAATCCTCAAAACGATGAAAAACGGCATGCTGTGCAAGACAGTAAGGCTATAGCTTTTCGTTTTTGCCACGTTTCGTAATTTTTTGAAAATCTTCAAAAATGCTCAAAACGATGAAAAACAGTAAGGCCATAGCCTTGCATTTTTTTCAAAAATTTGACATTTTTCGAAAATCCTCAAAAATCCTCAAAACGATGAAAAACGGCATGCTGTGCAAGAACGTAAGGCTATAGCCTTTCGTTTTTGCCACGTTTTGTAATTTTTTGAAAATCTTCAAAAATGCTCAAAACGAAAACGATGAAAAACGGTAAGGCTATAGCCTTGCATTTTTTTCTAAATTTGACATTTTTCGAAAATCCTCAAAAATCCTCAAAACGATGAAAAAGGGCATGCTGTGCAAGACCGTAAGGCTATAGCCTTTCGTTTTTGCCACGTTTCGTCATTTTTCGAAAATCTTCAAAAATGCTCAAAATGATGAAAAACGGTAAGGCTATAGCCTTGCGTTTTTTTCTAAATTTGACATTTTTCGAAAATCCTCAAAAATCCTCAAAAATCCTCAAAAATCCTCAAAATGATGAAAAACGGCATGCTGTGCAAGACCGTAAGGCTATAGCCTTTTGTTTTTGCCACGTTTCGTCATTTTTTGAAAATCTTCAAAAATGCTCGGAACGAAGAAAAACGGTAAGGCTATAGCCTTGCGTTTTTTTTTCTTTCAAAATTTGTCATTTTTCGAAAATCCTCAAAAATCCTCAAAATGATGAAAAACGGCATGCTGTGCAAGAATGTAAGGCTATAGCCTTTCGTTTTTGCCACGTTTAGTAATTTTTTGAAAATCTTCAAAAATGCTCAAAACGATGAAAAACGGTAAGGCTATAGCCTTGCGTTTTTTTCAAAATTTGACATTTTTCGAAAATCCTCAAAAATCCTCAAAACTATGAAAAAGGGCATGCTGTGCAAGACCGTAAGGCTATAGCCTTTCGATTTTGCCACGTTTCGTCATTTTTCGAAAATCTTCAAAAATGCTCAAAATGATGAAAAACGGTAAGGCTATAGCCTTGCGTTTTTTTTTTTTTTTCTAAATTTGACATTTTTCGAAAATCCTCAAAAATCCTCAAAACGATGAAAAACGGCATGCTGTGCAAGAATGTAAGGCTATAGCCTTTAGTTTTTGCCACGTTTCGTCATTTTTTGAAAATCTTCAAAAATGCTCGGAACGAAGAAAAACGGTAAGGCTATAGCCTTGCGTTTTTTTTTTTTTCTTTCAAAATTTGTCATTTTTCGGAAATCCTCAAAAATCCTCAAAACTATGGAAAACGGCATGCTGTGCAAGACCATAAGGCTATAGCCTTTCGTTTTTTGCCACGTTTCGTCATTTTTGAAAGTCTACAAAAATGCTCAAAACGATGAAAAACACTAAGGCTATAGCCTAGCGTTTTTTTCAAAATTTGACATTTTTCGAAAATCCTCAAAAATCCTCAAAACGATGAAAAAGGGCATGCTGTGCAAGACCGTAAGGCTATAGCCTTTCGATTTTGCCACTTTTCGTCATTTTTCGAAAATCTTCAAAAATGCTCAAAATGATGAAAAACAGTAAGGCTATAGCCTTGCATTTTTTTCAAAATTTGACATTTTTCGAAAATCCTCAAAAATCCTCAAAACGATGAAAAACGGAATGCTGTGCAAGACGGTAAGGCTATAGCCTTTCGATTTTGCCACGTTTCGTCATTTTTCGAAAATCTTCAAAAATGCTCAAAATGATGAAAAACGGTAAGGCTATAGCCTTGCGTTTTTTTGTTTTTTTCTAAATTTGACATTTTTCGAAAATCCTCAAAAATCCTCAAAACGATGAAAAACGGCATGCTGTGCAAGAACGTAAGGCTATAACCTTTCGTTTTTGCCACGTTTCGTCATTTTTTGAAAATCTTCAAAAATGCTCGGAACGAAGAAAAACGGTAAGGCTATAGCCTTGCGTTTTTTTTTTTTTCTTTCAAAATTTGTCATTTTTCGAAAATCCTCAAAAATCCTCAAAACTATGGAAAACGGCATGCTGTGCAAGACCGTAAGGCTATAGCCTTTCGTTTTTGCCACGTTTCGTCATTTTTTGAAAGTCTACAAAAATGCTCAAAACGATGAAAAACACTAAGGCTATAGCCTAGCGTTTTTTTCAAAATTTGACATTTTTCGAAAATCCTCAAAAATCCTCAAAACGATGAAAAAGGGCATGCTGTGCAAGACCGTAAGGCTATAGCCTTTCGATTTTGCCACTTTTCGTCATTTTTCGAAAATCTTCAAAAATGCTCAAAATGATGAAAAACGGTAAGGCTATAGCCTTGCGATTTTTTCAAAATTTGACATTTTTCGAAAATCCTCAAAAATGCTCAAAACGATGAAAAACGGAATGCTGTGCAAGACGGTAAGGCTATAGCCTTTCGTTTTTGCCACGTTTCGTCATTTTTTGAAAATCTTCAAAAATGCTTGGAACGAAGAAAAACGATAAGGCTATAGCCTTGCGGGTTTTTTTTCTTTCAAAATTTGTCATTTTTCGAAAATCCTCAAAAATCCTCAAAACTATGGAAAACGGCATGCTGTGCAAGACAGTAAGGCTATATAGCCTTTCGTTTTTGCCACGTTTCGTCATTTCTTGAAAGTCTACAAAAATGCTCAAAACGATGAAAAACACTAAGGCTATAGCCTAGCGATTTTTCAAAATCTGACATTTTTCGAAAATCTTCAAAAATCCTTAAAACGATGAAAAAGGGCATGCTGTGCAAGACCGTAAGGTTATAGCCGTTCGATTTTGCCACTTTTCGTCATTTTTCGAAAATTTCAAAAATGCTCAAAATGATGAAAAACGGTAAGGCTATAGCCTTGCATTTTTTTCAAAATTTGACATTTTTCGAAAATCCTCAAAAATCCTCAAAACGATGAAAAACGGAATGCTGTGCAAGACGGTAAGGCTATAGCCTTTCGTTTTTGCCACGTTTCGTCATTTTTTGAAAATCTTCAAAAATGCTTAAAACGATGAGAAACGCTAAGGCTATAGCCTTGCGTTTTTTTTTCTAAATTTGACATTTTTCGAAAATCTTCAAAAATCCTCAAAACGATGAAAAACGGCATGCTGTGCAAGACCATAAGGCTATAGCCTGTCGTTTTTGCCACGTTTCGTCATTTTTTGAAAATCTTCAAAATGCTCAGAACGAAGACAAACGGTAAGGCTATAGCCTCGCGTTTTTTTTTTCTTTCAAATTTTTCATTTTTTGAAAATCCTCAAAAATCCTCAAAATGATGAAAAACGGAATGCTGTGCAAGACCGTAAGGCTATAGAATTTCGTTTTTGCCATGTTTCGTCATTTTTCGAAAATCTTCAAAAATGCTCAAAATGATGAAAAACACTAAGACTATAGCCTTGCGCGTTTTTTTCAAAATTTGACATTTTTCAAAAATCCTCAAAAATCCTCAAAACGATGAAAAAGGGCATGCTGTGCAAGACCGTAAGGCTATAGCCTTTCGATTTTGCCACTTTTCGTCATTTTTCGAAAATCTTCAAAAATGCTCAAAATGATGAAAAATGGTAAGGCTATAGCCTTGCGTTTTTTTTTGTTTTTTTTCAAAATTTGACATTTTCCGAAAATCCTCAAAAATCCTCAAAACTACGGAAAACGGCATGCTGTGCAAGAACGTAAGGCTATAGCCTTTCGTTTTTGCCACGTTTCGTCATTTTTTGAAAATCTTCAAAAATGCTCAAAATGATGAAAAACGGTAAGGCTATAGCCTTGCGTTTTTTTCAAAATTTGACATTTTTCGAAAATCCTTAAAAATCCTCAAAATGATGAAAAACGGCATGCTGTGCAAGACCGTAAGGCTATAGCCTTTCTTTTCTGCCACGTTTCGTCATTTTTTGAAAATCTTCAAAAATGCTCAAAACGATGAAAAACGGTAAGGCTATAGCCTTGCGTTTTTTTCAAAATTTTGACATTTTTCGAAATCCTCAAAAATCCTCAAAATGATGAAAAAAGGGCATGCTGTGCAAGACTATAAGGCTATAGCCTTGCGTTTTTTTTCCTCCCAAATTTTGACATTTTCCGAAAATCCTCAAAAATCCTCAAAAATCATCAAAACGATGAAAGACGGGATGACTTGCTGACCATGACCATGCCGGATGCTGCCCATTTTATTTTAGCCACCTTGGAATAATTATAGGCTACGTTCAAATATCAACCTCTACAGCTGCAGCCATCATTATAGGTGTGAGTCATTAATTCATTGTAAATTCAGCGTGATCATGATCTGCCGGGGGGCAGGTTTCATCATCTTTTTAAAATTATGGAAAATTGTCACAAACGATGAAAAACGGCATGGTGTCCAAGACCATGTACTATAGCCTGTCGTTTTTACTGGTTTTGTCACTTTTTTGAGAATCGTTGAAAACAACTAAAAACGACATACTATGGTATGTCGTTTTTCAAAACGATGAGAAACGACAGACTATGCAGCCCAGCTACGATGCACACTCTTATAAGAAATGGTGTGAGCTCAAAGGTCTACTTTATCTCATCAGTCCACGACAATGTACTTATGGCCTGTTGTTTTTTCCAGGTTTCGTGACTTTTTTGAAAATCGTCAAAAACGGCAAAAAACGACATAGTATAGATGTGGTTTTTCGTTGTTTTCGACAAAAGCAATGCAAAAGTTCTGCGAGGAAGTGAAAGGGACACGGTACTACCTACCCCTACTAATGAAGGGAAAGCCAATCAGAGTTGTCGGCGTTGCCAAGAGAAATAGCTGGTACAAAAACCATCAGCTCATAAGTCGTCTGGAACTATGTATTTTACACAGGGAACTATGTATTTTGTGTCCATATCACTACGCCCAAAAAGTAGTTCCATGTGATAGGGAGGTAGAAAATGAACGAAGGAGAATAATTCAACAATACAAATCACATTCGTTTTGTGGAATACTTTACTTTTGCTGCGTGGCCCCAGAGACCCCCACAAAATGACCGGAACTACTTCATATTTCACCAAAACCAGTGCAGAACTCCCACCACAGGACTATGGAAATCAATTAATACAGTTGACACCCTAACCCTATTTATGGCAAGTATTTCATAGAGCTTAACTTCAAAGAATCCGGACTTTCCCTTTAAGAAGCAAATCAAGTGGACCCTTATTTAGCAAATGCAACCAAATGGCCTCTCAGAGTTAAATTGACAGAAATAAAAATAAAAATAAATGGGGGTTAAAGAGAGAGAAAGACAGTCAGCTACAAGGTCAATAGTTTTCTTTCAAAATGATTAAGGGGAGATACAGCATAGAATGTGTTTGAATAGTAGCCTACAAAATCAAAAATGTTTTAATGCTTATGATATTGTTCAGGCTATTATTGTGGTAATTGAACGTTACAGCATCATTACAAGTAGGCTACAGGGCTTGACAAAGACAAATTTGAGCAGACAACTATCCCTCAAAAAAAGTCTGATCAGATTTGGAACAAATCCTATTGGATTTCCAATAGGAATCCCTTAGGATTCCTATAAGAATCCTAGTGGATCTTATTAAGATTTATTATTATTATTATACGATCTTATAGGAATCCTATAAGAAAATCCTAAAGGATTTTCTTATAGTATCCAATAGGATTCTAATAGAATCCTATAGGATCTTCCATGAGGATTCTACAATAGGAACCTACTGGAACCTACTGGAAATTCAATAGGATTTGTTCCAAAATCTGATAGGAGGAATCCTATAGGATTTTTTGACTAGGGTGTTCTGCTCAGCTCAACCAAAACAATAAATGTTTACATTTAGGCACCCCTATGATTTGGGGACTCCCGCTATAATACGTCATCTTTTCTTGATACCCGCAAAATCAATGAAAAAATAAAAAATAAAAATGCCATACTATCGTATGTCCTCCGAGACCATGAATATAGCCATTGTTTTTGCCTTGATTTCGTCATTTATTTATTTTTTAATCTTTGAAAATGTCAAAAAACGACTTTTCAAGACATGGACTAGAGCCTGTCTTTTTTCCCCTCAACACAATGAGCATGATATAAAAATAAACCCTGTGAATACAACATATTGAGCAGGGCACCGCAGGGAGTTGAACCCTGTTCCGGTAAACCAGAAGTCCTACAACCAGTGCCTTAGTTTTTCTTTTGTTGTCATTTACAGGTTCAACAGCAAACACTTTAATTATATGAATTTGAAAAAAAATACCAAATCAAGGAAAAATGACATGCCATGGTCTTCGAAAATCCTCGAAAATGACTAAAACCGTGGGCTATAGTATGTCCTCCAAGACCATGGAGGACATCCTCAAAAAACAACATATTATACCCAGTAAACTCGGTGAGGACCGTGACGCATTTCTAAAGTGTATATGTAGAACTTATATGGGCTTTACTTCCAGTTCGTAGATCAGCTATTTTCATTTGTGCTTGATTTCAATTACCTGGTCGCTTGTTTCTCTTGCGAATCTGGCAACAAGTCAAGAGCTAACAGGAACTTCTGCACACACAAATGCAAAGACTTATTGGTCGTAGAGAAGTCGTGACTATAGAGGCCATATTCTCCTCTCCTGGCAGACATAATGTGCTTCATAGAGCTGAGCAGTCCCGCCCCTCACATCGCTCTGGCTCCAGAAATGGATTCTCGATTCATTTTCCTCAAAGACTTTTTGAAAAAGGTTTATACAAGGACGATTACACCACGCCCAAAGCCAACTCGAGTCGTGACAAATTATGACAACGAACACAAACAATCTTTTGGGACAATCAAATAACTTCTAAGAAGAAAAATGAAAAACAAAAAGTCTTATATCCTGCCTTTTTTTCTTCTTGCTAATTAATTATTGTATGATAATATTGTGTTTGTTGTCATGATTTGTCACGACCCGAGTTGTGTAATTTTCAAAAAGTCTTTGAGGAACATGAATGGGGAATCCATTTCTGAAGCCAGGGCGACATCACGAGAGGGGCAGGACTGCTCAACTCTATAGAGCAGTCCTGTGCAGGGGGCAGGGGCGGATGGCATGCAAAACAACCCAAGATACCCAAGAAATTATAGTGCTTATATTTAAAATGATCTGAAACACTACTACTGCTACTAACTACAGTTGTGGCATCACTAAACCAACAGCATTTCATCATCCATAACAGAAAACTCTCTGAGTCAGACCTTTAGCTTTATGCATGCTGTGTGTCTGTTGTTATTATTGATGCTTAATTGCCTAAAAAAGTCCTGTAACTGAAAATGGTATGGGTGCGGCTTCATTCAATAGATCCTGTAAGCTTCCGTGGCCAGTTATAATTATATGTAGTAAATTATGTAGTAGATAATAAAAGTGATGAATCCTGATGAAGAGAGGAAAGAGAGGAAGGTATACGAGGATAAATAAATACAGAAAAGACAAATAGGCGACTGTGGCTCAGGAGGTAGAGCACCGGTATAGGGTGAGTCAGTGATCCAAGTAAGAGGTTTGTTTCCGGGCACCTCTCTACATGTCGAAGTGTCCTTGGGCAAGACACTGAGCCCCAAATTGCTCCCGTTTGTGCTGGTTGTGCCTTGCATGGATTCATTCGCAATGAATTTACAGTATGGGTGAATGTAATGCATTATGTAAAGCGCCCGGCATGTAATTGCACCATTTAGAGTAAAGGAGGAGCAAAAGCAGAGAGGATATGAAAATACATTGCGATTGAGAGAAATGCTTAAGTTATGCTCAGATATTAGATGATGCAGTCCCCTGAGCATGTGGTTTGGCTGCTTTATGCTTTATGGTGACTCAATACATTGAAGTACGGTGTATATGAAATGAAGCTAAAGGTCTTTAAACACTGGGCCGGCACATAATTTAACCAAGAATTTGAAATACTCACCAGTCAAAATATTCATTGTATTGTAGTATGGTACGTTGGTGGGGATGCTCTTTCTGAATAATGATAACGTCGCGTTATCGACACATCTGTCTGTCTGTCTGTCTGTCTGTCTGTCTGTCTGTCTGTCTGTCTGTCTGTCTGTCTGTCTGTCTGTCTGTCTGTCTGTCTGTCTGTCTGTCTGTCTGTCTGTGTGAGAACGGGTTTCGTTATATGCTACCTGGATTTCCCACGGCTCTCTGGTGCAAATACAAGAGGAAAAAGACATGAGGAAAGACTGAATGAGGTGGTGGTAATATGGTATGATTTAAGCATTTGATCCAGACGCTGCATGACGGTAAAGCATGCAGACTGTGTGAGCGCAATGTCAATTCACCTAACCTTTAGTCTGTGCAGGTTACTTGTGTCTTAATAACTTAAGAACTAAATGTTATGGTGCAACAAGGTAAAGAGAAAACAAACAAAAAAAAATAGCTGATCTGCGATGCAACGTGTTCGACATGAGATTGTATACATCTGCAATTTCTTTATTGATGCTTTGAATAGAAACTGATGAGAATAAGAAGGGTATAACACCTTTCCAAAAAAGATAGATACATCTCTGCACATCTGTAGTTACTTGTGTGAGCGGAGCAGGCGTAAGTTAAGTGATCGGTGCACGGCATACAGGTGCACGGCATACAGGTGCACGGCATACAGGTGCACGGCATACAGGTGCACGGCATACAGGTGCACGGCGCGTGGTGGTCATCCTCCGGGTTGCTCCGATTGGCCGGTTTAAGTGATGATGTAATCATAATATGATGACGTTCCATGAGCGGAGTGAGCTAATATTATTAGCTCACTCCGCTCATGCACGAGTAGGGCATGGCCTACTTGTGCACAAAGCGCAACTTTGCACTATACCGAGTGCTGTTATGTCTGTCTGTAGTTCACATGTCTATAGAAATTGCATTTGGACAAAATCTGTTTTGGTGTGAAGAAAAAGTGTTTTGCAAAGATATGCCTACAGGTGGCGCTATAACAGACCCATGAAGGATTTGGGGCTCTAGCACAGTGCTTTTCAAGAGGTGGTCCGGGGACCAGCTGTTGAAAGTGGTCCCTGAGTGTGGTCCCTGAGAGGATTCCGGGTGGACCCCAGCTAAATGATGGAAAGTTGGTTAACCAGATGTAACTCTTTGAGAGCGTAAAAATGAAACCAAATTGACCCTTGCGGGTCCATTTGGTTTCTCAAGAATTAAAGTATTCATGATATGAATTAGCCCCAAGTCTACACAACTAGAGAATGTAGAAGATTAATGCTCATTTTTGATCTACTGTTTGCCTGTTTTGTATCCGAAATCCAGCCTGGAATTGTGGTCAAATACAAACGAAATCTTTAGTTTTGGGGTTCATTGGGGCTAAAATGTCATCAAATGGTGGTCTGTGGGGGTTGAAAAAGGTTGAAAACCACTGCTCTAGCATGCATGGAGTGTTGAGCTGCGATCAAGCCAACCGTGTCAGAGATTAGCTGTTCACAGACCGACACACAAGCAGCCACACAGACGGACAGAGGAGCACAAATCTACTCTCTCAGCATGCCTTCTGCCTATAATAAAGACAATGAGGAAAGACAACTGTATTTCTGAGCCAGAGAAAAAGACAGAGAGAGGCAGGCAGGGGTGTCAGAGAGGGAGGGAGAGAGACAGAGAGGGAGGGAGAGAGACAGAGAGGGAGAGAGTGAGGGAGAGAGAGAGAGCGAGAGAGAGAGAGGGAGGGAGAGAGGGGGAGAGAGTGAGAGAAGGAGAGAGTTGGGGGGTTAGGGAGGGTTCAGGCTGGTGGCAGTCGATGCCCGAGGCAGGGTTGCGGGGTCGAGCCCCCCCAGACAGCCACGCGGCACCACGCAGCCCCCTCTCCAGATCCCAGGGGGGGACGGGAGGGCCACATCAGCCAAGCGAGGGAGGGGCACACTCAGTTAGGGCAGTGGTTCTCAACCTGTGGGGTCGGTCTGGTCTGGATGACAGAGGAGTTGCAATTTAATGACTATAAACACATTTTATGAACACATGTCTAATATATATATTAGAGCTGTCGATCGATTAAAAAATGTAATCGCGATTAATCGCATGATTGCCCATAGTTAATAGTTCTAAATATACCTTAAATGAGTGTTTTTCAAGAATATTCATATCAAGGTCAATTATTTATTCTTCATTTGAGCCACAGACCACCATTTGATGATATTTATTTAGACTTCCAGACCTAAATTAAAGAATTTGTCAGCAATTTGATGTTGGTATCATTAGGAGCGAACATGCACATTTTGTAGAAGGTTTTCTACATTCTCTAATTGTGTAGACTTATTTTAAAGTGAATGAATGAATGAATGAATGAATGAATGAATGAATGAATGAAATTTTTATTTAACAGAGATGAGAGTTATTGCACAAGTCAAGTACACACTGCTACAAAACTGATAACAGCTTGGAGAATTACAGTACAATTCAAGTACAACTGCATCAAATCTGAAAAAGCTGATTGGACACACTAGTTAAGCATACACTTGTTTACAATAGTGGCCAACTTGTTCATTTCATAGAGGCATTCAAGTACCGTACATACAAAACAACTACTTCAGTAAAAACAGAAGCAGCAAATCATGGAGGCAAAATCATAGTGGAGGTAAAAAGGGAAAAGAGAAATGTACAAAGAGGAGAGGCGGGTGGGTGGGGGGATTTTATATACATTTTTGTTTTACAGAGGCCAGTTAAGAATTGCAGCCATCTGTAGGTGCCCTTTGAGAGCGGTTTTGAAGGAGTCAAGGGATTTACATGCCTTTATGACTGTTGGTAGGGCATTCCACATTTTGGTGGCATATGAGCGGAAGGAGTTAAGACCCTTGTTTGTGCCAAATCTGGGTTGGACATGGTTAGTAGCACTCCCTCTGGTGTTGTGGGAGTGTACTTCATTGACATTAAGGAAGTATTTGGATAGGTATAAGGGTATTTTGGTAGAGTATCGTATTTTGTGGACCAAACCCATTGCGAGATGTTGTACTCTGTCGTCAACCCTAAGCCAACCCAAACTGTCGAAGTGGGCAGGGGTGAGGTGGGTTCGAGGTGTGAGGCCAAGTAACAGTCTGACAAGTTTGTTTTGGGAGGTCTGTAGCCTTGTTTTTAAGGTTTTTGAGGTGCTGTGGTACCAAGAGGTGCAGGCATAGTCAAAGTAACCTTGAACCAGGGCTCCAGTTATGGTCTTCAGAGTGTCTTTCTCGACCAGTGAGGAGATCCTGTATAGGAATCTAGTTCTTTGGTTGACCTTTTTGATTACGTTGGTGGCCATTTTATCACCGGAAAGATTTGCCTCCAGGATGGAACCCAGGTAGGTAATTTCTTCTTTCCGGGTGATAATGGTTTCCCCCACTTTGACAGTGAAGCCATCCGCCTTACTGAGCTTAGCATTTGTACCAAAGAGTATGGATTCAGTTTTACCAAGGTGTAGTGATAGTTTGTTATCGGCGAGCCAGGTGCAGATTCTACTGAGTTCGGAGCTGAGGACTTTTTCGACCTGCTGTTTGTTCTTGTGCGAGACCAGCAGTGCTGAGTCATCGGCAAACAAGAACAATTTGCAGTCACAGGCAGATGTCATGTCGTTCACATATAGAAGGAACAGTAGAGGCCCCAGTATGCTCCCTTGTGGAACACCACAGCTCACAGGGAGGGGAGGGGACAGAGCTCCATCCACCTCCACCATCTGTTCTCTCCCCTCAAGGTAGGACTGCATCCAGCTCACCGATATGCTATCGAAACCAATTGCTCTCAGTTTGTTAAGCAGTATGGAGTGGTTCACGGTGTCAAAGGCCTTTTGGAGGTCCAGCATGACCATGCCGCAGTATTTGCCATCATCCACTTCCTGCCTGATGTGGTCGCTCAAGTAGAGGAGGCATGTGTCAGTGGAGTGGGATGTTCTAAAGCCAGATTGAAATTCGTACATTAGTTTTTTTGAGGCCAGGTACTTCTCCACCTGTTCGTACACTATTTTCTCCATCACTTTCGAGACGGAGGTTAGAATAGAGATCGGGCGGTAGTTACCGGGGTCTAATTTGCTCCTTTCTTGTGCAAGGCGGTTACTTTGGCCAGTTTGAAATCTTGGGGGACCTGTCCTTGTTTGATGGAGAGGTTGACTATGTGTGTGATGATAGGAGCTATAGAGCTGGCTGAGTCACTAAGGAATTTGGAGGGAATATTGTCGTGCCCCGTGGCCTTGTGGGGTTGGAGGGCACTCAGTTTTTTGGACACCACCTCCGTTGTTACCATTTCCAGTTTAAACTCATCTTTGCAAACACCTAGGTTTTTGTAGAAGGTCATGATATGTTCTACACCAAAACGCCCAGAGTGGGGGGGCAGTTTGCTAACCAGTGTTGTTGCTATGTTTGTAAAGAATGAGTTTAAGTTATTGGCTACATCAAGTTTGTCAGTGATGAGGGTTTCATCACGTTTGATGTTTATGTTGGAAACTTTGGTTTTTAGTTTCTGACTGCAGCCTAGATGGTTGTTAAATAGCTTCCAGAGCTCCCGTGGGTTGTGTTTGTTCTCCTCTGCTTTGTCGTTGATGTAATTACATTTAGCAGATTTGATCAAGGCAGTTACGGTATTCCTTAATTTGTTTCTTAGTGTTTTTAGAGTGGCTAGTTTGGTTTGTAGATGCTTGCTGTTGGGTCGCTCGGCTAGTTTGGATTTGCATTTGAGAAGTTCAGAGCACTTTTTGTCTCTGGCTTTCATCGCAGTCAGAATGTCAGGATTCATCCATGGCTCTGAGCGGGTTTTCACCCTGATGGTTCTGAGAGGAGCCATGCGGTTAAGAACCGATAAGAATTTGTTTTTGAAACGTAGCCAAGCTTCGCCGACTTGTGAGCAAGCAAACACATCGGACCAATCCACAGTCTCAAGTTCTTGGTTGAGGACCTCGCTAGAGTAGTTTTTGAGGTTTCTGGATGTGACTGTTTTGAGGCAGCCACTCTTTTGTTTTTGTATTTTGCGGGTACAAAAAATCATAAAATGATCGCTGAGTCCGCATACAATAACACCATTATTTGAGATTCTGGATTTGTCCGTGGTCAGAATGAGGTCAATGACAGTTTGGGAAGAATCACATACTCTAGTGGGTTTGGTGATTAGCTGGTTGAAGCTGAGTAAGTCACAAAACCTGCTGAAAGACTTAAACACAGGTGCCTCCCTGCGTAGAATATCTGTGTTCATGTCGCCAACCAGAATTTTCTCAACACCTTCAACTCCAGCTAAGCAGCCTTCGAGGATGTCATAAAACCCTTGTTGATCAGGCGACCTGTAGATGGTGCCCACTAATACTGATTTAGCATTCTTGAAGATTAATTCAACCCACACGGATTCAATATCAACGTGCTGCAAGTCAGTACGAGTGATGTATTCGGTGTCTTTGTGAATATACATACAAACTCCACCGCCATGCTTGTTCCTGTCATTTCTAACAATTGAATAATTTTCTATTTCAATCTCAGGGTCCTTGTGGAGCAGTCGAGTTTAGTTTCGGAGAAACTAAGAATGTTAGCTTTACCACATTTAAACAATTCTCTGAGTTCTGCTAGTTTAGGTCCAATGCTGTTCACGTTGAGGTGGAAAATGTGTATTCCTTTGGCGCCAATTAGAGCAGGGATGTCTGCTGCGCCAGAGTAGCCTGGGTCAGACAATAGGCAGAGCAGAGAGGTGTCAAGAGAGGTGTCGCTGTCGGGGGTGGGTCGGGGGAGGGTGGTGTTGTAGTCGCCAGACAGGTTTGAAGGTGGGCTAGCTGGATCGGTTGGTGGGGGGAGGGGGGGAGCGTCAGTGGGACCAGTGATGGTTGGGGACCCCCGCTGCGGGGGTGGCAGGCAGGCGCTGGCCGACTGGAGCCGGAGAGAGCTCTCTGTGATGGTCTCTGGAGGCTTCTGGAGGTCGGAAGCGTTGGTAACCATGGGTATAGTTCCACGTGAGCTCCCTTCGCAGACGGCAAAGTTGCCGGTAGCCTGGTTGGTATGCAGGGGTAGTAAACTCGCCTGACTGTCTGCCGTCCTGTCCATATCAGCCTCGTTGGTCAGTAGAAGTCGTTGCTGTTGAAGAAGTCTAGCCTGCCGCCGTGTGATCGGCCGGGGTTGAGTTCGATGTCTCCCGCGGCTAATAGGCACAGAATGATCACCGCTCTACGATCGATTCGGCCGCGCGGGGGTTTATTTTTACGATCCGGGTTCTTGGTTAGAAAGGTGTGGATCGCCGCTGACCCAAAGGGAATATGTTTCCGTTCGGTTCCTCTTAGAAGAAAAAAGTCGCTGTGTAATTCCTCATGCGAGTTTCTGTTTTGCTCGTATCGTTTAGTGTCCTCCTGGTGTGGAATCCGTGGTGACTTCATGTAGTAATCCGAAATCCATAGAATGAGGAAGGGAAACAAAGCAGAAATTGCTGTAATCCGAGCCATTGTTAATGGTGAGCTGGAGAGAGGTGAAAAAATGCGACCGTCCCCTTCGAGGGTCAGAGTCAGAGTATGTGTTGCATGAAAGCATTGAATGAATGCTCCAATGCTCCAATGCTCCTCGACGAACATATAGCCTACACAACTGCAAATAAACAAAAACAGCCTTGTTAAGTACTCTTTCTGTCAATTATTAGTTATTTATTAATGTATAAGCCATGTAATAAGCAGGATAACACAGTTCGAATCGGTGAGTTGTTTCCTAATAACTGTTGGGTGTTATCCCTTACATATTAAGTACTTACTGCAATCAAAAGTAATAAACTTTAGGCCTACTATTAAAAATGCAGCCTGGATCCAGCCCTTAATCGCCAGCTTAAAAAATACTACCTTATTTCTTCCCCCTGTGATTCAAGGACTGGTGTCCCTCGCTCCGGTGTCGTTAATATTAGTTGGAAATCCAACTGCAGCATAGCTGATTGGCCGACAGCCCTGTCACTCAATAGTGTCTGCTCCTCCATTGCTTCTTTAAAGAAGCGTCCGGTTTTATAAACATCATCATCTGACATATTTCACTGCTTTTGTTCACATGCTAGTAACACGCATAAACTTTGTTTGGTTAGCAAACAGACATTAGACGCATTAATGAACACAACATTGCTTTCCAAATATTCAATTTCTTATGGGTTGGTATGAGCCAATCACCGGAAGACTGACACTTTGATAACGCCCATCCTGGAAACTGCTGTGAAGGAAACGAAAAGACAATTCAGACTGAGGGCTAAAAAATGACCAAAACTTGACCAATTTTTTAAGAAAGAATGCAAATCATTCATGTATGGCCTGAAAAGTTTGAAAAACCCTGAGTTATAGAGCACATTTCCACCTCAAATGTCCTTTTTCCTCTCTCTGTTTTTGCGGCCATTCCTTCGCACATAAAGCTGACAGACAGACAGACAGACAGACAGAGAGACAGGCTGACGCACACCAGCGATGTAGTAAATGAGATCTCCAGTGCATTGCGTTTTTCTCTCAGATGTGTGTGCGATGTGTTATTGCTGCAAAGTTTCATCCGGCTTCGCAAGTAGCGTTATGGCATTAGCATGCCTAACAACCCAGCCGCTGATGCCAAATACTCTTATAGGAAGAAGCCCATTTGAGATACTGTCAACCTGTCTCTCACACGTGCTCTGTGTGTGTATGTGCGTGCGTGCGTGTGTGTGCATCTATGTTTTATTTATATATTTATTTTAACGTTTGACGGGCTAATGTAAAATGCAAGCAATCGTGCAGCAGCAAAATATCCTCACTTTTTTTTTAAGTCTGCGGCCTCTGGTCTGGACTTCCGTGATATATTCATATTTGCAGATTAATTCTAACTGATATTCAGAAGCAATTCAGAAATAATTGCTCAGGCGGGCCTTCAAACGCAACTTGGCTTAGCCGTGTCTGGAGCTAGCTGTCAGAGTTTGGCTGGTCTGCCTGCCGTTGTGTTTTATGTGATTGGTTCTTCTGGGTGTCAAGTGGATTCATCTCATTTCAGAGGCCTTACGTCATGCAGCC
>CM076983.1:36035604-36088104 GCA_039105355.1 Benthosema pterotum | reverse complement strand
CAGGCCTCAGTGCCTGCTAGCGTATATATATATATATATACAGTACGTGTGCGCATCAGAAAAGTGCTATGCTGTGTTGCTTCTCCCCGCGGTGGAGATGGAAGGCGACGCGGCGGGTTCTGCTCTCTGTCAGAAGAAGAAGGAGTGTTAATATTTAACCGGGAGAGGCTCTATTTAGAGCCTCTGCTGCCTCCTCCTCCCGGCGGACCCTGCGCTGCGCCGGTGCCCACCAGAGCCGTTATGGAGGAAAGCTGTAGCAGCCAGCCGCACGTCACTAAGTCTCCCTGACAGAATCAGTTTGCAGATGAGCTTTAAAATGCGTCGCGCTGTTTTGTGCCACACTGCTGGCAGGCAGACGGACGAATCGCGTGGATGAGTGTGTGTGTGTGTGTGTGTGTGTGTGTCCATGTCTTGCTCCTCCTGACAATCTCTTTAATTTAAGAGTATTCCCCTCAGAGGCTTGCAAACGAACGGCCTCTCCCAGAATGCACTGCGTTCTTTAACTTGCAGGCAGAGTCTGTGGTGCTGGAGGTAGTGGGTGGCTGTACTTGTTGCTACTAGATATGAATTCAATTCTCCTCTGCTCTAGGCTTCTCTGCTGTTCAGTACGGTGCTATGTCGTAGACAGAGTTCTCACTTCATGGGGCCAGTCCAATGGCGGCTCTAGTACTACGTACTTGAGACTTCCATTGAGAATGGAAACAACCGATGGGGACTACTAGTACTTGACCGGAAGAAAGCAGAAATGCATTGAACTCAGGCAACAGGCCAGCCAATGGACAAGTGAATCCTGAAAGAAAAAGGCATAGCCACACACCTTGAAGAAGGCAGTTTATCTGTCCGAAATGCTGTTTTTCCTACGTGTCCTCATTAAACTTTATACACATCACTGATCAGTGTGTGGCTATATGTTTTTTCTTTCAGTATTTTCTTTTCTTTTGACTGATACCAGTCCGTTCAAACTCTAGCCGCGCACAAAAGTTATCAACAGTTGCAACAGACACAGAGTTTTCTGTTTTGAATGATGACATTGGTTTAGTGGTGACACAACTGTAGTTAGTCAGTAGTAGTGTTTCAAAACATTTCATTTATAAGCACTTACATTTGAAATATCTTTGAAATTTGGGTTGTTTTGCAAGCCATCATGTTTGGTGGGGCAGTCAGGGCATTTAGGGGGGGCATTGCCCCCACATGTCCATGCCTTGATCTGGCCCTGCCACACGCCCCTTTCAGATTCAGCGGTGGGCCTTTGACATCACCTGTAATGCCAATGATAGACAAGTAGATTTTCACTGAGATAATATAACGCTCCAAGCTCCAGGCAACAAAAGGTCAAACATACTGTATCTCCAGATGGGGGTGTCTAGGAGCATATAGCCATGTTAATGAATGCAGACGTTCTCACTGGCAATGTATGGACCACTTCAGACACTCTCCTCCTGCACATGAAGATTTCCATTTCCACTCTGGGCAGGGGGGAAAAAAAGCTTGTCTGTGGCATGCACACAATACCTTCTCATAGGAATACATTGTGTGGCCAGAATACATATTGTACATACAGTACATACATACATACATACATACATACATACATACATAACAGAATAGCCTATAGGGTGACCAGACTTCTTGCTGTGAGTGTGTTTGATGAGAACTGTTGTGCACAAACAATTTGTGTGCGTTATGCTGCTGCATGCTCCGTTACCACCTCCGTTGCTCCCTCCGTTACCACCTGTTGTTTTAGATCAGGGTTGTCAAACTCAAGGGTCGCTAGGGTCCATTTGGTTCACATTTGTATCCTCTCAGGAAAATGTTGAAAATGGGTGGAATTCCCCTTTAATAACGACATGAATGCAAACTGCATGCATTAAAAGGAAAATGCATTATTAAAGCTCATTTTCCTGTTCCAAGCACTGCATGCTTTCATAGTAAAATGAGAAAGCAAGTCAATTGAGTTGAGAAAGTGAATCAATTAGTTGCATTCAATTCTTATCATTGTATGAGCAATATACCAGAGGGACAGTTCTAATAGTGACTTAATATCCTCCCACGAGCCAAAGATAATTAATTCGTGGGCCTGATTTTGGCCCCCGGGCCTTGAGTTTGACATATGTGTTTTAGGTCATGCTTTATGTGCATAATAAATGTATTAATTCATTTGTGATATATGATCTCACTAATAAAATATATGGATGTTTTTCTGAAAACAAATAATCCCAAATTCTATTCAAGCAATAACGCTGAGTTGTGGAAAAAAGTATTAATTATGTCCCGTCTCTCTCTCCATCTTATCCAATGGCTCCATTGTTCCGGTGACAATGATGATGATGATGATACAGGCCATTAACCTGGCTGAGCCTGCGAGGAGGAGTGAGATTCCTGTGTAATTCATGTCATTGTTAGCCTGCTGGCTATAGCCCCGCTGTTGGATGGCTTCTACAGTATGTATGTGTGTCTGACGGCTCTACTGGGCTCATTAAATGTTAATCAGAGATGCACCATCGTGGCGTAGAGGAGGGAAAATTGTCTCTGTCAGTGGCTTAGGGCACTGGAAATCATACCAGAAGAGGACGAGAGAGAGAGAGAGAGAGAGAGAGAGAGAGAAAGAGAGAGAGAGAGAGAGAGAGGGAGAGAGATAGACAGAAAGAGAGTGAGAGAGGGAACCGTGGAAAGACAGACAGACAAACTGACAAACAAAGGCGGCGAGGAAGACGCAGAAGTGGAGAGAAAACAGAAGGTCGAGAAGAGGGAGAGAATGACAGAGAGAGAGATTCCCTCGCTTGCACTAATGAACCATCACTTCCACATGTCTCTGAGCCCCGATGAGGCACCACCATGAATCTCAGCATGCATGTGTCCCAGAAAGCCCTTTATCATGAATCCCCTCAACAATATACCCTCCTCCTCCGCATGAACCCCCCCGGAAAACACCACCATATGACCACCAGTGCACCCGCAGTGCACACCACACACACACACTCGTTCTCTTCCCACATTCCCGCGTGGACACACCCCTACCAAAACGCATGATGCAGGATTGGTCGGGAAAAAGTGAGCCCCACTGTATAGTTGTCACATCAGATCTGCAACATAGAGCGGGCCGAGGGGTGTGTGTGTGTATGTGTGTGTGTGTGTGTGTGTGTGTGTGTGTGTGGTGTGTGTGTGTGTGTGTGTGTGTGTGTGTGTGTGTGTGTGTGTGTGTGTGTGTGTGTGTGTGTAGGGGTGGGGTGGGGGAGCTTCTAGGTCTGGGGCTGTGCCTGAGGGCCTCGCCTACGCTACAAAAGACTCCACTCAACTCCGGTTAGTCCCTCTCTCTGGCATATCAGCACTGACGGACCGCGTGTGGTCGCACGCACATGCGCACATGCACGTATCCACACACACACATACCGGAGCCCCCATGCCATGCCATTGGAGAGAGTTTAGGATCAACGTGCACGCGCATGCATGCAACGACACGCACACACTACACTACAGTTCTGTCTACATATAAAGGCTGATTCTGACAAATGCTCTGCTGTGCATCATGAGGTCCATCCATGCTGGACAGACTGACTGTGTGTGTGTGTGTGTGTGTGTGTGTGTGTGTGTGTGTGTGTGTGTGTGTGTGTGTGTGTGTGTGTGTGTGTGTGTGTGTGTGTGTGTGTGTGTGTGTGTGTGTGTGCCCTAGCTGCGTCACCTTGCATGTGCCGATGTGTCCCGACCCTGTGCCACCGTGTACACTACACGCACATGGGATACAGTATATACCGCCCGATAAATGTGTGTGAATGTATTTAGCGTGTGTCTGCATGTGTGTATGTGCATGCGTGTGTGAGCGTGCTATCATTCTCTCGCTAGGGGTGACAGGTTGGTTGGGGACTAATGCAGCTCGACGGAAGTGAATGTGGCCTCGAGCAAAGCAGCTGCCTGCAGCCACTCCTCATCTGAGCTGTCAGACACACACACACACACACACACACACACACACACACACACACACACACACACACACACACACACACACACACCTACACACACACACACACACACACACACACACACACACACACACACACACACAGGCACTGGAAACCATGCCATTGGAGAGAGTTTAGGATTGGCAAACGTGCACATGCATGCATGCACGTTTGCACATACACACTAGAACCCCCCGTCGCCCCTACTTTTCTGCTTGTGTGACTTCCAGACAATAATGCCTTTGCTTAAACGCAGTTGTAGACATGACACACCTTGTTTTAGGTGACTCCACTCTCTACACACGTGTGTGTGCGTGTGCGTGTGTGTGTGTGTGTGTGTGTGTGTGTGTGTGTGTGTGTGTGTGTGTGTGTGTGTGTGTGCGCGTGCGTGTGTGTGTGTGTGTGTGTGTGTGTGTGTGTGTGTGTGTGTGTGTGTGTTCTGGGCTAACCACCCACATGTCTGCGGTCCTTATATAAACCACTCTGACCACTTAACCACTGCACGTAATTAACTCAATATTTATGAAAATAGACCATCTACAAGCTCTGGAAAGTCACAACTTGCTTGTAGATCTTTTTTTTTTTTTTTTTTAATCATCAGGCCATTTTAATCATGACACAGTGAAGTCAAATTCTAGAATGCTGTCCGTCCGTCCGTCCATCCATCCATCTGTCTGTCCAAAATAATAATAATAATGAAATGCCAGTGCCTATTCTAGTCCCAAAGTATAAGCAATGTGGATAGAGGGTTAAGGTTACGATTTTAAACATAATAATGCTTATAATTCTGCAGGACCTTTAACTATACAGTATGTTTCATCTTCAGGAACTTACAACATGTTTTTGGTGTGAGGGGATACATTGCATTTTAACTTGAAGGTGCAACACTACCTATTGTACATTTGACAATACTGTATGTGAAATGACAGTAACAGTAATGCTTTGACGATAAGAATAATGTAATATAAGTAATTGTCGGTATTATCAAACATAGTTTTGCAGTAGGATGTTTTATGTTGCAGCACAACTATAAGGGAATTTATTTTCCACAAATAGCTGCAACAATGGTTTTGCACACCAAAACCACAGTATAGAATACTGCAGAAAAAATTCTCCCCTCAAAATGAATATTTTTTTCCCTTTATGGCAGTGTTTTTTAACCAGTGGTCCGGGGACCACCAGTGGTCCTTGAGAGAGTTCTAGGTAATCCCCAGCTAAATGGTGGAGAGTTGGTTAACCAGATGTAACTCTTAGAGAGCACAAACATGAAACCAAATGGACCCTTGTGGGTCCATTTGGTTTCATGTTCACGCTCTCAAGAGTTAAAATATTCATCAACTGAATTAGCCCAAGTCTACACAACTAGAGAATGTAGATGATTAATGGTCATTTTGATCTCTATGTTCGACTGTTTTGTCTCAAATCCAACCTGGAATATGGACAAAAGTACAAGAGATCTTTAGTTTTAGGTCTGTGAGGCTAAAATGTCATCAAATTCTGAATAAATAGTGGGCCCTAGTGTCAAAAAGTTTGAAAACCACTGCTTTATGTAGTTCACTGCTGTTCCACATCACACTTACATTAGCTGATCTACAAGCATGTGACAACAATCTCCTGCAGCCAATCTACAGTCTATGTTCTGCCGCGAATACACGCCTCAGAGATCTGCTATTTTCAGTATATGTGACACAGCAAGAAACCAACTATAAATCAGTCAGGTGATAAGCGTTGCCACTTGCCGGTGACCGCTGCACGCACCTTCTCTCTAAAGCCCATACTGTCTGATCTGATCTGACCTATACAATACTCTGCCCCTGTGGGAGTTCAGACTCTCTGGAAATCCACTATACCTCATTCTCAAGGCTGAGTATAAGCTGGCAGACCGCCCATAGTAGGCTATAACCTCAGCAGTGGTTGCTTCAGTACTGGGACATGCCTAGAGAGAAATGCAAACTTGTGGTAAATGAATTTATTCTGCCACTGGGGTTATAATATAAACTAACTTGGAAAGTGCAGTCAACTTAATCAGTGGGGATTCTCTATAGAAGTAATTTTACACCAGTGTGGCTCTCAATAAGGGGTCCAGGGACCTACAAGGGGTCCTCGAGCAGGTTACAGGGAGGCTCCAGCTAATTAATTGATAGTTAGGAAGCAAATGTTGTAGATTCTATTACAGATCGGGGTCCCAGAGGAAAAGGAGTGGGGGTTGTCGAAAATTAAATTTGAGGATAACTCATTCATAGCTGTCCATGCATGAAGCGATAGTGTTTTTGAGATCAAGGCAATCCAAGACTATAGTCATATCTGGTCCACAAAATCATCTGATTTCAACCAACACAAATCCTCTACACTAAAGATGGACGTCTCTGGATGAACCAGAGACAGCCAGACCACTTAAATCAATCATAACTAGTCAAGTTTGGCCCAGAATAGCTTAGCTATAGTTCTATTATTACTGGTGAATGTGTCCTGGAAACAGACCCGGATGTAACATTTCCTGAAAATGGTAAGAAAATGGTATGGGGGCAGCTTCGTCGAAGCTGCCCCCATACCATTTTCATTTAAGAGGAAACTGAGGTGGTACGGACATATCACCAGATCCTCAGGCCTTGCAAAGACCATCCTACAAGGCACCGTACAAGGTGGCAGGAGAAGAGGAAGACAAAAGAAAAGATGGGAAGATAACATCGGAGAATGGACTCACTTGAAGCTCAGTGAGGCAATGAGAGCTGCGGAGGACAGAGAGGGATGGAGAGAGCTGGTCAACAGATCATCGGTGGTGCCCCAACGACCCTCCGGGGTTACGGGATAGGTGAGGTGAGGTGAGGAGTCTACACAACTAGAGAATGTAGAAGATTAATGCTCATTTTGATCTGTATGTTCCAGGCGAGCATCTAGCACATTCTAGTGCATTTTGGAAGTGCCACTAGTGCATTTTGGATCTTGTCCAGCAGGCCACTAGGTGGCGCAGGCCACCGGGAAAACTCCCTGTACTCCGGATGGCCAATCCGCCCCTGCCTGGAAATGACGTAAAGCTCATCCCCATATGGGCTAGGATCTGGCCTAGTCTTGAACATCACTGGAGTCACTGGTCAATGGTATGAAGATGTCCTCCAGTGACTCTGGTGATGTTCAAGACTAGGCCAGATCACTGCCCACACATGGGGTGATCTTAATTACGTTGTCACAGGACGTCTACACCAATTGGAATAATAATGCTTATTCTGGGTCACGTCTGACTAGTTATGATTGATTTATGTGAGTCTGACCTCAATATGACTCTCTCTGGATAAAAAAAAACAAACAAAATAAAATAAATAAATAATATAATTCATTCATTTCGTTCTATTTAGTGGTGGGCCACTGTAATGCCAATTGCTTTTATTTCTGGCACAACGTTGCGTCTTCATTGGCAAATGAGGCTAATTAATATAGCACAATTCAACAATATAATAAAAAAAATGTCTCAAATTATTATCAATCAGCAGCCATTTTATCATGTCTTTCTTTCTTTCTTTCTTTCTTTCTTTCTTTCTTTCTTTCTTTCTTTCTTTCTTTCTTTCTTTCTTTCTTTCTTTCTTTCTTTCTTTCTTTCTTTCTTTCTTTCTTTCTTTCTTTCTTTCTTTCTTTCTTTCCCAAACTGAGCTCATGCACTCTAATGGAACATCATGCAAACTCCACACAGAGAGGAGTGTGTTTAATCCCAGGAACTTCTGTCTGGCTGCGAGGCAGCAGCACAAACCACCAAGTGGGGTCCGGGGACCCTAGGGGGTCCTTGAGGGTGTTCCCAGGAAGATGAGCTAGTACAGCACCAAGTTTAAACACCTTATCTTACTTAACTGACTTTTATACTTTGACTACTGGAAGTACAACCTGACGACGTGTCAAATCGTGAGCTTTTGCTATTCTTTTAAAACATTACGAACATTGTGATGATCTCCTGACAAATCCTAACAAGACAAACTATATAAGGCATGCACGACGACTTTTCAGATGGGGCTCCATGGCCAAATACATGTCAATTTGGCGTCCTTGACTTGACAAATATTTGAGGCACTGTCTGATAATAACAAAGCAGCCATGAGGTCCCAGACATAATAATAATAGTGATATAGACTTGAAGGAATTCTGGGACATTTTGCTCTTTGCTGTTACCATGTTTACTATGTGTAAAACACACACACACACACACACACACACACACACACACACACACACACACACACACACACACACACACACACACACACACACACACACACACCATGTTTACATTAGAGCCTGGGTGGTTACCATGGCGACGGAGTGCCCCTCTTAACTGGTGCACTCAGGAATAATGCATTGTTGAACAGTGCCTGAGGCTAAACACGCACACGCATGCTCTCTCTCCCTCGCACACACAGACACACACACACGCCCATGTGCGTGCACGCACGCTATAGCAGATGTTAAGGATTAGCGTGTGTGTGTGTGTGTGTGTGTGTGTGTGTGTGTGTGTGTGTGTGTGTGTGTGTGTGTGTGTGTGTGTGTGTGTGTGTGTGTGTGTGTGTGCACGATTGTGTATGTGTGCGGGCATGCCATGTCTGTGTGCACAATCAAATGCACATCAGTACTGTGGCCAGTGTTTCCATTGATTATCACAGCTGAGGTGGACTCCATTAGCTTCTTGGTACCAGCCCTGGCAGCACATAGCCAAGGAGCATGTGTGTGTGTGAGCAGGGTGTGTGTGTCAGGGTCAAGTTGTGGTCCTGGGTTCTGTAAGGATGTTTGCACTACTGCTGCTCCCTCTAGTGGCAGGTGACCCTCACTTGTAACCCCCCCTACCTCTCCCTCTCCATCTCTCTCTCTATCTCTTGCTCTCATAGGCACCTTAACATGCATGCACATGCTCATACAGGGGACAGATATGATGATGATGATGATGATGATGATGATGATGATGATGATGATGATGATCAGGGCTGGATCGAGGCATGGGCATGGGGGGACAATGCCGCCCAAAATGCCCAGACTGCCCCACCAATGGCATGGCATGCAAAACAACCCAAATTTCAAATATATTTCAGATTAAAGTGCTTATAAAATGATTCAAAGCACTATGCTATACTACAATCACAGTCACACCACTAAACCACCATCTCTTCATTCAAAACCATTAACTTTATGCATGCTGCATGCCCGATGGAACTTCAACAACAACTTGCCTAATAAAAGTCCTGTAACCGAAAATGGTATGGGTGTATGTATACGTTACAGGGACGCTAAAATGTTTCGGAATACAAACGTAGATAAGAAAATCACACCCATGTGAAGTCAGGGCTGTATGATAAATTAGTGCATTTAACAGCGCCTTTATCCAAGGTGCTTTACATAGGTTGTGGATCCCATTCACTCATTCATACACCAATGTTGGCGGAACCATGCAAGATACCGACCAACACGTCGGGAGCATTTAGAGTTTAAGTGTCTTGCTCAGGGACACATCGACACTAACTTTGGGGAGCCCCGGTCCAAACCGGCAACCTTGTGACTACCATCCAGCCCTGAGCCACTGCCACGATGATATTGTCATGACAAAATACCGGTTTGGTCATCTGATATCAATTCTCTGTACTTGTCAGTGCCATTGAATGTTTCTGTTAGAACAAGAATCTACAGTATAGCTGAATATAGGAGGGGCTAGCGGTGCCCCTCAAAACGTCAAGGCAATTACTAGTGTTGTAGTTCTCAAGACATTATCTCGTCTCGATACCAGTCTCAAGACAATTTTCGTTGTTTGGTCTTGCTTTTGTCTTGCCCTCACTTGTCTTGTCTGGGCTTCGCCACTCTGCAATTCATTTGTCTTGACGTCTTGTCTTGGTCTCACCCTCGATTTGTCTCGGTCTTGTCACAATCTCGGATCAAATGTCTTGGGTCTCTTTCGCCAGCGAGACCACTCGAGACAATGCAAAGGAAATGTTCTATATTCATTGTGTCGACCAATGAGCCCATTCATAAAGATATAGCTGTCTTATACAGAGCGCAGCGCCGGATGACCCGCATACTGTATCACTGGCAGTCCACAAACCCATAGTTAGTATTACAGTATACAGTAACAACTAAAGTCTCTGTAATGTGTTATGTCGTACTATTACTCCAGAACAATCAAAAATTGGCTTTCGGCCTCGACCTCTCTGGGTCTTGCCCTCCGCCTCGGTCTCGACCCCTTTAGGTCTTGGTCTTGTTGTCGACCCCTCTAGGTGCTAAGGTGCTTGATCTCGTCTTGACCAAGTCCGTGATTGTCTCGGTCTCATTTTGGTCTCGACCGCCCCAGGTCTTGGTCTTGGTCTCGATTTAGGTACACTAGCAATTACCATATGATAATGAAGATTACAGTTATGATGATGATTACAATGCTGATGACTTGACAAGTTAAGTGACATCCCTTATCTTCTTAACCAGTTGGGACGAATACAAACACACACAAAACAAGATACTGTAAGACATGTTAAACTTTTTTTCTCCCCAGCAGTTCCGTTCCTGCAGACAGATAGCCATTGACTGGCAGCTCAGAGAGGAGGATCTCAATATACTGTAGGAATATTCACTTTTAAAGGCATGGTCCTGTTGGGAATCAGGCACCCGTCCTGAGGCACTCTACCTGCAATAATTACCGGGCTGGCTGTGGAAATAAGTTCATAAGGGACCCAGAGCCCAGCTACAAAGACAGCCATAGAATGGGCAGGCTCCAAGGACCCAGGCAGCACCATTAGTAGAGTGCATCCGTGCGAACTCGGTGTCAAAGTTTGAGCCACGGCCTGCTGCTTTCTGAAAGAGTCAAAGTTTAAACTCGCAGGCAGACAGACAGACAGACAGACAGACAGAGACGTCTGCCATGGAGGAAGAGGTGACCGTAAGGCCGAGCTTCAAGTAACACAACTTAAAAGTTTATCAAAACATTTCAAAGTTGGGGAATTGCAATAGAAGATCTGTGTATTGATTTTGTACAGTTGGAGAGATGGACAATGAAAACACTTCCACTGATAAAGTTTAAGAAAAGAAATTGCTCTGCAACAAAAGCCTATTTAATATGGGCAATATTTTAAAAAGGGAATATACATAATATATTATCTTATTTAATGCATGGGTGCTGCATTAGGCAACATGTACGTCCCTTGTTTGCGGTTCCCAATAAACAACAGCACTTCTTTTGTTTTGTTCATAATGTTATTGCTTTGCCGATGTTGTATTCCTCCTTTCATGCCAATGAACCTTGTTTAAATTTGAATGTGAAATTTGAATTTTAGAAGATGATAGCAGAGGAAGGTGACAGAGGGGGAGGCGAGTGTAGACACTGGGGGGAGAGAGAGAGAGTTACAGAAAGAGAGAGAGAGAGAGTGTGTGTGTGTGTGGGGGGGGGGGGGGTTGTCAGTTGCCTGTCTGTGTTTAATGGAGGTCCCTGGTGTCGCCCTCGGGCTCCTTCACTTCACAATTAATGGAGGATCTCTCCTGGGAACGCCATGCTTCTCAATAACACACACACACACACACACACACACACACACACACACACACACACACACACACACACACACACACAAGCACACACACACACACACACACACACACACACACACACACACACACACACACACACACACACACACACACACGCGCACACACACGAACACACACACACACACTTTCAACGTACCGGTACCTTCTGTTTCAGATGAACTCTGTACAGGAGCACGTGCCGGGCCGCGAGCATCATTCTGGAGTGTGTGCACAGCATGCTTGGTTCATCATTTGTCGTAGCCTGGAACCAAAAACGAGCACTCATTGAATGTCCTCTCTGTATTCTTTTATTTACCTCTTGGTGAGCAGCAACGTACGTGTTTCCACCAGTAGGTCTTCCTCAGAGCTGTGTGGGACAACACACAACGGGAAGTGAGGTATATTTATACAGTACATCCTGAGATGCCACCAATGTGGTCCATAGTCATTAGGAACAGCTGTCAGCTGTTTGCCATTCAAGTTACATCATCAATAGAGGACATAATAATTAATGCAAGTAGTCAAGAACATCAAGGTTCTATACTATAAATGGGCCGGCCCCTGAACTAAGACCTGTGAGGTTAGACCAAACAGATAACAGTGCAGAGTCTTGTCAAAGTTAGACTCCATAGTAGTAGTAATAGAAAATATAGGAAAAAAGTATTAGACAATATAGAAAATAGTAAAATGTAACAATATACAAGCTCGAAGCTCCTGGAAGCCACCCAGATCAGATGTACTAGAAAAGTGAGTTTAAACAATGGAATTTGCGGGTTGTCTGCCTCAGCAGCTCTGTTTGTAGCCTGGGCCACATGGTTACCCTCGTACTCTCGTTAAAAATGCCTGGACAACAATCCACACGCCCCAAAACTCTTCTCCTTCCTGGCTAAACTATGGAATGCACTTCCCATCAAACCTCCGATTCACTCTGAATCTTCCTACATACCTATTCACATTTTTCCTGCCATTGCCATAGATCTACGGCAATCATATAATTGATAAGATATAAGTACGACCGCTGCCATGGCCATAGATCTACAGCAATCTTTGATTAGTATCGCTATTGTTGAATATGAGCCTGGTGCGAGCGTTCGCATGCAGCGCTAGCCTGCTCTTGCCAGCTGAGGGACCTGAATAGGAGACGGACCGGAGGTAACATCCAGTGTTAGATTCTAACATGTCTGGCCGGAAACATGGATCGAAAGAGAAATGTGACTTTCTCATGAAAATCGCTGGCAGTAGCTACCTACAAAAATTTAGAAATATGCTGGCCGAATACTGTACTGTAAGTGTTCAGACTCCATCTTAGACCATAGCCCTTGCCATAGTGCTTGCCATGGCCTCCTACAGGCATATATGCAAAGTCTCTTTTTTAGACCTGTAGATAACAGTTCATGTAGCATTTCATATAAACATGTAATCTAGCCCACGGTATATAGATTATTTGCTCTTATGTTCTACTTAAACTACTACTACAACTTTATATAATATAATATATTGCCATGTTTTTTTTTTCTTTTGTTCAATGCTTAATGTAAGTCACTCTGGATTAAGAGCATCTGCTACATGTCTAAATTGGAGAGGAGGGGAGGGGGATGGGTTAATATGTATTTATATTGTGATAGTGAAAGATGGTAGACGAGTGGAATGCAAGAAAGACTGGGAGGAAAGAGCGAAATGCCGTTTTTTGTCTTCTTAGAACTCAGGGCTGATTATATCTGTGCTCTGATCTGTCATCTTTGCTTTTTCTCCCATGAATCTGCAGCAGAGCAGCAGCCCCCAGAGAGTGTGTGTGCGTGTGTGTGTGTGTGTGTGTGTGTGTGTGTGTGTGTGTGTGTGTGTGTGTGTGTGTGTGTGTGTGTGTGTGTGTGTGTGTGTGTGTGTGTGTGTGTGTGTGTGTGTGCGTGCGTGCGTGCGTGCGTGCGTGTGTGTGTGTGTGTGTGTGTGTGTGCGTGTGTTTTGGTAAGCCTTGAAGCTCGCTAAACACCACAGACGTCTTTCATATAGTAATATAAAATAACATTTTGCAATACATGTATATCGTGCTATTCTTGCTGTTTTTTAGTTGAACATTTTTGAGAATTTGCTCAAAAGTGTGATGACAAACTAACCAAACTTAGAACGAAACTTTTAACAATTGCAATTGAAATTTTATTTTCTTATATTATCAACATATCAGGTCGTCTACAATTGTCAAAAGGAAATGCATGTACTTATTTCAAGCAAAACAACAGAGTGGGAATATCAAATGCAGATGTATTTATTCATATTTTTCAAACAGGTCAAGCATATGACAATCACAACAATACCATAAAGAATCATTCCTCCAGTACCTCCATTGCTCCATGTAACTATGTTTTGGGCGTAGTGCTATGGACATAACAACAAAATTCCCTGAGAAGGGATTAGAGGGGTAAAAATGAACAAAGGATGTGCCAATGATATAAAAATAATTCAACAATACAACTGCTGCTTATTGTTGAATTGTGTGTGTGTGTGTGTGTGTGTGTGTGTGTGTGTGTGTGTGTGTGTATATATATATATATATATATATATTATATATATATATATATATATATATATATATATATATATATATATATATATATATATATATATGAATTCACTTTTACCGCATGGCCCTAGTGACTCCCACAAAGTGAATGAAACTACTTAACATTTCACCAAAAAACAGATCACAACTAACATTAATAAAGTTAATGGCAAGTATTTCATACAGCTTAACTTTAAATCTTTACTATCTCTTTGACCCATGGACCCTTGCAGGTCCATTTGGTTTCATGTTTAGACTCTCAAGAGTTAAAATATTCATCATCTGAATTAGCCCAAGTCTGCACAACTAGAAGATGTAGAAGATTAGGCTAATGGCCATTTGTTTCTCCGGAATTGTGGACAAAAGCAGAAATCTTTAGGTTTGCGGTCTGTGGGGCTAAAATGACATCAAATGGTGGTCCATGGCTCAAATTCTGAATAAATATTGCGCCCTGGTTGAAAACCACTGCTTTAATCCAATTGCCTTGGAAAATGTTCAACAGCAACAAGAACCTTCATTTTACCCAGTCAAGTGTGATTGAGATGCAGCCATGCAGGCCACAAAGTATTAATGTATGTCCTGTAACCCTTTCCCCTACACATTTCAATCCTGTATCTCTGGGTGTCCAACGTATCAATGATCACTTAAATCAATGTTTTCTGACCCGGTTTAAAGTATAATGTTTAGTATAACATTCCAGTGGGTTAAGGTGGACGCTCGTTGCCTCTGCAATCAACACAGGACAGCTGCACTATATAAGCTGATATTTCCTACAGTGTCCAGACGCGATTGGATATTGTGGATATGGAAGGCTGCCGGTGATTGGGTTGCTGCTGCAGCAGCTCACCTGGCCACTGTAGCTTCCATTGGCATATTCATCAGATGATTTATGAATATTAATGAGCCGACTACTGGGCGCAGTGGGTGCCCAGTGGCTGCAGGGCATTGTGGGAAATTAGCCGCATCACTAATTGTGATCCCCCCTCCCACCCCCCAAGTCTGTCAATCAAATCAGCGCAGGATGAGACTTTGGGGGCACCTGTAGCTTAGCAATATGCATGCCTGAAGAAGGCCTATGTGTGTGCGTGTGTGTGTGTGTGTGTGTGTGTGTGTGTGTGTGTGTGTGTGTGTGTGTGTGTGTGTGTGTGTGTGTGTGTGTGTGTGTGTGTGTGTGTGTGTGTGTGTGTGTGTGTGTGTGCGTGCGTGCGTGCCTATTTAGTTCTGGCCACAAGACCACCATCTGTTACCATGGAAACCTCTACTATCAGAACACACAAGGCTAAGGTGTGGGATCTGGGGGAGACAGGCTGTGAGGTTGAGAGCCAAAATGAGCCACGGAGAGAAAGGGCTAAAAGAGCGAGGCCGTGTAATATACTGTGGCAGCAGCTTTTCAATAAAGGGACTTGATGTGATGCTACAATTCTGTTCATGTTTTTGAATGTATGAGTCTCTGATGTTGCCCCCCCCCATTTCTCTGTCCATAATAAAGAGCAAATCCCCTCTGATAATATGAAATATGGTATATGGCATGTCATGGCCACATACTGTATAGAAACACCCTTTAACAGGTTCCCCTCAAGTATGCTGTACTTTCTGAGGCTGTGATCGCCTCAACGTGACGCACCTGTCTGTGGTCTAGAGCAGTGGTTTTCTGCTTTTTTGACACCAGGGCCCACTATTTATTCGGAATTTAAGCGACAAACCACCATTTGATGACATTTTAGCCCCAAAGACCCCAAAACTAAAGATTTAATTTGATTTTGTCCACAATCTTAGGCTGGATTTGGGAGACAAAACAGGCAAACATTACAGATCAAAATGACCATTAATCTACATTCTCTAGTTGTGTATAGACTTGGGCTGATTCAGATGATGAATATTTTAACTCCGGAGAGCGTAAAAATGAAACCAAATGGACCCTTGCGGGTCGATTTGGTTTCATTCTTACACTCTCAAAGAATTATATCTGGTTAACCAACTTTCCATCATTTAGCCTCGGGACCACCTGGAACCCTCTCAAGGACCACTGGTTTAAAACCACTGGTCTAGAGAGTGTAAAACTTTCAGATTGCAATTGACCACTCTGGCTTTTTTATTTGTAGTTGCCCCCACCCAGGATGAAGGCCAGTGGACCTGACTCTGTGCAATTGTGTATATATGAAAAGGTATTCAATTTTATATGCATGAGATGTAATCGAGTTTGTTGGTGCCCTTGTGGTGCGTGCATGCATGGTCATCGGCCACAATGTTCATTTGAACAACTGAAATGTTAAGCGATTGATCGAATTTGAATGAAAGTTTCTCAACAGCTTTCTGAGACAAAACAAAAAAATGTTAAGCGATTGATCGAATGTGTATGCATGAGCTAAGCTATAGCCGAATAATATAAGACTGGCATGTGAAGGTTAATAAGTGTCCCTGCTGTGTGAAGGACATATTTGCCTTGCATGCTTAATAATACAGCACATGAATGCATCCTGCAGAGGACATGAGAAGAAGCAGGACTCATAGATGTTATTTTGATGTGATGGACAGAGGATTTCTAACAGTTCACATTCACAATCACTATTTTTCGTTAGCCTCCTAATAGCATAACTGCATATTTTTAAGGCAGAAGGAAGAAATTACAATCTGGCATTGACTTGTGGTTAGTAACCAGTGGTCTGGGGACCACCAGTGGTCCCTGAGAGAATTCCAGGTCCCCAGCTAAATGATGGACAGCTGGTAACAAATTGGATCCATATAGATCTGCAACTCTTTCATTTTACGCTCTCAAGAGTCACATTTTCAAGAATCTACACAATTGTAGAAAAATGCTTAAACATGAAACCAAATGGACCCGCAAGGGGCCAGTTGGAGTTATTTCTGTTTAACCAACTTTCCGTCATTTAGCCTGGGGACCTCCTCCTGGAACCCTCTCAGGGACTCTGGAACACGCGTTTCATGTTCCAAAGTCCCGTTCATGATGACCTTTGGCGCGTGTCTCTCCCCTTCACTCCTTCCCACTTTCCTCTTCAGTGATTACTATCAATGAAGAGCCCAAAACAAATCTAAATAGCCGTGGTGAAAGGACAGACCCATGTGGCACGCCATTTCTCAACCTCCTACATTTGCTTTTCTACCCATCGCTGGTCTGGGGGTTGAAGCCACGGTTGGACAGCATCTCCATCCATGAACTTCACCTATCTAATCGTCCTTATTCTCCAACAGCTTAGTGTAGCCACTAGGTATTATTTTAGTTTGAAACTGCTTGCAAAACAGGTGGTACACAGGGTCATTGAGTGATCTAAACTCAAACTCTTCGATACATTATCACATGCACAGATTTCTTTGACCCAGAAAGTAGCTCAGGAAATGTCTACAGTGGATTTATGAAACAAAAAACATTGCGGATAGAAAGACATCATAATTACAGATGCAATGTTGGTGATTTTAATTGCCCTATTACACAATAATGACATGAAACTGTCCATTTAAATGGTTGGTGTTGCAACTTTCAACATATTGGAGAGAAGCAAATCTAGTGTTGCAAATTGTGACTAATAATATAGATCCCTAGTTTACCCCCGTCAACAAAGTATATACTGTAGGGTAATTACTGTATGCAGTCACTGAACACACATGAATGAAACATCAATATTTGCTATGCAATTTGTACGATAGGTTAGGATTTGCATATACCTGTAGGTTCGATGTGGTTTCTCAACATTATTGATGACTAATACTTTTTATTAACTCATCTCCTCTAGGCCTAACTCACGCTGTTTTTTCCTGACACATCTGCAGGATAGTGTTGTGAGACACAGCAGCGTGTGTCATTTCAACACAGATTTTTTTCATAGAGTGAGGTTTTGCCAGCCTTGATGAGGCGTATGTGCTCTCTGTTGGCAGTGCAAGATACAACAGTGTGTTGCAGGTGAGTGAACTGAAGGCATTAATATTTCCTCTGTATCAATATCAGCAGCAGTGGAATCACATGGTGCTTGTGTGAATGAGGGTGTCTCTCTGTGCACATATATGTGCTTGTGTGTATATGGTATACCTGTACGGTATATATATGTAGGCTTTTGTGTGTTCGTTCGTGTGGGGTTATGTGTGTGTGCACACTATGTGCACTGTGCACACATGCAGTGTGCAGAATACTCTGTGTGCGTGTGCGTGTGTGTGCATGTCTGCGTGTGTGTGTTTCAGAGATTGACAGGTGGATGATCTCAGTGAGTAGCGCACCCTGGGATCGACTGCATAATCAGGGAGACAAAGGAGCAGAGGAAGAGAGAGAGAGAGAGAGAGAGAGAGAGAGAGAGAGAGAGAGAGAGAGGGGGGGGGGGGGGATGAGAGAAGCAGAGAAGTACGGAATAGTAAAATTCCCAGAGGGTTGAAGGGGTTGTATGCTCTCGTCTCTGTTTATTTCCCTGCATTCGTTTGAAATGGTTTGCCCGGGTGTGTGTGTGCGTGTTTGTGTGTGTGTGTATGTGTGTGTGTGTGTGTTCACACGCTTGTGTATTACTGACTGTGTGCATTTGGTGAGCTTTCTCTATCTAAGGTGTGTGTGTGTGTGTGGGGGGGGGGTGCATGTGTTTGATGGCTTGCAGTGGTAAATGGGTTCATTGCGAGAACAGCAAAGGTTCCACAACACAAGCCCTATACCGTGCTAATTATACAGGAGGAGCATTGTGTGTGCCATCAGCGTGCAACTCAACAAACGCATGCACACACACACACACACACACGCACGCACGCACGCACGCACGCACGCACGCACGCACGCACGCACGCACACACACACACACACACACACACACACACACACACACCATATTGCAGTATGTGTGTATTGTGTATTCTCTTGCGCTGCACGCTATGCACTCCTGTAATGAGGGTGTTTGACTTATCCTGTGTGTGATCTTAGGTGCATGCTTTAGTTTATATACAATATGTGGAGGGTGACAGCCAGGTTTTCAATGTTATACGCTCTAACTAGGGGTTGTTACACATACAAACAAATCATTTACGAAAAACAACACTCATAAGCAAGCCAGCCAAAATCATCTTTGAACTCAAGCCAGGTTGATCTTTACTCCAGTGTTGCCAACTTGGTGCAAAACTCCTCCTGGCGGAAAATATAGTGCTTTTTTGCTGGCGAGTTGGGACGAAACTGGTTGACAGGTGCCAGAGATAATTTTTTTCACCATGATAGAGTCCTCCTTCCTTCCTAGAAAGGACCATTGCTAACCAAATGGACCATTATAGATCTGTAACTCTTGAGATCGTGAAATGAAACCAAATGGACTCTTATGGGTCCATTTGGTTTCATTTTACGCTCTCAGAATTACCTAATTTTCAAGAATCCACACATTTAGAAAATGTAGAAGAATTGCTATTTTGACCCGCATTTTACCAGTTATCTCCTAAATTAGTCCGAGAGACTAAACTCAACTCAACTAAACTCAAAATGCAGAATAAATAGTGGGCCCTGGTATGAAAATGGATGAAAACCACTGCTCTACCACTACTAGTGCATTTTGGATTTTGGCAGTTGGCAACCCTGCTCTACTCTGGGTCTGGTGATGATGCTTTTTGTCTGTGGCAAGGGTTTAGCCGGTGGGATCAAATCAATACACATAATATGTGTGAGGAACAACAACAACACAAAACACAACACAAAACAAAGACAATATGCTGTCAGTCACATACCAGTTGTCATAAAATGGTACTCAATAGAACATCATTGTTGTCGAAATTATAATTTCTACCTGCTTGGTTGGAAGGCCATGAGACTCAAACAAAGAGCAAAAAGGATGGTACCATATCATTTGGGTGTCATGGTCTTGGTCCAGTGGGCCTCCCCTGGCGACTCACTGGACCAAAGCCCCTGCCGTTCAATAAACATTGTGCTCTGACAACAGCTCATTACCTAACACACCATACCAAACGCAAGAGTTCATGTCTGTCATCATGTAGCGGCAATCCAACTGCAGCACTCCAGACACTAGATTGTTTTAAGTGTAGCATTAGCTACAGTTAATACATATACTGTATGTAAAAAAAAAACATCCTCAATAGAAAGAGTGGATAAAACACAGATAATTGCATCATGTTTTTAGTATAAAAATAGAGGAATAGAGGAATTATTGATAGATGCCCCAAGCTCCATAGGAAGTATGAACCATGATCGCGTCGTGTAAGTTGGAAGCATGCCGTTATAAACAGTGGACAGTAATGAATTACATATTTACTGTTGCAGCAAAGGTAGAGTAACAATATTACTCTGACAAAATAATAATAATGCAATATGTTACTCCACCAAACATGCATCATTACTTATTATGAATGAGCTTTTTGCATGATGTGAAAATAGAACAGATTTATCAACAGATAACAGAGATGCACAGTAGTTTGTAGATCTTAATCCACCGTATAGCATTCTGCACACATAACGTATACCACAGGTTTATAAACAGATTGTGTTGTACATCTCTATGCTTTTGCAGGTGTGTGGGTGGAACTCGGGAAAGTAATAAAGTAATGTGCAAAACAGTATTATTTGATTCAAGTAATCAGTAATCAGTAAGTATTATAATATATGTATTATGTACAGTATTATAATATTATTACTTTTTGTAAGTGGTCATAAATAAAGTAAAGATATTACTCTCCTAGATAATATTGCCCAACATTGGTTATAAAGACCATCACTTGGAGCAATAAGCATCGCTATTTTGTCCACTGTCAATCAACCCTCTTCCAGGCCTAACCTGCAGTGACCTTTGTTTTGAACAAGTTTGTAGTCTCAACTCTACACTTGCTGTCCCAGATCATCAGTCACATTCTCTTATGCTCTCTTACTTAGTATACTTTGCTCCATGGCTCCCAGTAGAGCATAAGCCATCTAGGACTCTTCTCCATCCAACACGGTTTGGGGCTATATCCTTTCTGCCTCCTGCCAGCTGATTCCCTGTTATGCTCTCCCATCACATTGAACACTGACACCCTATACTATTAATTAGTTGACCCTGCAGGGCCCACAGGGTTCTATAATAGCGCGGCTGCTTTTGCTCACTCAACACCATGCAGGGCAGGGGCGGATCTAGGCATGGGCATGGGGGGGCAATACCCCCCTAAATGCCCAGACTGCCCCACCAAGCATGATGGCATGCAAAACAACCCAACCCAAAATGGTAAAATGGTATTCCATTTTCTCTTGCCCCCCCCAATTGGGAAATGTTATTTCCGCGAGTGACCATGAAGAGGTTCAAGCTCAGAGTCCCAACAATGGGCTTATTTATTTATTTAAAAAAAATCAAATATACTTACTTTAAGGAATCCCTTATATATATACGTATATACTGAATATCGCAGGCATATGTCATAATTGTTATGCGAGTGTGCAGACAGTATGTGCTGTATCAGGAGGAGAATAATTTCTAGTCGAGGGGCCCTTTTGCCTGACAGTGGCCCATAATTTCTATACCCGCCTATGCTCAACAGAAAATATCTTCACAGAAATTAACTGATCTACAAGCTGACAAGGCATGGACTTGTGGCAAACTAGGCTACCTCTATTTTTTCAGAAGGTTTGCCCCAGAATGGGGAAGCGAGAGGTTTATGTGGTAAAATGGATCAACACACCCTCCTCACCCATAAAGGTTATACACTACTACTGTCTGTCTTTTCCATGACCCCAGAATGAAAATGTTGGAAATCACTGAACACTTTCAGAAATCATCAGGGAGTTCAAAGAGCTTGCATCTGTTCATGTGTCCATCTGACCCCTGTTTTCTGTCTGTCTGTAATTGCCGGACTCTGATTAACTGTAGCCCTATAGCTATCCTCCCAACTACCAAAACAAGAGACAGCTCAAGCATTTCTGTCTGCCTGCTTGTCTCTCTTTGACCGCCAGTGCATATACTGTACATACTGTAGAGGAACAATGTCCATCAGGCATTGAATACATCCCTAAAATTGTCTCATGCCAAGTCTGGATCACTGTGTGTATTTGGGGTCTGGACATTAGTTAAACATTTCCCAACTGGGGGGGGCAGGCGAAAATGGCATGAGTGCGTTCCATACCATTTTCATTTAAATTCTTTAGTTCAAGTTGTACAGTATATCTTGTGCAGGACTTATATTAGGCAAATAAGCATCAATAATAACACCATGGTTGTTGTTTAACTTGCAACAGGCACACAGCATGCATAAAGCTAAAGGTCTGACTCAGAGAGTCTAACCCTGTTTTGGATGATGAAATGGTGTTGGTTTCGCCATAGTTAGTAGCGTAGTGTTTTAAATCATTTTAAATATACTGGAAGCACTTTAATTTGAAATACCTTTTAAATTTGGGTTGTTTTGCATGCCATCATGTTTGGTGGGGCAGTCACGGTATTTAGGGTGGCATTGCCCCATGCCCATGCGTAGATCCGGCCCTGGTTAAACCATGTTTATGCTTACAGTTAGGGTTAGTCTCACTAATGTCCTGGACCCTGTGTATTTGGCTCGTCTGCACGGTTGGTTCGCTCCAATAGATTCTCTCATTTCTCTTAGCAGAGGTCTTGGCCCTTCCCTTCATCTGGCTAATCCAATGTACATTATACACATCCTCTCTCACGCGCGCACAATATACATTCAAACAGCTCTGCTTTAAAAGATTACAGAGATTATGCAGGAATTACATGATCAAAGTCATTGAACCTGTATCGGCCTGTCTTGCATGTGTCTGTGCTCACCAGACTTGACAGTGTGTGAGTGTGTTTGCGTGCATGCGGCCAGTGTATATACTGTAGGTATGTGCGTGTGCGTGCACGTGTGTCTGCCTCCTAGCAGAGACATGCAGGTTAATCTCCCCTCAGGCTGCTCTGCCAGAGCGGCGCACTCTGCTGGCGGGGACGAAGAATAACAACATGATTCAACCCCTTCCCTCCTACATTAACAAGCTTCTCCCACCCATCAATAACTAGGGGTCACTCCAAACAATCCGGAGCAGGATTATTATAGTCCGCATAGGCCTGCTGTTGGAAAAATGGCTAATTTGTCAAACTGCCTCTCGAGACAGGACACCATGCTGGGATTTATCCTTTTTAACAGCCCAGCAAGTCTGTGAATGTCTGTGTGCTGTACTGGACTGGACAGGGTGTGTGGTTGTTTGTGTTTGCATGTTTTCTGTAAACACAACACAAGGCTGAGTCATTTGCTGCATATTTAGCAGGAATGTTTCCAGGAAAATATCTCATGAAATAATATTGCATTGTGATTTGCATGGCTGAGCCCACTAGTACATGTGGTACAAGATACAGGGCATTCTGCATGAGTATACTTTTGTACTTTACGTACATTTTGATATTGATGATTGATATTGATGTGATATTGATAATTTAAGTGAAAACAAAGTATTGAATACTGAAACTATATGTGAGAGCATAATATACAGGCTATGGGCCTTGAGATGAATTCACCTGTGTCCGTTAAAGGTGAGCACAGGTGGTAAAGGACTATATAATCTGTACAGGGAGAGGTTTATAAAATAAATAATGGGAAGTGATAGTAAAACAGCCAACAGAGACACATGGACATGGATACAGACAACAAGCAGACATTGAGACAATAATGAAGGTATGTGTATGGTAAGAGTCAGACACAGTCAAAACTGGAGGACACCCCTGCCAGGGATAGTCCCGGTGATTGTATCATCTAGTTCTTTAATTGAATCCAATAATAACTCATGCAAATACACCTATCCAAATAAACGTTCTGTTTGTTAAACATTCTCAACAGCAGATGGATTGGTGCATTCAAGGACCTGAGACTGAGTAACATAGGGATATCATAAAATGTCCCAACTATGAACCAGTGAAAGCAAGACAATAGCAGCCCTCCAAATCCTGTATAGCCCCAATGCATATACAGAATGATTTCTATACTGTAAAATGCAGTTAGTTAGTTTAGACTGACTGACCCAAGACATGAGGCTAACCGCAACAAAATATAGGCCTACATAAGTATATACAGTAGCGGCTACTGTATATACAGTACTGAGTAGCCTATAGGCTACTGTACGTTGATATTGTTAGGCCCACAAAAACACAGACGTTACGAAGTCATATAGCTATACATAAACTCAACTATTTTTTGTAAGCATGTAGACTATAAAGCAACCAATAGGCCTACTATATTTACCTATTTTTGTATTAAGTATTTGCAGCATCTTTAATACTTTTACTACTAGAGGTTGCACAAAATAGGTTTTTAAATTTGAACTTGGGAAATGGGACATTCTACACAATGAGTAGGTACTCATTAGTTTAAGTATCTTTTGATGCAGATATTTTATAAGGGACTTGTATAGTTGTAGGCCCAACAGTAAGCAGAGATTGCATGTGTTGGCTGAATACTATCTATACTGTATATACTTTTACTAAAGTAGCCTATATACTGTAAAACGTGAATCTTACATCCAGTGGCGGATTTAGCAATTTGGGGGCCCCAGGCGGATTTAGCTATGGGGGCCCTAAAAGTTTTAACTACAATCTTTTAAAATGCAAGAAATACGTATCATGTAAACACACCATTGTATTCCAAAAAGCAAAATATTTACTTTTTTTAAGAATAGTTAAGAAAAAATGACTGAAAAGATTTGTGAGTGAGTCACTCAGTCACATTTTATCTAAAATTGTACCTGAACAATAAAGAATATGAGAGAAAGAGAGAGAGAGAGAGAGCTAGAGAGATAGAGAGACAGGGAGACAGAGACAGAGAGAGAGACTATGTGAGAGAGGTCTGTGGGTATGTGACGTGTGCCTGTGTATGAGTGTGTGTGGGTGAAAGATAGAGAATGATGCGCATAAGATGGTGTGTTCTAGGCTACTGTATGTTAAAGAGGAACTCCACCCATTTTTAACATTTTAATATTTAATTAATATACCTTAACCTTAGAGATGTTGTGTGGACATGATAAAAAGTCCCCCCAATTCAGTATTTCCTAAAAATGGAGGTCTGAAAAAATCATTGTGAAATACATCTGATGACATCATCAAGATGTATTTCACCATGTTAATGATTTTTCTTTAACACCCTTTTTCCTGAGAGGGTACAAATGGTACCAAATTTGGTTCACATTTATTCACAACATTTCTCTCAGGAAATTTTTGATTTTTGGGTGGAATTCCCCTCTAAGAAAATATCCGGTATGTGAATGTGATTCTGTCTACAGGCAGCGCACTGCCCTGCTGCTCTGTGTGTCTCTCAGCTGCAGCTGAATTGTGCTGATGGACGGTAATAATATTGCGGGGGTTTAATTCTAGACTACATTATATCACGGACCCCTAAAACAGTACCGTTGGCCTACACGAGGTGAAAAGCTCAATGCAAGTTAATGACAAAGTTGCGTGCGTAAGGTAAACCACCTCCTCCACCTCCCTGCTCCTCCACTCACGTGGAGAGTGCAGCCTGCAGCCTGCAGTGAGCTGCTGGCGGCACAGCCTCCCTCTGTCTGGGTCTCTCTCCTCTCTCGTGACGAGTGTAAAATGTATAATGGTCAATTCGTCAGCTATATTAGTTCATAAAGTCGGGTCTCTTGGAATGCCCGTGCGTGTCGCATTTCGGACGGGTTCGGCGCCGCCATTTAAAAGAAATCTCGGAACAGTTCGGAATCGGGAAAAATGTCACGGATCGACTTGGTTCTGGTTTAAATTTGTTAATAATTTGCCGAACAGTTCGGCGATATTGCATGGATTTATTTCGGTTTTCGGATGGATTTCTTGAGACCTGTGAAGACCTCTACTTAACTTATTTCTTTCTGAAGTAGTAGGCTAGGTAGAATGTCTCTGATAGGTTGTTGTAACGTGATGGGTAATGTTTTGGAATAGTGATCTCACCGTCTCGCGCACATGGCATGGATCATGGAATATTCCACTTTAACGCAAATGGGAGGTGATGTACACGGTTTCTGTAGGGCCAATTTTATTGTGTTGTTTTTACTTTTGATTTGAAACACACAAAATCATTATTTATTAACTCACTGACTGATGCTCACTGTTCAGGGGGGCCCAATTAGATGGCCAACTGTATGGTTAGTTGCCACCGGCTCCGGGGGCCCTGCTGTATGGGAAAGTTGAGGGGCCCCAGGCGGCCGCCTCGTTTGCCTATATTGTAAGACCGCGCCTGCTTACATCAATGTGATCACTGTTACTGCATGGTCACTGTAGCACTTGTGTGACACTTGTTTTGGAAAATGTAAACGTTTTTTTTTTTTTTTTTTTCATGCCAATAAAGCTCATTTGAATTGAATTGCATGAGCACTATAGAAAGATATGGGCCCAGAAAAGCCTATAGGATGTTAGTTTAATGAATACTGATGTAATCGTTGATATTGCTCTGATGTAATCGTTGATATTGCTGGGATTTTAAAGGCCTGGGATCATGGTGCGTGTTTCCTTCCTGTTCTTTCATTTTATATGTGCTTAAAAAAGATTCCTTGCAGACGGCTTGATGGGAAAAAATATACTCGTAATATTGTTGCCTTAATTTCGTCTCGTGTGATCTTAACGAGCACTTCAGAAGGAACTCTTCAAACGGGTTAATAAGCATCGATCGATCGGCACGCAAAAAAAACCGACAACACACAGAGACCCATGTGCGCATTTCAGAGAGAGAGAGAGAGAGAGAGAGAGAGAGAGAGAGAGAGAGAGAGAGAGAGAGAGAGAGAGAGAGAGAGAGAGAGAGAGAGAGAGAGAGAGAGAGAGAGAGAGAGAGAGAGAGAGAGAGAAACACGCAGAGCCTGGCACGCTACAGCTAACCCAACAGCTGTTTAAGTTAAGTTTTGTAGCAGGATCAATCTGAAATCATGTGGCAGATTAAGTATAGATAATCATTAGGCATACAGTCCCCTCTGCCGTTCATTGATCGCCTGAATACACCCTGCATGGCCCTCAATAGGAAAGCTGCTATATACGGGTTAATAGCCATATCCATAGTGCTTTTACGTACGTCAATTTAGCGGGAAAAACAAACTTAAAGTGATTAACTGATTGATGTCTGCTCTGATACACATCATGGAGGCCCCATTCAATATTTATTCACCAAATGCTAAATGAGGTTAATAACTGCAGCTTTCTTTGCAGCTTATGAACATATAAATGTCTACGCTGTTTGTTTGTTTGTCGCTGTCGTTCTATAAACAGGGACGGATATAACATTTCCCAATTGGGGGGGGGGGGGGGGGCAAAACCATTTGACCATTTGAAGTCGCATACCATTTGAAGCCGCACCCATACCATTTTTGGTTACATGACTTTTATTAGGCAATTAGGCATCAATAATAACATCAGTTGTTGTTGAAGTTGCAACTTGCAACAGTTGCAACACTGTCGGTTTAGTGGTGACACAATTGTAGTTAAGTAGCAGCGTTTCAAATAATTTTAAATAGGCCTACCGCTATGCACTTTATGCACTGAAATCTCGTCTTGGGTTGTTTTGCATGCCATCTTGTTTGGTGGGGCAGTCCGGGCATTGCCCCCCATGCCCATGCCTAGATACTCGAGGGAGCCTGACCCTTCTGCATAAATGTACACTGCATTTTGTTCCATTTGTAGGCTACACTCCCTGTATTATAAATTAACATATTTGTTGTTGTTTTTTGTTTGTTTGTTGGCGACCCGGGTCAGAGATAAAATGTCATTAAATGGGGTCTGTGGTAATATGCATGTCAAAAATTAAAAAGTCGTTTTAAAGTCGGTGAAAATAACTACAAAAGGCCCTATAGCCTACATCTTCTCTTATGGCTATAATATGTCATTTAAATTCTGTGTCCGCGCGGCTAATGTAATGTCAATTCGGGGATCCTTGCCATGAAAAAAGTTTGTGGACCACTACTAATATTAATAAAGGTCCATGATTGGATTTGGATTAGGTTTATGTTTATGCCGTCCAATATGTTTGTGTGGCCGTTGAGGAGCCACAGTGAGCAGATTGGTTGTGTTTCTATTGTTTTTATCGCAGCTGGCACGTGTCTGCCCTGAATGGACTCCTTAATGGACTTCAGCTCACTGGAGGAGGATAATTACTAACACAAAGAGCAACAATTACACTCACTAATTGACAACACAATAACGGTCAGTGATACTATACTGGCCCCAGAACGGCTATTATGGTGATGGTGGCTATAATAATAAACATTCGATAATGCTTGTTAATATCAAGCTGATATATAGGCCTAGAAACCGCATCATGGCAGCATATACAGTACTAGGCTGCAGGGGGAGGCCTAGATTGTTGACGATTTTGTAGGTCTAAAAGGTTACCTATATTTATTATGTATAAAACACGCACGCGAGGGCACACACGCACGTGCGCGCGGAACGGTTTATAATGACTTTTGGAAGAGATATTTATTGTGTAACTATAACTGTGGCATTAAGCAGGGGTTTTCAACAGGTGGGAGGATTCCAGGTGGTCTCCAGTTAAATGATGGCCAGTTGGTAACCAAATGGTCCAGTATGGATCTGTAACTCTTGAGAGAGTGAAATGAAACTCTCTCAAATCAAACTCTCAAGAGTTAAATTATATTAAAACATTTGAATGACTTACTTTCAAGAATCTACACAATTAGAAACTGTAGTAGAATTGTTATTTTGACCAACGTTTTGGCAGTTATCTCTCCTTAAATGTAGACAAAAACACTTGAAAATTGGGTCCGGGGGATTAAAATTAACATCAAAGGCGGCCCGTGGCTAAAATTCTGAATAAATATTGGGCCCTGGTATGGTAAAAGGTTGAAAACAACTGCGTTAAGTGTAATCTCTGGCTTGGGTTATGAGACTCGTTCTGAGTCCTGACTGACTCCTCCATGTCGTGTCTGGCTGCTCATTTTAATAGCGGCCACCTGTTCTCCTCCAGTACCTCACGCAACTGTGCGAAATTAATTTGGTGAAAAATCTTTAGGGCTAAATATGGAAGCCATTGGATTATCAGGGAGATCCTCCCCTCCCACCCCGTTACCCCCCAGCCCCTTTCAAACCAATCCACAATTAGTACTAGAACCAAATTAGCATATTAACCTGCGGTTCTTTATATGGACGTCATTATGTAGGTCAAACACTACAGCATTTTCTTAATTGCTTTCTCTGTTGATCGAGGACAAGCATGTTCTGCGTCCTGGTGGCCCGTTTGTTATGTCCAGTCGTTATTATTTGGCCTGTCTGCCTGTCTATCTCTCTCACTCTCTCCATTGCAATGGTAGAGGGTGTCCGGGCTTTATAACGGACGCTCATGACCATATGATATCAGTCCATACGAGTCCGATACTGTCTGACCGGCAGCAGACTGATTAAAATTCCACACAGCAGACAGACTCGTAAACAAGGCCCGCACATGCGCCGTAAAGAGGCATGGCGCACCAACTGTAGCCTACAAGCACATAGGCCTAAGATGACTTACTCCATAAGGAACTGAGGAACTCCATAAGGAACTAATATATTGTTTTGGCTGTTGTCGGTAATTATAAAGCGCGCCACTTAACTCGGGAGTATCCTACTTAAAAGAATTAAATCTGCTAGCGTTGACCTAAACCTAAACAGTTCACTCTTATGATACAGTACATGCTGGAGGCCTATATGTCACTGCCATGTCTGTACGAGTTTAACCTGCATGAGACATATTGGACGTATACCGTATATACAGTATATACTGTATTTATTTGTTTTTAGGCATAGTGTTCAACCTAACAACTAACTTCAATTATGTTGGTTAAGTTGTTCGTCTGTTTATTATAATGCAGTAAACTGTAAACTGTCCAATTTCACCAAGACGTCTCCTTGTTAAATTTGTACGAAACATTGTTAATCTGGTCTCTATAGCGTTCATGAAAGTCTATACTATATATACTGCGATATAGCTAGACATTGTTAGCAGGATGTCTGCAATCTGACATCTGATATCCATAGAGTCATTACTCTATATCAGAATGATTCTGATGAACGATGATTCATCATAGAGTATAATTCATAGAGTCTAATCATAGAGAATGATTCATAGGGTATAATGACTGACACATTAAGCCTGTTTGCTGGTGGGTTTAAAAAGGACACCTGCTCTAAAACTGGTCATATGGGCAGCAACAGCGACGACTGGAGCACGCATGAATGTTCTGGCGCCGTATCTGAAAGTATTGCCTGTGGGCTGATGACATAGTGGGAGAGGAGAGGGTGGTGGTTGGTGGTAAGGGTCTGGCAGTCTGTATATAGGCTGCGGTGATCAGCCCTTTCCCTGCCTCGTCAAGCGGCAGATGGGGCGGTAGGTTCCAACTAAGCCCGGAGACTGACTGGCCTACACTATGCTCCCGGCGCCCAGAATTGTGCGTTCCAGGCAGGCAGGCAGGCAGTGGGGCCAGTGTTGGTTGCCAACTGCCAAAATCCAAAATGCACTAGGCAAATGCGCCAGAGCAGTGGTTTTCAACCATTTTCATTTTATGATAATGCAATCTCAAGAGTTACAGATCTATAAGGGCCCATTTGGTTACCAATGGTCCTTTCTATGAAGGAAGGAGGACTCTATCATAGGAGGAAAAATGGTGAAAAACGAGGGTTTTATCTCTGGCGCCTGTCAGCCAATTTCGCCCCCAGCTCACCAGCAAAAAAACACTAGATTTTCCGCCAGGAGTTTTTTTTTTTTTTTTTTTTTTTTTTTTTTTTTTTTTTTTGCGCTATAGGGGGTTTCGGGGGAAAAAACTAAATATAGCGAACAAATGCGGCAAGTTGGCAACACTGCAAGCCCCGGCGCACAGAATTGTGTTCTAGGCAGGCAGGTAGCGGGGCTGCCTAGCCTGTCTACTCCTCGGCGTTATAAGTCCTATTAGCACCGTCTACCGTGCAACTGGTGCCTGTATGGGCCTTACGGCGATGGCGGCGGAGCATGCTCTCTCCATTCAGCCACCTTCTCATGCACGCACGTAGGCCTATACTGTACAGTAGTGGCAGACACACAGATGCGTACGCGCACATTTTCTGCTTCTCTCTCTCTCGCTCTCTCGCTCTCTCGCTCTCTCGCTCTCTCTCTCTCTCTCTCTCTCTCTCTCTCTCTCTCTCTCTCTCTCACCTCTCTCTCCACCTCTCTCTCCACCTCTCTCTCTCTCCACCCCCCCCCCCCCTCTACCCGGTGGCCTCGTGTGCATCCCTTTTAATCCTCGCATGCGACAGCCGGCCTTCACCAACCGGAGGGTTTTCGCCGAGCCTCCAGGCAAAACAATCGAACAGTTAATTAAAATATAAGAGACCTTGAGAACTTGCAAAGGAGGCTATTTAAAGCAATACGCCGCGTGTGTAACGTTTGGGGTTTGTGTGTGGCTTACAGTTTACACATTTTTTTTTTGCGCGCGCGACGTAGGCCTACGGCGCACGGGGGGAACGTGAAACGTGCAGTCAGGAAGCCTTAATGGGGCATAATGCACTACGAATTGAGAGTGGAAGAAAACCTATGCATGTTTTTGCCCATGCAGTTATTTTGTGTAATTGTTGTTGTCATTGCTGTTGTTGTTGTTGTTGTTGTTGTAAGCACAAGGGCCAGAGAGCCATAGGAACAGATGGGTAGGATATATCCTTAATTAAAAGTGCAGAGTCAATACCGGCGTCATAGCGTCGGGCCCATGTGACAGTCTGCACATTAACATCAGACGTGGAGTCGCTTACAGGCAGTTACAGCTGAAATACCCTCCCCGAACCAAAACAACTTTGATGCATGCTGCCATTGATTTATTCCCTATAAATCTCCGCGTGGCTCAGTGTAGCTGGCAGACTGGAGAGCTGAGAGGGCCCGCAGGTAACGGACGGTGGAGGAAAAAGATGGGAGGAGGAGGGTGCATGCATCATGCAGGGGGAGGGGAGTAGGATGCCTGGAGCCCGGAGTAGTAATAGCGATAATTCGGGTTAACTAAGGGGAGCTGGTGCTTTGAAAGAAAAGCCTTATTCGAAAGCACCCAGTGCACATGCATTTCCACATCCATCCATCCATCCATCTCTACATCTATCTGTCTGAGAGAGAGAGAGAGAGAGAGAGAGAGAGAGAGAGAGAGAGAGAGAGAGAGAGAGAGAGAGAGAGAGAGAGAGAGAGAGAGAGAGAGAGAGAGAGAGAGTAGTTGCTTGCTTGCTGCATCGACGGATGGCAGACTATCTGACAGACTGCATGATAGAGTAGCTTATAGCAAGATGAGCACCAGCCAGGCAGATGGAGAGAGAGCTCCCCCACACCACATCTCCTCTAGACTAGCAGCAGAGATGCTCTCTACTCATCTCATTTGACTGTTCACTTGCTCTCGAGCCATCGTCTCCACAGGCCGTGCAGACCGGAAACTCTCTATACTTCGTTTGTTTTCGTTTTCTCTCTCTCTCTCTCTCTCTCTCTCTCTCTCTCTCTCTCTCTCTCTCTCTCTCTCTCTCTCTCTCTCTCTCTCTCTCTCTCTCTCTCTGTCTCCCCGGGTGGGCGACGTTCAGCTAACGGCCCTGTAGCCTATAACCTCTAACGACCACCTTGTCATTTTTTGCAAACACATGAAGATTTTTTTACGTTCACTGATGTGCTTCAATTCCCAATTATAGGCCAATTTAAAACTCACATATAACCTGGTTGTCTGGTTTTGGCTATAGACAATATTTAGTCTTTTTTGTCTTTCCTTATTTCATGAAAAAAGGAGACGCTAATAATCACTATATTCCGGCCGATATGTTACTTCTAGCCTATATATTCTCGCGTTGCCAGACGAATCGCAGCTCCCTGGAGACTGGCTTTAACCATGCAAGTTCTAACACCACCGTGACGCTTCGCGTTAATCAGAGCTCCGTGCAGTCAGATCCCCATAAGGCGCACCATGCAGCAGCAGCGCCCGCGCCGCGCGCCCTGCAGCCCCGCATGCAGGTGAGTGTCAGCGGGGAGGCTATAAGGCCGGCGGGCCGGGGGTCACCGCACTGACCGATTGACCAAAAGGGTCCTCGCGTTGCTGATCCAAAGTGAATAATAACAAACAGCACCCCTTCCTCGAGTCCCTATCAATCCAGACCCTCACAGTCAGTCAGACACGCACGCGCCTCTCGTCAGAGTCGCCCCACACACACAATAGATGTCTTTGATTGAGAAAATGTCTCTTGCTTCGCTTCTTCACAAAAGCACCACTTGATGGTTGACCCCACACGAGCAACAGATTTAGCAAAAAAAAAAAAAAGAAGATGAAAAAGAGAAAAAAAAAATCGAAAGGAAAAAGAAAAAGAAAACAAAAGGTTCCATGAGTGAAACGCTTAATTCGTCATCCTGGTTGTGCGCTCTGCAGAAATGTGTATCTCTCTGGTTCCCCAGTAGCATAAGTGTAAAAAGAATGGTCACAATATACCTACTATGTGATAAAAAAAAAAAATCTATGTGCACATTGATCATTGTCTTTGTCGGGAAAAAAATAGGCTAATCCGAGTATATGAACTATATAAATAATAACAATATATTAGGCTAAATTGAAATCATCAGCTAGGCTACACAAATATAGATTGCATTGGCATTGCAAAATGTATATAAATGTATGGCAATTGTTTTCATTTTAATTCCCGTCAGGGCAGGTTAATATAATCCACGTAAAACAATAATATTAATAAGAATATGAATAGGGCGACTCGCTTTTGAGGCAGGAGAAATAGCATTGAAAAAAGGCTCAGTTTCCAAATGAAAATCCTCCATCGAAGATCACATAAAAAAAGAATCACAGACGTATTTTGAGAAGAAGAAAAGAAAAATCAAATCCAATTTTATTCAGTGAGTACAATTCATCCCGTAAATATTTCAAAACAAACTTACATTTCCGGAGAAAATCCTTAACGATTTTGTAAAATAGTTATTGAATTTAAAATGAAAACAAAAACAAAACAAAAACAAACGAATAAACCGCGCAATAGTCGTTGTTGCATGTTGTGGAAAATACAATCGGGCTCAAAAAAGGGGAAAATGTCCGTAAAAAAGAGTAATAAGGAAAAAATGTTGAAAGAAGCACTTCATGGTTCCTTATTAAGGCGAAGATACAATATTTATTCCTGTGTCTCCTGGGATGCTCTTGCTCCGTCTATTGTCCTCCCCATTCCTCAGTGCTGATGCTTAATTTTCAAAACTTCTATATTACCAAGGGACCTACGACATCAGCCCGAGAAATACCCTGCAAGTACAAAATCCGTGAGCCAGCCCCGTCCGTGCAGAGGGGAGACGGCTCGCCATCCACCAGCCAGCGTTCATTCTGCCGTTATATTAACCGAGCGCACGGCCGGGGGACCCTTTTTTCTCCATTTCTCTCGGTTTTTGGGGGATTTTAACGCATTTTTATTATTCGATCGTCGAGGAAGGAAAAAAACAAAACAAACAAAACGGGTTACTTTGGAGAAAACACAATGTCAGCAACCTTTCCCGGACTGGTCCACGACGCAGAGGTAAATTTTATATATTTTCTTCTTATTATATAACCTTCGTTCGTTTAATTTTTGAAATTATAGAAGTTGTTCTCATTTGGCTGGGTGAAATAGAGCTAGAGTAAAATTCGTTATACGGCATCTGTTGTGGCCGTGCATGCAGTGCGTGGAATCGTGGATTTTAAAAAAAAGTGAAAGAAACTGCTATCGCTGCGTGCGTGTCTACATAGCGCTCCGGGTAAAACAATGCCTTTTTATTAGTGCATGCGTGGGGAAGTACAGTTATAAATGAGGCTCGTGTCGTGTATGCGATGCGAGGTGTGATTAGAACATTTTAGGGCGGAACACCTCTACCGGTGCATGTCTGTGACTCTTCTTAATTCTTTTACCTGCCATCCATTGTGAGAGTTGAGAGTTGAGAGAGGGAGAGAGAGAGATGCATGGGACAGAAAATTTGCCGGCAGCTCGGTAGTAATAATAATATATAACAGCACGCCTTTTAAAACATTGCAGAAGAGTGACAGGAACGCACCCCACCTCCCCCAATTCCCTCCTCCTCCTCCCCCACTAAAAAAAAGAAAAAGAAAAAGGAAACACCTAGGGCTCCTGTTGCCGTGTGTGCGATCGTTCGTTCCCCTTCCGGGCTTGTAGTGGAAATGACATCTCCTTCAGGTGGTTTTTAAGGAAGTCTAAGAAGAAGAGCGGGGGGGAACCCGCTTTGAGAGAGAGAGAGAGAGAGGGAGTGTGTGTGTGAGTTGTGTTTTTGAGTTGTGTTTGAGCATGTTTGGGGAAGCAGTGCGTTAAAAGCTCGACTCACTCTCAGAGAGAGAGAGAGAGAGAGAGAGAGAGAGAGAGAGAGAGAGAGAGAGAGAGAGAGAGAGAGAGAGAGAGAGAGAGAGAGAGAGAGAGAGAGAGAGAGAGAGAGAGAGAGAGAGTCTTTAGCTGAGGCTAAATGACATGGCTGATATACTTTTTGTGCTCGTTCGTATGGTTATATCCCTCGTAGATACGTCACGACGGATCAAACAGCTACCGCCTGATGCAGCTGGGCTGCCTGGAGTCCGTGGCCAACTCCTCGGTCGCCTACTCCTCCTCCTCGCCGCTCACCTACCCGGCGACGGCGGCGGCCACGGAGTTCGCCTCGCCGTACTTCTCGGCCAACCACCAGTACACGCCCCTCCACCACCAGTCCTTCCACTACGAGTTCCAGCACTCGCACCCGGCAGTGGCGCCCGAGGCCTACGGCCTCAACTCGCTGCACCACGCCGCCTCGGGCCAGTACTACCAGCAGATCCACGCGCACGGTGACTCCACGGCGGACTTCATCAACCTGCACAGCGCGCGCTCGGCCCTCAAGTCCTCGTGCCTGGACGAGCAGCAGCGGCGCGAGCTGGGCTGCCTGGACGCCGCCTACCGGCGCCATGACCTGTCACTAATGACGTCACACGGCTCTCAGGCCTACGGCGTCGGCATGCACCATCCGGACCAAAGGCTGCTGCCCGCGGCCGGCTTGGGTCTCCCTCCGCCCGGGGCGGACGACCTGCAGGTACCGGCCTCTAGTCTATACTCCTCCCTCGCTCGCTCCCTCCCCGGTTGAACCGCCTCTAAACTCAAAGCAAGGCATGCATGGCTGTCTTGTTTCCTTTCCTCCTGGCTGTTCCCATTCAAGTCCTCTCAAGTTCATTGATTGAATGCTTGTGTTCAGTGCAGCTACAGTCAGACAGACATAAAGTCAGTACAGCAAGGGGACTGTCAAACAAACGACCAAAACACTTGTTTCCACACAGATCCGGATATATTCATTTAGTATTATAGTCATCAATCATGACACGAGAAATAACAATAGTTCAAATCATCATAAAATCAAAAATATGTACAAATTGGGGAGCAAAGAAGGGGGTAGTCATTAGCCTACAAGGGGTTTCATTTCCTCACCCTTTAGCATGCTGAATGAAAGGTGGGTTTTCAGGCCTGTTTTTAATGGACGCCTGCGGGGAATTGCTTTATAATTTACACTTAATCATAATCGTATGGATGCTTCAGCTGCCCTGCATGGTCTGGCCTGGTCCTGGTCCTATAGGCCGAGTATACCTGGCCCATTCAGCATCTGTCCCTGGCCTGTAGTGCCCTATTCACCCACTGCCCCACTGCCCTATACTCCTTCAAAAACAGCCCCTTAGTTTCCCCCCCGCCGCCATTGTACCATTAACCAACCTCACAGCAAATCCAAAATATCAGGGCCAGATGTCTGTCTGTCTGGCCGCCGTTAACAGTCTGTCTGCCCGGCTTGTGCCTTTTGTAAAAAAAAAAAAAAAAAAAAAATCGCCCCATCGGCACTATAGTGCAGACGCTACTACTCCACCAAAGAATGCATTCTACTGGGCTAAACAATATCCAATAGCTGCTTTGGCTAATCTCGGTGCCAAGTTATAAGAGAAAAAAGAGAAGTTGATATATCCAATGAGTGTAGGTTAAATAAGAGTCAAGTCCACGCGGACCGTGATTCTGAAAGGCAGGCCCATTTCTAAAGGTTAATTGACTAGCCTAGTCTATACTATTCCATTGTGAAGTCGGCCCTTTATTTTTTCTTTCCTCTGAAACACACGTGACCCATATTTTTACATAATTCCTTTCGATGTAAAGAAATGGGGCAAGATGAGAACGCGAATTCGCACTCACTGTTGTTTCGTGTGTGTGTGTGTGTGTGTGTGTGTGTGTGTGTGTGTGTGTGTGTGTGTGTGTGTGTGTGTGTGTGTGTGTGTGTGTGTGTGTGTGTGTGTGTGTGTGTGTGTGTGTGTGTGTGTGTGTGTGTGTGTGTGTTGTCTGTCCGGCTGTCTGCTGAGGCAGAGAAAAGCCGCTGGTTCTCTATTCTCCGGTAAAGGGCGGATTAACGGATCGGGGTTCGGGGCACAATGGGCCGCTCGAGCGCCGTAAAGCACCGTAGTTTATCCAATTACAGACTTAACGTCAATCAACTTGGTTATTTATGCAGCGACATCTGAGCTATATAGCCTAGTTAAAGACGTCTGTGCTTTTAAATACGATTTAACATACTGACAAATAATTTCAGTTGCGTTAACTATTTACCTAGCGGAGACTTATTATGGCACCGCAGGCGTACTGTTTTCTCACTTTTGAGACTTTACTATAACTTAGGTTCTGCGATTTCTTATGGGCAATTATTATTATTATTAATTTATTATTGCGATATTACATTATTATATTGGCGTGAAATCATTATTGTTCATTATTAGCCTATTTGTTTTCAACATTTGTTCATGTTAATTGAACAGTGCAATGCTAAAATATTTGTTTTATTTTAATACATTTGGTTATTTTTGTCATTCCCGATTTGTATTATTGTATTATGTACTGTTAGGCTATTTGTTATTGCCTTAATGGATGCATGAAGTATAGGTTAATAATATTTTTTGATTGAACAATATTGATGATGGCAATAACATAGCAATTGTCGATGCCCATTTTTTCATTATTTAGTTATATATTATTATAATGGCAATAACAAGTATAATAATACATGTCTAGTGAAATATTTGAAATATATTTCTAGCTCAATATTCACTGTATTTAATAATAATAATGTTATAACCAGGTTATAGGACGTTGCACATTTTATATAGACTGCTATTTCAATAGTATTTTACATTTAAATTATTTTTGTATTGGTGCAACCCCTAACATACACGCATACGCACATGCACGCACGCACACGCACGGACGCACGCACGCACACACACGCAGAGTTGAAGCTTTTGAAGAAAAAAAGAGGGCGAAATAAAGAAAGACTCATGGCACATGAACCTGAGTTTGCTCAGAGAACAGAACAGATGCGCTCAGTCTCGTGCAGCACGGTCGCATCTTTGAGCGCGTTAAAGAGATTTTCATGCTGAACAAAAGGAGCTGCCACACCTTTCGCCCGTCACTAAGCTAATTCATGCAAGACCTCTGCGTTTTGTATATTGATTTTATAATCACTTTAGCTTCGGAATAAAAAAAAAAGAAGAAAAAAAACAGAGTGTGTTAAGAAGGAGCTACGTTACGTACAAGGCCCTTTCAGCTTATTTCATTTTAATCGGGGTCTCTGTGTGTGCATGTGCACGGGTCCAACCGGGGCTCGGCCTCGAGGCTCACACGAGGGATTAAGTGTTTTCTGAATAAAGGCTCGTGTTCTCTTTTCTTGATGACATTGTTGATAGCAAGGCCCTGCACGCGAGTCCACATGCATGCGTATGTCTGTCTGTAGCAAAATGGCGCCCCGCTACTGCTGCTAACAGGCTCCATCCACACAAACACTATGGTTCTGTTTCTACAGGTTGGCCATCAAGGCCCGCCACGTTTGAAAACATGTTATTGTTTTCTCAATCAGACCAAATGAACGACATCCCAATTGACCTGTCGTTGGCTCGTATACTAGCCTAATAGCTTTAAAAGCATTTCGGCTATAAAGTCAATTGAAAAATTCAATTCAAAGGAGCTTTATTGACACGGGAAAGCAACGTTTACACTGCCAAGGCAAGTGTCGAAAATACAATAAATAAATAAAAACAGTTGAAAACACAGATGGAGGGGGTACAGCATTTTGTAAACATGCACACAGTAATCATGTTAGTGAGTTTTTCAGACCTCCATTTCTAGGAAACACTGAAGAGTGGAACTTTTTTTTTATCATGCCCACTTCTCTGGTATATTAATGTCATACAAAATGTTGAAAATGGGTTAATTCCCCTTTAATAGCAGCTCTGGGCCTAGATTTTCATCACCGCTATTTTAAAAAGCATTTTTCAGTAGTTATTAAAAAGGCCAGTCTACAAACTCACAATGTGTCAATAGATTGGCATGTTGAACTATTCCAAAAAGTTTATCAAAACAGTAAAAAAGGATAAGGTGTTTTGGATAAGGGGTTTAGCGGCATAGTCCCTATGGTGTTTATATTCCAATGCATGGGTAGTATAACCTTCTCAAAAGTGCATTCGTTCTATGTTCCTCTTTTGGCTCCACATTAATGAACCGGTGTCTCTCCACAGGGCTCCGTAGAGGCACAGTGTGGGCTAATGCTGAACGGCCAGGGAGGCGTCATCCGGAGAGGTAAGGCTGCATGAGGCTTCTCTCTCTCTCCCTCTCTCTCTCTCTATAGCGGTTACACTGCAGGAGCGGCTGACACGAGGAGACAGCCAACAACACGCACACAAACAGGAGGAGCAGCACTCCGCCTGTCTCCTGTCAACACACAAACACGAGCACGAGGAGTGCCTCTTTATTCCCCCCCTCGCCTGTTTAGACACACGTATCTGACGCCCGGTTGAGGAAAAATAACTGATCTAGGCTGTAAGTAGTAAGAGGATAACAACGCGTTCCAGGTTGTTAACTTGTAGATCCGATTTTTTTTTTTTTTTTTTTTTTTTTTTTGCGAGCATTGCGCAATGGAAGCAGGCTAAAAAAGGCTTAACCTTGAAGGAAACTATATAGGCATGCCGATGCAGCCAAATAAAATAAAATCGTTGTCAATATGTCAATAAAATATATAGAAGAAGCAACATATTTAACAAATAGCCTACTTGTAAATAAACAATATTATCATTGGTGCAAATAATATTTGAAATCTTTTATTTAAATAAACGAAATTACTCTTACTACTATTAATCTGGTCGTATATGGAATTATTAAATAATATATTTTTTATTCGATCACACGGCACAGTTGCATGGCTTTGTTGTTAGGCGTAATAATGGGCCTAATTTAATTATAAAGTATAGTACATGCTACTATTCCCCCAGAAACGCGGTTAAGGCTGTATCGTTTTCTCAACGATAATACTTTAATCAGTATAGGCTATAGCACGGATAGCATATTTTATATTTATCATATCATATCACTTCTTACTAAATACATCAGAAGATAATTCTAGCTGAAAGCACAAAGCTATTGTTTATTCTAATCATGCTATCCGGCTATTATAAGAGTGAGCCAGCTAATCCTATATGCCTACAGGCGTACATGCTAACGAAACAATGATTCAGCAGCTTAATGGAACTTAAGGGAAAAAACGACATTAAAGCCATGCAGGATGATGATTTAAGGACACTTTTTGCTTGAATGTTTGCCATGTGTGTTGAGCTTGATGTCTTATATAGACACATCTTATATTCCTCACAGGATATCATGCATTAAAATATTAATATTCCCAGTGCAACCGCATTGTTCGTTACTGCCTTGTGCTTAAAGGGGGATTCCACCCATTTCCAACATTTTTCTGATAGTGTACAAATGCAACCAACCATTTGGTTCCATTTGTACGCTCTCAGAAAAAAGAGGCGTCTAAAGAAATCCATAAACATGGTGAAATACATCTTGATGATGTCATCAAAATGTGTTTCATCATGTTAATGATTTTCTTCAGACCTCCATTTCTATAGGAAACCCAGAATGGGGAAATGTTTTTTATAATCATGTCCACCCAGCACCTCTAAGCCAGGTATATTAATGACACATTAGAATGTTAAAAATGGGTGGAATTCCCTCGTTCTAAAGGCGAAATAACGAATCAAGCTTGTCACAAAAGGAGATTATGCATGTGCCTGGGAGATTGACTGCTCCACTATTTTTCTGCCATTCACTTTGAATGCTCACACATGCAGGTGTGAACAGAAAAATGTTGGCAATCCTGCATAGTTTTGCACGCCGACGCCGGGGTGAAAGACGAGGCTTCAGAGAGAGCTATAGCGTGCATGAAGCAATTTCCTCATGAGTGCTCTTCGGGTTTTAACCTGCAGATGTACGCCTTTGGTCCATCAAAGCCTGTTTTTAGCCGGGGCTCTTATTCACGCTGCTACCCTTGGCTGCAAAGCAAACCAGGCCCAGGCTGTATATATATACAATGTATATTCTCGGTGTTAATTTAACCCCGTGAGTGTATACACATAGGCCCATAAAGGTTGGACGGATACATCCTCGAAGTTAAAGCAACACTGATGATTTTGACTGTGTGTGTGTGTGTGTGCGTGTGTGTGTGTGTGTGTGTGTGTGTGTGTGTGTGTGTGTGTGTGTGTGTGTGTGTGTGTGTGTGTGTGTGTGTGTGTGTGTGTATATATATATATATATATATATATATATATATATATATATATAGCCTAATGCACACAGTTTTCCATAGGCCTATACAGCAAGGAAAAGCTGCATGTGTCTCGGGTTTAATTTTTCATCAGCTCTCGCCTAGGTGTTGGGGCTTTTCTCGCGGATTGACGCGGGAATCCCTCCGCTATCACTTTCGGTTAATGGTGTGCTGTATTTCGCCCTGAGCTCAGCCCGCTCCAACCATCACAACCAATAATCTTTGCTTTACCGCCCGCTCCCGTATCGATAGCTTCTCTCGCCTCGGGCGCACGCTTTGATATGCTAATGCCGAGCGGGGCCCCCGAATTCAGTGGAGATCATATTAATGTTGTTCTTTCTGACTGCGGCTTTTGGCGCCATGAATATTCACGTAACCTTTTTCAAAAGAAAATCACTCAAGAAAACGCGGATCCTACTTATAGGAGGAGTCGTCTGTGTTTTAATCAAGCTCGGTATCGCTTTCCCCCCGTTCGGGGCTCCTACTACAGTAATACGACCAATCCCGATCAAGCTTATCCTGGCGTGGCGCGCGCCTCCGTGTACGGCGCGTGCGCACCCACACTTTCTCTGTCAAGACACTGGCGGCGGGGCCGGCTGCTGCTTTTTGTGTGTGTGTGGGCTGACTGGAGCCATAAACATTGTTGTTAAAACAGGAAAGAGAATGACATTTGGCCTGTGTGTCTCCTTTTCTTTAATTTTCGTGGCAAACTCGTAAAAGGCACTTGATTCCGCGTGTGATCCCGCCCGCCGCTCGCGCCGCAGCCCGAGGCTACTCTCCGTTGCTTAAATACCGTTATCGCCTCTGGGCCCAGCGCGCTCCACTGACTGCACTACCGGCAATAGCTCTTTTCGATTGCCCTTGGCAACATAAAATACAAACTACTTTGAATCAAAACATTTTAGGGGGAATTAATATGATGTGAACCCGCAGCTTTTCAGAGACGCACGCCCTGTCAAGGCGCGTGAGGCTGACAGACAGATAGGTCTGCCTGCCCGGTATGTGTCACACACGTATACCACACACACACACACACACACACACACACACACACACACACACACACACACACACACACACACACACACACACACACACACACACACACACACACACACACACACACCGCTAGGCCTATAGGCCTATATAGCATAATATCCTGACCCACTTTTGTGATTGCCTACATATTAATTATATTTTTGGAGTACTACAAATTTTCATGGTCAGCTGGAGTGCAGGCATGCATGCATTCATTGCATACATGCCATGATGTACCAGTGGCTTCAGCACCATGCAGCTGTGGACAGCACGGCCGCTTTTCAGTACCTGGACAGCGACTACTGAGCACCTAAAGGCCACGAAGGCATTTCAGCACCTGGACAGCTCCCATCAAAGGCTATAGCTATTACGTGCTGTCCAGGTGCTGAAACGAACCCGGGCGGGTCTCCCTGTTCGCCCTACAACTCCGGATCAGCATCAACTCATTCGGATTCGTTTTTAATCGTTATTGATAAGCTACAGGCGCCCCCTATATAACCCCTTCGCCTTCACTAAGGATAATATAGTAGCATAGGCCTACCAAAGGGCATATGAATAAAATTGTCCAAACACAGTCAGCCGTTTCTCCCAAAGGATTGCCTCATGGATGGTCCATATTTATGGTTCTACTGTTCTAGCTCACCAGGTATACGTAATCATCTGCATTCCTCACGTTTAATCAATGGCCAAACCCCCAAAACAAAGCGACACGCTCCGCTGATATAATTAATTATGGAAACCTGTACCAGACAAGTTTCAGATGATAGGGTCCTTAGTTCAAGTTTGTGTGTAATAAACACACCTTTAAAAAACAGCCAGGCAATACTATATTAATACATGTAGACATTAATTCACATAGTCAGTCCAAAATACATGGGAAACTGAGCTGGCATAATAATGATAATAATAATTATAATTAATAATAGGTGCAAAGGTACTGTACACAAATTAGGATACAATTAATGTAAAAATATACACCAGGAAAAACATGTTAAATTAAGTGCTTAACCGGGCCTTTGGATCAATAATGTAACACATATGTTACTTGTGGATGTTCAAGATAGCTTGCTACATCATACATGTACATGTATTGACCTGTGCATAATGCAACATGTTCAATATGAAAGGGTTAAAATGGAGTGAAAATGGACTCAATTGTACATTAACAGCATTATGTTGAGATCATATAAACAGTGTGGGCTTTGACTGAAATATTTCTTGGTAAATGTTATGTTATCAGACCATGCAGATTGTATATACATTCACATCTATCATCAGTTCCATTAATTCTATCTCAGGTAATAAACATGTCTGTGTCTTATACACAATCTTTACAAAGAATACCTACCTCTACAAAAGGACAATTCACAATTTAAGCATTTACAACTTTGTCACATGGAGCTCCCTATCTCTGTCTATATTCTGTGGATTTTTCTGTAGGGAAACATTTTGTGAACATTTTAGTCAACCAAACTGAAATTATTCAATGCTGTCACCAAACACCTAAAATAATCTAATTGGATTCCATTTAAAACATCATTGGAGAGCTCGTATTTAAACTGCCTGTACACATACTGTAAGTCCATTTAGGTAAAATCTTACACTCAGTTTAAGATTTAACTTAATGTAGCATTTTAAAATAATCTCCAATTTATGTCTTCAATTTTATTTGAATGCCTAATTCCATATACTGTGATAAAACATTTGTGCTCAAAATAAATTGTCTGTTGGTGTGAAGTTAAATAATTCAGTATAGCCCCAGTTAAAAAATACCATGAATGGATTTTGTAAAAAAAAAAAAAAAAAAAAAAGATACATTTAAAGACCAAGATTGTTGTTTGTTGATATAGGTATAGCCCTAAGTAATGTAATTCAACCTTTTATATACTGAGGGCATGTGTTTTCCTCCCAAGTCTTATTGTGTTCATTTGTTTTTCATGCATTCATTTTTTTTTACCTTCTGACTCTAAACTTTCTAGACTATGATAGCCAAAGGCCTTTTAATGTGTGCATTCTATTCTACTCTTTAACTTTACTATCCACAGTCCCTTCATTGCAGTGATGGTTTAATAAATTGTCCATAATAGTTCAAATAGTTCAGTCTTTTGCATTGCAATGACAGAACAGAAGCACCTGCTTTCCAAACCACTTAGCATGACACTATATAGCTGCGTCCAACCATTCTAACACGTAGATGTGGTTTTGTTTTGTGCAGGAGGAACGTGTGTGGTGAACCCCACCGATCTGTTCTGTTCGGTACCGGGTCGTCTGTCACTGCTCAGCTCCACCTCCAAGTACAAAGTCACCATCGCTGAGGTGAAGAGAAGACTGTCTCCGCCAGAGTGCCTCAACGCATCCCTACTGGGTGGTATACTACGCAGGTCAGTGCACATGCATGCGTTCACACATGCATGCACGCAAGGGCATGCCAGGGCCGGATCTACGCATGGGTATGGGGGGGGTCAATGCTGCCCTAAATGCCGAGACCGCCCCACCAAACATAAGGGCATGCAAAACAGCGCAAATTTCAAAGATATTTCAAATGAAAGTGCATATATTTAAAATGATTTGAAACACTACTGCTTCTACCAACTACATTTGTGGCGCCACTAAACCAACAGCATTTCATCATTGAAAACAGAAAACTCTCTGAGTCAGACCTTTAGCTTTATGCATGCTGTGTGCCTGTTGCAACTTCAACAACAACTGATGTTATTATATTATTGATGCTTACTTGCCTAATATAAGTCTTGCACAGTATACAGTGTAAATCCTGTGGGACATGCAGAACTAAAGAAAACCTAAAATAGAAGATAGATTTTGTGTTATATATATGACCATGCCAAATATCTGTTCAATGTGGGGGTTTGCGGTGAATTTATACGGAAATGGTATGGGTTCGACTTCATCGTCCGTGGTGCGAAGGTTCACGGGCAATGAAGCTGCCCCGTTTTCACATGCCCCCCCCCCCCCAATTGTTAAAGGTTACATCCGGGCCTCGTGCACGCACAGTATGTTGTGGACATCTTGGCTGCTTGAATCTCAACAGTCCAATAAACACCATCTAAATTGGGACATAAGAGGATCCACTTTGAAGTCGACAGGCTATATAAGACTATAACTTTCTAGTAACAAAATAACAAAAATACTTGTGATTATGGTTTAAAGCTATAGATGGTGTTGGAGACAGATCATTGCTTGGAATTTGTAGAGCCGTTGTGTAGGGCGAAACAGGACCAGGGCTGCACGCGCTGCGGTGCCCATGGAGACAGAGAGAGGAGAGACCATGCAGGCCAAAGCACGGCAGGATCAGAGAGGAGAGGAAAGAAAGAGTTGCCAGCACTGTATTATTGATGAGATTGAGAGAAAGGGAAAGGGAAGAGAAGAGAGAGAGAAAGAGAGAATGAGAGCAAAAGGCGGAGAGACAGAGGGAGTGAGAGTGAGAGAGATGGACAGCAGAGGACACAGGCAAAAAAAAATAACAAGAAAAAGAGAAACAGATGTGTGCTCATAATAATCAGAAATAAAAATGTACAGCATCAACGTCAGGATCATTATAGAAGGTGCCTTGCACTCGATTGCACATCTGAGACTGTGTATGTGTTACAATTTACGTCAAAACGTCTGTCAGGAAATAAAACCTCATGTGCATTCATTTGACTGTTGAGTAATTGCTTGTGAGATCTGGCCATATGAGAGTATCGTATAATAGTAAGCAGAGACATAGAGATAGTAGCCTACTGATACTATGTGGTGTTTAGAAGATGGATTTAAACACTTAAAGAAGCACTTCACCACATTTTAACCTATCTTCGTATAATTGGTCGTCACTAATGTAACATGATTAATTACCACTACTTATTTTCTACTCAGTCTGTGTCTCACAGGAGAGGGCTGTGGGCAGCTCAGAACAGTGACATCACTGTTCAACAAATCTTTCTTATAAACAGTATTTATATTTTCGCATTACAACTTTCCAGGAATAGAAAGCCTGCAGTTTCTATATATGCTTGGATTCCCTGTCAATGATCTCACTGGAAGAAGGGTCTCTGAACTGCCCTCCTGTGAGACACAGACTGAGAAGAAAAAATAGCAGTATCTTGTCATGTGCATCAGTCAGGACCTATTATATGAAGATACTTTGAAAAATGGTGAAGTGGTCCTTTAAATCCACTTCATCTACTCTTTTCTTTCCCCTCTGTATCAAATCTGTTCACCGACACACAGACTGTCTATAAGCTCACAATGCACTGCATGATGCAATGCAGATCTGCCATGTCTGCATATTATGACCGTTTATATAGTGTGATTCCTGGGATGTGAATGAAGTTGGAGGCTTTACTGTCTGACAGCTTTATACTGGCACAGAGATTTTTTTTGTTGTACTGTATGTCTTATTAGTTATGGATTAATATCAAACGATGTAGACCCCCAATTTTAGCAATCCTGGCAATTCTATGCCATCGTTCCTTATAAAAAGTGGCAATACGGCAGACTAGAGCAGTGGTTTTCAACCAGTGGTCCCTGAGAGGATTCCAGGTGATCCCCATGCTAAATGATAACCAAATGGACCCTTATGGATCTGTAACTCCTGAGAACGTGAAATGAAACCAAATGGACCCTTACGGGTCCATTTGGTTTCATCCATTTTACGCTCTCAAGAGTTAAATTATATTTAAACATCTGAATTACTTCATTTTCAAGAATGTACACAATTAGAAAATGTAGAAGAATTGTTATTTTGACCAATATTTTTCCAGTTATATCTCCTAAATTGTACACAAAATCCTTGCTTTAGCGTCCAAAAGAATAAACTCAACATCAAATGGTGGTCTGTGTCTAAAATGCAGAATAAACAGTGGGCCCTGGTATGAAAAAGGTGGAAAACCACTGGACTAGAGGACCATGAGGATCAATCAGGAACTGAAGTCACGGTCACTGGTCAAAAGACGTCCGACCTTAAATTGTTGATTGCTCAATCCACTTCTCTACCTGTTTTTTGACTGCATCAAATAAATTGCATTTCCATACATGTGAATGGAATCTTACTGTGGTTACGGAAATATGCTGCGTTGACATGCAGACAACGCCTTGTATGATGGATGATAAGATTCTTATCTTATCATACATGCAGATGATTACAAATAACACTTCAACAAGTGTTGTTTATTTTTTAGCTTGACCCCGTAGTATAGATGCTTACAGATACCAGTATATTTGTAATGTTGTTGACCAAATCTGATATCACTACAGTGTACATTGCTTTTTACTCTATTGCCCTGAATATTGGCCAATAGAATATTATCCTATTGGCCTGACTATATTTTTTCCCCAATGGAAATATCCTAAAAAATGGGGTTGTATTATATTCAGGGCCTATTTCCATTTGCCTTTCAAGGTTATTATTCCGCAAATGAGTGTTGAAAAAAGTTGTCTTATAAGTTGTCTTATATTGGGGACAATACGGTATTTTATGCACATCCTCAAAGCTGATATATGGACGATGGATGAAAAATGCGCCCAAAAAGTTCCTTCTCAGAATAAACTCTGGATTTACTTTTTTTCTGTAATATTTCCATCTGATCTATAGTCCTGGCCTCCACAGCCATATTTTATATAACCTCTATTAACCTAATTAAAGTTATATAACCTCTATTACAGCAACACTTACACTAATATGGTTTTATCAGTAGGATGGAATTTGAACACACCCAGCAGGCAGCCAGTGATGTAACAACAACAAAAAGATGTACTAGATGTAATAGATGCACACAGAGGGTTAGAAGGAATAAAGAACATTTTATACTTTAATATTTATCTCTTCATTCCACAGAGCGAAGTCTAAGAACGGCGGCCGGTGTCTTCGTGAGAAACTGGACCGCCTGGGCCTCAACCTGCCGGCCGGCCGGAGGAAAGCTGCCAACGTCACGCTGCTCACATCCCTGGTGGAAGGTACACCCCACAACCTGAAAAACTATCTAAAACAGTGCTTTTCAAACTTTTTCATACCAGGAGCCACTATTTATTCAGAATTTAGGCCACGGACCACCATTTGAGGACATTTTAGGCCCCCACAGACCCCAAAGCTAAAGCCTTATTTTGCTTTTGTCCACAATTCCATTTTGGATTTCAGAAACAACAGTCAAACATACAGATCAAAATGACTGTTAATCTTCTACATTCTCTAGTTGTGTAGACTTGGGCTAATTCAGATGATGAATATTTTAACTCTTTGGGAATGTAAAAATGAAACCAAATGAACCCGGTTTCATTTTACTCTCTCGAAGAGTTACATCTGGACCACTGGTGGTCCCCGGACTGAAAACCACTGATCCAAACACATCCTCACACTGTGAGCTGCTCATTTTTTCCATATGATTGTCTCCTTTATGGTAGGGGTGCCCAAACCTTTTGGTCATCATCATCATCTATACGTTGAATCACATTTTTGTTTTAATAATATAAGCTCACAACCTATACTATAGCAATGCCACAAATGCCACAAGATGGTCGATGGACATGCAAAGCTATAAGCTAAAATAAGTTGCTGGTGTTTCAAAAATCAAAGGCACTGAAATACTAAAGAAAAAACAGTGATCCGAGCATTTGAAATGTTCAAAAATATTTTCTCCAGTTTTGGAAGATTAAAAAATAATAATATATCTCTATAGGATATCTTTTGTAACGGTTACAAAATTTGATATTGGTCAAACGGTATGTGTCCCAAAATGGGCTTTCTACCACTTTTTCGAGTCACACGTTCAAATACTGGATTACGCTTGGCTTAAAAAAAGTGGTGAATAGGTCCATAACTATTGGAACCTCAAAATACCCGGATGCGTATGCAAATCACCACAATTGTAAAAAAAGAAAAAAAAAAAAAAATATATATATATATATATATATATATATATATATATATATATTATATATATATATATATATATATATATATATATATATATATATATATATACACTCAACAAAAATATAAACGCAACACTTTTGTTTTTGCTCCCATTTTTCAGGGGATGGACTTAAAGCCCTAAAATTCATTCCAGATATACAATATAACCATTTCTCTCAAACACCGTTCACAAATTTGCCTAAATGTGTGATATTGAGCACTTCTGCTTTGTTAAGATAATCCACCCCACCTCACAGGTGTGCCACATTAAGATGCAGGTGTGACATCATGATTAGTGCACAGGTGTACCCCAGACTCTCCACAACAAAAAGACACCCTGAAATGTGCAATTTTCTTTTGCCTTATTGGGTGTATGGGCCTCCGAACCAGTCAGTATCTGGTGTGACCACCATTTGCCTCATGCAGTGCAATACATCTTCTTCACATAGAGTTGATCAGATTGTCAATTGTGGCCTGTGGAATGTTGGTCCACTCCTCTTCAATGGCTATGTGAAGTTGCTGGATATTAGTGGGAACTGGTATGCGCTGTCGAAATGGTAATAATGTGGTAATATTGTGTTATTACCATTTAGCAGTGTGTAACAGTTCCCACTAATATCCAGCAACTTCACATAGCCATTGAAGAGGAGTGGACCAACATTCCACAGGCCACAATTGACAATCTGATAAACTCTATGCGAAGAAGATGTATTGCACTGCATGAGGCAAATGGTGGTCACACCAGATACTCGGAGGCCCATACACCCAATAAGGCAAAAGAAAATTGCACATTTCAGGGTGTCTTTTTGTTGTGGAGAGTCTGGGGTACACCTGTGCACTAATCATGATGTCACACCTGCATCTTAATGTGGCACACCTGTGAGGTGGGATGGATTATCTTAACAAAGCAGAAGTGCTCAATATCGCACATTTAGGCAGATTTGTGAACAGTGTTTGAGAGAAATGGTTATATTGTATATCTGGAAATGATTTTAGGGCTTTAAGTCCATCCCCTGAAAAATGGGAGCAAAAACAAAAGTGTTGCGTTTATATTTTTGTTGAGTGTATATATATATATATATATATATATATATATATATATATATATATATATATATATATATATATATATATATATATATATATATATATATATATATATATATATATTAATGAATGTAACTAAAGAAGAAAGAAACTCACTCAAGAAGTGTGTTTCTTTCATTTATATGTAAAAAGTGGTAGAAGTGTAACTTTGGCTTCACCTCGTGGCACAACCCTGAAACAGTGGTAAATCGGTCAACAACCCATCCCCTTTCATGGTAAATTCCTTACATTTCCATCCCTCCCTGTGTTGTTGGTGTACAGGTGAGGCTCTCCACCTGGCCAGGGACTTTGGCTACACCTGTGAGACAGAGTTTCCTACCAAAGCGGTGGGAGAACACCTGGCCAGACAGCACAGCGAGCCGAAAGAGACAAACACACGCAAGAAGATGGTGCTGGCGACCAAGTAAGGACATGAACATGGATGTCATTGTCGCATGCACACGTCGAATAGGATACAGCAGAAGTTGCATGGCTGCACCTCAGCCTGATTTAAAAACAAAAAAACAAAACAAAAAGGGAGATATATCGGCCATCAGCCGATAAAGGCTTTAAAAATGAATATTATATTATAAAAATATGACTATTTTAGCGTTTTTGGAGGAGATTTTTTTCAGGAGAAATATAAATGGGGGACGTTCCTCCATGATCGAGTGGGGGCAGGCCTTGGTGCACGTGCTGTTGGACTGTTGGGGGGTTTTCCAAATCACCCAAATCACTGAATGCTCCCATTATTTATTTCTTGGTCCACCACAAAAGCCTGCATATATCAGTATATCGGTTGATATCGGTATCGAAATTAAGAGTTGGAAAATATCGAGATACCGGATATTGGTCAAAAGTCAACATCGGACATCTCTGATGAAGAATATATGTTCTTTTCCTGAGGCGAACGTTCAGTGGAAATCTATGTGCAATCGCATTGCAGCGTGACAGATTTTGGGCTTGTTGCTGCTATTTTCAATTATGGTGTTTTGGTATAAATAAAGGGGAAAATAGATGGAACATATACAGAGCTTCCAGCTTCTAAGACAAGCGCGATGGGTTAGGTGCCACCACTTTTGTCATCACATCTTTATGAAAATCCCATCGATAGAGTTGTTCTGAGATGTGCGTGCTTCCCTTTGGATTCGATCGAGAATCCCCACATGAACTCACAGACAAAAGCACACATGAGAGACAGACGGTACACAGTAAAATCCCGAGTTAAGAATGTGTCTCTGTGACTCTTTGTCAGGCAAATCTGTAAGGAGTTTCAGGACCTGCTGAGTCAAGACCGTTCTCCTCTGGGCTCCTCGAGACCAACGCCCATACTGGACCTGGACATACAGAGACACCTCACACACTTCAGGTAGAACACACACCTGCACAACACGCTTCAGTCTCTTACACCAGTGCTTTTCAACCCTTGTCATACCAGGGCCCACATATATATTAGGAATTTGAGCCACGGACCACCATTTGATGACACAGACCCCAAAACTGTATGGATATGTTAAAAAAGTTACCCCCCCATTCTGTGTTTCCTAGGTGAAACACAACTTGATAACATCATCAAGTTGTGTTTCATCATGTTAATGATTTTTCTTTTCCTTTTTTTCCCTGAGAGTGTACAAATGGAACCAAATGAACCCGCTAGGATCCATTTGGTTCAAATTTGTACACTCTCAGAAAATGTTTGAAAACATGTGGAATCTTTAAGGTGATAGCTAAATAAGAGGCATAATCCGATTAATCAATGAATCAGTTAAATAATTGGCCGATGAATCGATTATGCAAATATTAATAATCGTTAGTTGCAGCCGTACTCGCAACAATCTCTCAACGCGCCGTGCTGTAGAACCGCAATTTTTTGT
>CM076983.1:36000604-36030604 GCA_039105355.1 Benthosema pterotum | reverse complement strand
CTAGTTAACACTCTCAAAGTAAAACATACGCTTGATGATAGTCTAGGTAGTCATATAATTTATGAATATATTATTTTAACCAATCTGTGTGTACTGTATGTTGCAGTACAACAATATAACTACATATACTATATAATAACATATAGTATATCTGTAGCGTTTGGATAACTTGGATGTCCTCTCCCTGCACCTCAATTGAGACCACTGCTGGTTCACCAGAGGAAAGGTATGAAATCAGGCCCAGATGTAACATTTCCCAATGGGGGGGTGGGGTGGGGGGGGGGGGATGAAGTTGCACTTGCACCCATACCATTTTGTGTTACAGGACTTATATTATATCCAAGTCAGCATCAATAATATCAGTTGTTGTTGAATTTGCAACAGACACGCAGCATGCATAAAGCTAAAGGTCTGACTCAGAGAGTTTTCTGTTCTCATTGATGAAATGGTGTTGGTGTTAGTGGTGCCACAATTCTAGTTATAGTTGGTAGTAGTGTTTCAAATCATTTTATTATATGCACTTTAATTTGAAATATCTGAAATGAAATGAAGTATGGGTTGCATGCTATCATGTTCAGGGCATTTAGGGGGGCATTGCCACCCCATGCCCATGCCTATACATCCAGTATGAAATGCAAAGGGGAATATCTCTTCTTCCCATGCAAACTCTGACAGAGCTTCGTGAATCACGTGGGCAGGACATGAAAATGGGAAATCATGCCATTTCTGTTTTTCATTTTGGGTTGACAGATGGCATTGTGTCCTCCCACATGTAGTCAAAGTTTCATGAACGCAGCAAGGACCACGCCAAAGCATTGATAATGCATTAAAAAGAATGTCACCAAACGCATGGGTGTGAGCTGAGACATGAGACCATGTACTGTATCTCATTCCTGAAAAGCAGACAGAGATTTGGGTTTGTCTCGCAGGATGCAGTGCTGTTATTTCAGCCACGCTGTATACATTTCCATTCCTTTCATAGGGTGTTGTAGGAAACATAGCAGCTTTGTTGATTTGATTCTTTTGATTGTGAGAAACTGAGAGGCGTACAAACAAGCGGAATTATTTGCCCAAATTTCCCCCCCCCTCTCTCTCTCTCTCTCTCTCTCTCTCTCTCTCTCTCTCTCTCTCTCTCTCTCTCTCTCTCTCTCTCTCTCTCTCTCTCTCTCTCTCTCTCTCTCTCTCTCTCTCTACACACACACACACACACACACACACACACACACACACACACACACACACACACACTTCAAGTATAATTCATTTTTTGTATGTGTTTGCATTATAAACATAATAATTCCTGCATTAGAAACTTGCTCCTGACCCTGTACCCCTCATCAGATGGAATAACTAGCAGGCTTGATCAAAATGAGCTAGAAAATGAGATCAATAGATGCCTCCACCAAGACTTGCTGCAAATTGACAAACACACAGGAATGATTCACAACTTTGACATCAGCGATGCATAATGTAACGGCCCCACGATGCATTATTCACATGCCTATTGATCATATTACAATGCAGCGTTCCATAATCATTGGTTATCAGGCCTCAGTGCATCAGAACACAATGATGCGCACTGTGTTTGTTGACAATCAAGCTCCACTCACTTCTCAGCACATATCGCTAATATATTATTTGTTATTTGTCTTTGCATTTGTAGTGTTTACATCTATTATTTTGGTCTGTCTGTCTGTAGAAAATCACTTAATAAAACAAAACAGGCAATACCATTTCTTAGTTTTCACATATTCCGTTCAAAGGACCGGTCTTGGGTCTCATGGAGACCAGAAGTGCAAACAACTGTTTCTGTCAGAGTGCCAAAGTCTGGAGTGCCAAACTCTCCTAACTTCTAAGCCCTGCCTCGCCATCTCTGTTCCCCCCAAGCTCTCATCCTGAGCTTCCCAGGACTAGTGATGTAGCCCACTCACCTGCTCAGGCCCCCCCAAAAAATCTCTCTCATTCCTAAAAACCCGAATCTCCTCCTCGTTCTGATCCTCTGTCCCGACTCCCGGGAACATTCTAGCCCCGAACGGTTTTCCTGGATTGTTACCTATCCAATCTATCCTACATCCACTTGTTGCCACTGCACTGCTACTTTTTGCTAAGCATCAGTATCTTACATGGAATGGATTTCTTTCTCCCCAGAACATACCATGACAGAACTGCCTACCAGATAGAACTATATAAATCAAATTCACCATAATACTACACCAAATATGTTTTTTGTTTGATATTTTGCATTTCCGACCAGTTAACTGGATGGATGGGTGGATTTATAGAGTGTTACCTTTTTAAAATGCTGTTCTTTCTTGAGCGCTTGCAAAAGTATATCCTCCTGAGTTCAGGCCCACAGCTGTACTGTAATGTTCTAATGAGGTATATAGCCAGAGTCTGCTTTGAATGTTAAGTACAGTTAGAGAGAAATACAAGGAAGAACTACCCACTAGTTTGTGTGCTGTTTGCAAAACCATACATTCTGTTTACTCTGTGTCGAATATGATGGCTATGTATTATAATTTATAACTGTTAAATTGATGGAAATAAAGAATGGTTTTACAACAACTTGAGAACAAGGCAGGCTTGCAAACAGAAGCTGGCCTGAGTCCCATGAACTGTGGCTTACCAAGGTGCTAGTTGACGAAAAGCCAATGCCAGGTTGTGTGATCATATTATGTTGTTGGCACAGTGCCATGACAGTTGCATACCAAAAGGTTCTGAAATGAAAGTAAATTAAACTACATCAGATTGGGGGCATCCATTCCTTATTCTATCTCCAGTGAATGGTATTGAATGAACCTACTAGATGAGGCTGCGCCTGGCTCAGCCAAGTGGAAAACATTTTGATGTCAAAGATGTCAAAGGTAATGTAATGATTGTCCTGGGATGAGTGGAAATTTTCAAATCAGAATGATGTGTGTGAACACTGACTATAGGATATAATACCATTAACAGGTGTATCAATTATCAGTATATACTTTAATATTTTAATCGAGATGTGGTGGCAACATTACCCAACTATGATGAACTGATCACAATCAACACTTGTTTGTTGTTGTTTTTCTCAACAATACATAGATGTAGGAACATCTGTGGTGCAGAAAATAGACTGTGTTCTGTATTGCCTGTGGATGGTACCATCTGTATTTGCCTGGCCAGGTGTAAAGGTGATGAAATAGATAGTTACTGCATCTGTCTCTAGAATAGACAATAAGGTGAAAAAAGGTTTTATATGTTTTAACAAAACTTTAAAACTGCAAACATTTGAGAGCTGTGCCTCTGTGTGTTCCTGTACGTCTGTACGTGTGTGCGTGCGTGCGTTTGTGTGTGCTTTTGCTTAAGGCAAAGCAAGTGGACGCTATTGATGAAGAATTAAAGCGGTGCTGAGAAGCACAGACGCTGTAGTGTGGATTCAGAACCAGGCATGTGGACAGCGCCAGTGCTGTCCAAATCTAGTGCTGAAACCACTGCTTTCATTCTCTCCAGTCCAGTAATGTACACCGATGTAAGTGGGCCATGTAGGATATTATATGTGTGCGCGCGAGCTCCCCCTGGTATGGTAGCTCCGGGATGGTTTTATTTAAGAGAGAGAGAGAGAGAGAGAGAGAGAGAGAGAGAGAGAGAGAGAGAGAGAGAGAGAGAGAGAGAGAGAGAGAGAGAGAGAGAGAGAGAGAGAGAGAGAGAGAGAGAGAGAGAGAGAGAGAGAGAGAGAATTAGTGAATTAGAGTAAAATACTTCTGCTGTTTGATGTAATTATACTGTAGCTGCTATGTACATTTTCATTAGGCTCTTAATTAAACATACATACACGCACGCACGCACACCCGCACTTCTGTACAGGTGGTTCTGGAAACTGCTGACCTAAGTAAGGGGCACCATATGAAATTATTTTACTGTCAAATATAAAGTCCTGTGCTCTGGTCTCCATGCTGGGCTTTCAGCCGCCCAAGTTATTTTTTTGGTGATACTCTAGCACATCCTAGTGGCCGACCATTGTAATGCACCCAGGCTAAAGTGACGCTGACCATACTGTATACAATTAACAATTTCGGCGTTTAGCTCTTAATCCAGAGCGATTCACATTTAGCATGAACAAAAGAAACATGCTTTTCTTCTGTTCATGCTTAATGTAAATCGCTCTGGATTAAGAGGGACTTACATTAAGCATGAACAACTGAGCAATACATACAAAGTATGCCTACTGCTGCGCATACAGTATGTTTACATAAAATAAATAAATAGAACTATAAACCAAGTCTACATAACTATCACCTAAGTGACCTCACATACAGTAGTTACAGTATGCACTGCAGGCAAGTAGTAAAGACAATATATGGAAAAAATGGGTCAATCTGGGACTTATTGCATCAAAGAAGTAAAACAAAACATTTCATTTTGTATCTTCAATATATCCTGAATAGCATAAAAAGGTTGCCTGGAATTGTCTGAGGGGGAGGGTTTGAATTTACAGTATCTCTATCTCTACCATTGATATTCGATTTAAGGCAAATATCTAAATCTAAATTTCATTATGTTTTAAGTAGCAAGTGACATATCAAACTAGCGGTGGTGCTGAATCCATTCCATGGAATGGAATCTGCGTCATGAAATTGCCCTAGTTTGACATGTCAATGTAAAGGTAATTTTCAAACATTTCCCCTATATACTAATACATAAATTCACAAATAGTAAACTGGCTAAGCCCATTTGGGCTAGAGTCCATGCAATCTCAATAGAAGTATTAAAGGGGAAATAACATGAAATACAACTTTTTTGTGTGTTTTTGGTGCTATCATTTGTGTTTTCTATTCCCACAAATTATCTAGTTTCTTTCATTTAAGAGCTTTAATGTAAATTTCTCTCAGGAACAGCTCGTTTGATTTTCGCCTCTATAATGATGTCATCAATACACCCTACTTTGTATAATTCCTCCTCTCCTTCAGTCTTCAGTTCCAAATTTGCATTTCAGTTGTTGTTGAAGTTGTAACAGGCACACAGCAGCATGCATAAAACTAAAGATCTGATTCAGAGAGTTTTCATTGATGAAATGGTGTTGGCTTAGTGGTGCCACAATTGCAGTTAGCGATTAGCATTATAGTGTTTCAAATCATTTTAAATAGCACATTAATTTGAAATATCTTTTTGTAATTTGGGTTGTTTGCATGCCATCATGTTTGGTGGGGCAGTCGGGTCATTTAGAGGGGCATGGTCCCCCCATGCCCGTGCCTAGATCCGGTTCTGGATGTGGTGATGATGAACGATGATGTATTATATAGCCTATATCCATTCTAAGTGGTTGGAACAAAAGGCAGTGTGTGGAATGTGTCATGTGAAGCAGTGCAGGCTATAATGTATGCTGATGCATCGTATGTCAGAGCCCTGGAGGAGGACAAACACAACCATGCCTGCAGACTTCCAGACTGTCAGGACATCTGTCACTGCTAACTGTCATATGTCCCTGCCGTGTGTCAGTGCATGGCAATGACACACTGGTGCACGTGTGTGTGCGTGTGTGCGTGCGTGTGTGCGTGCGTGGATGCTTGCACGCGTACGGTTATATGCAGGGATGTGCACACATACTGTAGATATCAAAGGGGGCTTCATGCAGCCCATCTGTAAAACACCTGCCCTTTCCAGATGACAAATGCAGAAGTTATTGTTAAAGATGGCGTGCCATGATTTACTTTTACACACTAAAACACGATAATTGGGTATTGTTATATGAGGAGGAAGACCTCATATAACGGCATTTGTAAAAATGTACTCTTTATGTGGGCACCACCACTAGTTCATTAAGCATGCCTGGTTTGCCTGGTGGTTGATGAATGGTGATGAACTGGTCTGGTCATCCACCTGAACTGAGGCCACGCCCACAGCTTTATTATAGAGGGGAGGACTTAGGGCAGGGGCTGATGATGTGATGTCACTATATTACGTTTTTCATTGGCACATTTGACTGGAAAGGTTCAGCACCCAAGAAGAAACCCTAACTACAAAGGCAAGACTGCGTTGTGCATAAAACAACACCAAGGGGTCGAATTAAGTAGGCTACTGTCACCACTTAATCAGAATTGGAAAAAAAAAGAAAAATCACAGCACACCATCTTTAAAGAAAATGTACATGCCGCTTTCCAGGCAAGATTCAGTCTTCTGAGCTTAAAGGCAGTATTTTTGCGCTGATCAAATTTGTAGAAAAAAAACGTGTTGTTACACCTGTCCACTTCTCCACTAGCTAAAGAGCTAAAGAGTCAACCCAGTATCACATGTCAAAAGTCAAATAGTGACTTTTTTCCAGACCCCACATAAAGTCACTATTTGACTTTCCAAAGTCAAATAGTGACTTTCTGAAGAGGCGTGGCTTTCCTTTGTCTTGCAAAAAAAAAAAATGCATCAAAACAGTAGCAGCACTGATTCGAACCGCCAACCTACTGACTACTGGCCAACCTGCTTTACCTCCTGAACCACCACGCCCGCTGCTGATTTGGGCATAGTTTTACTGATATTATGGTTAGGCGTAGTAAAACTATGCCTAACCCTAACTCTAACCCTAAACCTAACCTCAGTAAAACTATGCCTAAACTTAACCATAACCTTAGTAAAACTATGCCTAAACTTAACCTCAGTAAAACTATCGCTAACCTCAGTAAAACTATGCCTAACCCTAATCTCCGTAAAACTATGCTGAAATCAGCAGGGGGCGCGGTGGTTCAGGAGGTAAAGCAGGTTGGCAGTAGTCAGTAGGTTGGTGGTTCGAATCAGTGCCGCTACTGTTTGGATGCATTTTTTATTTTTTTTGCAAGACAAAAGGAAAGCCACGCCCTCTTCAGAAAGTCACTATTTGACTTTGGAAAGTCAAATAGTGACTTTATGTGGGGTCTGGAAAAAAGTCACTATTTGACTTTTTCCTGTGATACTGTGTTGCAAGAGTACTGGGTTGCGCACTGAAAACAACTGATCTACAAGCTCTCAATGTGTTTCAGCACAACACATTGAGAGCTTGTAGATCTTGTAGATTTTTTTTTAAATCCAACAGTGCCCATTAATTAATGGATTTTTCAGTCCCTGGCCCTCTAACATGCTCTGCACTCCACTCCCTGGTTGCCATGATATAGCCAGAAAAGAGAGGGGTGATATGAAGGAAAATGAAGAAACATATAGGGAAAGAGAGATAATGAGAGAAAGACATGCAAGTGCCGAGCGTGCACAGAGTGAGTAAAGAGAATTAATAATAGCTGGAATGAGAATGGCAGACATGGGGAACGAGGGAGGGGGAAGGGGGGGCAGATTTGGCAGAGGGTCACTCCAGAGAACAGCCGTTCTCCTTAAACATTCATGTCTGATATCCACAGCCACCACACTTCAAAGGACCTTATAACCATGGTAACCATGGCATACATTCACATACAGTACAGTATAGGCACTGGCTTTTAGAGAGACATCACCCATAGGCAGCATACAGCCCTGGGAGTCAGGTACACCATGCACACCACATGGACCGCCTCATTAGCGCTTGACTCAGGCCTCATTTGAACTTGATGCGACCTGATGTGAACCCCTTAGGGCAGTGGTTTTCAACCTTTTTCATCCCAGGGCCCACTATTTATTCAGAACTTCAGCCACGGACCACCATTTGATGACATTTTAAGCCCCACAGACCCCCAACTAAAGATTTATTTTGGTTTTGTCCACAATTCCTGGCTGGATTTCGGAGAAAATGAAACCTGGTTAACCGATTTTCCATTAGTTAGCCTGGGAACCACCTGGAATCCCGGACCACCGGTTGAAAACCACTGACTTAGGGGTATTTCTGAGTGGTGCCTGCCTCCACTCTATGTGGCTCTGTGTGTCCCTATATATAGACCGATTCAGAAATGAGTACCCATGGTTGCAGCGACAATATTCACACACACACACACACACACACACACACACACACATACATATACACACACACATACATATACATACACATATATATATATATATATACACAGTATACTGTATATCCACGCCTCAGGGTGAGATACCCATGCTTTGGGCTGAGTAATCCACAACTTTGGGGCGAGTAACCTTTGCGGGGCGAGATGGAAAAGGCGTGACCGTACCTGTTGCCTACAGTCAGCTCTTTTGAATGGTAGAGTGACTGACATTATAGTCTGCAAACAGTGGTGGCTTTAGAAAAAAACAGAATGTCAACAAATACACTACGGTACCTGAGACCAGACGCATAAAGTAATGGTTGAGACGAAGCAGTGAAATATGTGACATCACCCAATACCCAATCTTTCTGTTGTATGAATTTGAACTTTGACGAAGGCAGTATGAAATCCAGCCTTCGTTGTGACAGTTGTAATACCTAGTGTCCAGGAGATCAGTAAAGTGTCAGAGCCACAGAGTAGCCTACCTGGGGGTATGAATATTCTGGGCACCTTCCATGGTTCGGCTTGCTGAGCTGTCACGCTGCGATCATTGGGGATCTGGATGTTCTGAAGATGACAGATGATGACATGTGATTATCTTTGAGGTCCCGAGAAGTTAAAAAGGTAACGCACATCCCCAACTGGTGCTGAGCCAAAAAAACTGCAAAAATACAGTAAACGTAGATAAAAAAGAGAAGGGGCTCGCAACTCACTTTAAAGTGATGAAGACCTGAACAGGTCAAAACGTCGCTGCTCTTAACCCTTGCCGCTAAATAAAGCCTGGAGTACTTTAAAGTGAGTTGCGGGCCCCTTCTCTTTTTTTTATCTTTGGGGTCCCAGCATGAAAAGGTTGAGAACCACTGCTCTACATTTCATATGTTTAGAAGCCGAATCAACATTTCCTTTCCTTCACATTCTTATAAAATAATAAAGAATGAGAAACTGTGATGTGAGTAAGGCGGGTTGGGAACTGGAGAGGACTGAGGCCAATCTTAAAAAAATATGTATGCCAATTTATTCACTTTCAACCTTTTTTGGAAATAGGTAGTGACTGTTGCATAGCAGCGCCTGAACATAGGCTGTTGAGCCACCAGGGGGTGCAGTTTACACATTATTGAGCAAATTCACAGTGATAATAGGGAGGCTTGGTTCAAGGCAAGCTGTAAGGAATTTGAGGCCTCATGGCAACATTGGCCAATAATAAATCAAGTCTATGAAGCTTGGCATATGAGTCTCTCTAACTTAAAGGCTTTCCTCCTTAACTTGTTTTTTTTTTTTTTTTTTTGTTCAACAACAAAGTAGAAGTACTCGTAAATACACAGCATGTGTTAATGTTCTACCATTTTACCTCACATTCATATGAAAATGATGTAAATAGGCTATAATAGAAATAAAGTACTATATTTATTGTCATTCACTTTTTACAGATGCTAGATAAAGCAAACATATAATATCATCATTTTCAGAAGTTGAACACACACACACACACACACACACACACACACACACACACACACACACACACACACACACACACACACACACACACACACACACACACACACACACACACACACACACACACACACACACACACACACACACACACACCTCCACTGCAAGACTGCAAGAGAAACACAGGCTGCATGGACATTACTACATTATGATTCAAGTACCATACAGTGTTGTGCAGCAATGCAGTGAATTCAGAAATTATAACACAAGTCCATAGTTTCTATAATTCCACTGTGTGCTGGGGAAAGAAACACGTCATTCCACTTAGGTCAGTGGTAATTCGTTTTAACTGAAATCTAGTTTTAACCTATAGCCTTAATAGTCAAGATAATTATTGGACAGGCTGTATTCCAGCCTTTATACATGTCTGGCTCTGTGTCACCAATTGTATTCACACTGAAATTCAACATGCTGTGTTTATGTATAGGCTCTGTACTTCCTGCATCTCTGACACACTCAATAATATAGCCCTCAATCATGAAGAAAATCTACAGGGATACCACCTTAGTCAGCTGGTCCAGGGACTATACTGTACACACAAATGCAAGCACAACCAGACGAAAACCCCATTGGACTTCTATTATGAAAAAACAAAAACAAAAAACAAAAAGAAAGCTGAGACTATGCTTAAAATCAAAGCAAAAATCACTAAAAAGAGAATATACATTGGCTGAATACTTGAACACGTAAATTAAGACTGAAAACTTAATAAAGCATTGACTATGCAGACTCAATGAACACAGCCTTGCAATAGAAAAACACTGCCACAGACAGACCGTTTCCAAGGGAAGACAGAAAATGTGGTATAGAAACAGAACTAGTCTTTATAACCACCTGTTCACTATCAAGACATCAAAGACACAAACATCTCTCTCTCTCTCTCTCTCTCTCTCTCTCTCACACACGCACACGCACACGCGCGCACACACACACACACACACACACACACACACACACACACACACACACACACACACACACACACACACACAGCAAAGGAAGGTTATATAACGACTGGAACAATTACCAAGACCACTGGATCTTGCACTTGTAAACAAAGCTATAGCTTTAAACAGATTTAAATAAAGAGGAAGAGAAAAATGCTGCCATTTGCAAAAAAAAAAGCTTTAAAAAAAAGCTTTCAAAAAAGCTATTTACCCAACAACAATGCAATATGACATAGCTCTGTTTTCAAAATGATGTACACCCTCCAACTGTATATACTTAACCCCATTTTCAACTGTTTTAATTGTATGTGTGACACTTCAATGTAAATGTTTGTTTTCTCATGCCAATAAAGCTCTTTTGAATTGAAATTGGATTGGCCTGACTGTAAGTTACAAGTTCAAAGTTCATCAAAGTTGCACACCCTCAGGCAAGTATATAGGCTATATAGGGCAGGCTATGTCTCGTAATTGTATAGTGCTTATATCTCATTTGATTTATTTTATTTAAATGGACAATTCATTTGTTGGCAGTACAACATAGTTTATGATCCCCATAAGCTATCCATGCATTCCCTGCATGCACCAGGGGGTTTCCCATTCATAAGGTCTTTGCTTGCTTGCATGGAGGAGGAGGAGGAGGAGGGCGGGGAGAGACAAAGAGATGGGATGAGAGAGAGAGAGAGAGAGAGAGAGAGAGAGAGAGAGAGAGAGAGAGAGAGAGAGAGAGAGAGAGAGAGAGAGAGAGAGAGAGAGAGAGAGAGAGAGAGAGTTGAGGCATCCACCTCTCACTTGGGTGCATTCAGTTTACAGACACCAGAGAGCGACCATGCTGTGGAAGCTAGTTGAGAATGTCAAGTATGAAGATATTTATGAGGTAATGTCTGGCTGCTTATTATCTTTGGAAAATTTCTCATATTTTTTATAAGGCATGAATTGTTATTTAATTGAGATAGTTGTATCTACTCGCTACACTGTGCCCATGTTTGAATATCCAACTCAATATTTTGTTTGAGTGTCACTTGATCCATTTTTGCAGTTAATGGGAACTCTTATAGCATATATAGATAATTCGTTTTTATTATAATAATTATTATTATGTAAAACATTGTAGCCTATAGATTAGTCCAATTTTATGTTACAATGTCTCTGTTTAGCATAGAAATCCCATCAATATCTTGATTTGATATCTCGGTGTTTTATTGCATTTCTTTAAGAGATAAGATAAAATAAGTTATGCCTTATATATCAAGTCTTTCAAAACACAGATTGAGACTGAAATACTAAACAGAATTCATAGTGAGATTTAGACACGAATCATTTATCAGAAGAATTATATGTAAATCGTTTGGCTTTGGTCCCAGAACTGTTTAAAAAAAGTAAAGGAAAGGAAAAGGAAGTGGCACGCGCTGCAGGGTGAAACTATGCATCAGCTCGCACTGAATGGACTCGAGCACAAAGAGCGGAGAAAAGGGCAAGTGGCGAGGCCCTCGGATCATCCCGGCGGGACGCCCCCACGTCTCGTGCCGCACATGGCATCTCTCTCACGGTGTGACGGTGGAGGACTATGGAGCAACTTACGCGGAATAATACTAGCGCTGTTTAGGTTATTGGCGTAGGGTCGAGTCGAGAAGTCACCGGTGAAGAGAACCTATAGTCCTATAGAGATTTTTTGAAAGGGGCTCGTGAAAGGGGGGCATTAGTGACGCATGTCGACCCCTTTCAACCCCCCACAGTAACTTGTTGTGGGTGTTTTGGCAGGCTGTCAAAAACAGCTGCAGTGGGTGTGCTGGGTCTGTTATTCTGACCGCCTGCGGTTTTGTGGTTTACCAGGGCTGATTAAAAGTTAGATTTTTGCTTCACGCTTGGCCTGGGGGGCAGTTTGGGGAGATAAAGTTTGCTATGTGCAATTTTTGCGTATGTTTTTAATTTGCTTTATGTTCCAGTGGCATAGTCTAATATCGTACCAGTGTGCGCTTTCCTTCCTTGCGATTTTTGTGCGTAAAAAGTAAAAGGTCCGAAAATGCACAAATTGTGATTCACAGTGGCGGTGTAGATTTTGGTACCTGAGACAGAGAGACAACTCTCTCCCCCTTCTTTCTGCACGCGCACTGTCTGCATGTCCTTTCGCGTGAAACGTCACTCGGGGTTGCGCGCTGCTACAGCTTCCATGCTTGGTGTCGCCAGTCCTCTCTGCCTAGTGGTGCGCGCATTAATATTCCTGTAAGTCTCAGTCATGAATAGCAATTACACCGTACCGGGGTAGAGGCGGGAGCACCGGGCTCACTCACAAATGCTACACACACGCACGCACACACACAAGGAGGAGCGGCGCATGCAAGCTTCGGGGCTGAGGAGACTATAGGAAAAAAATAATAAATTTGGAATTAGCGTGTACATTATGATTTTCCGTTCCCGGTGTTTCTGTGCGTGGATTCCGTTTTTTTAGATCTGGGTCTGCTCAGTTATAGCCTAGTCTAAGCTACTATAATAGTTCCGGTTTTTTGGCTATAGAGCAGCCCGAGGTTTGGTTTGTTGGCAGCGCAGACAGCAAGACGGTAAACAGATGTTAGTCCACTCGTATTCCACCACGGTGAGTTTTGTGGCTACGGAATGTCTATCTAAAAATGTGCTTATTCTGACAATAGTCTTGCCTTATGTAAATTAAAATAACTCATTTTAATTTTCTGGTGTAACTCTTTCCTTCTACTTTGTATTTATTTATTATTTTATAGGCCCATTTAACCTGTCTTTTATTTGAACGGATTGTGCTTGTGTTCTTAGATGGCTGCAGCCTTAAGTTGCAGCCATCGTGTAGGATGTGTTGTTTGTGAGTTGACTTGATGTCCCGGCCGCCGGCCGGGCATGCACTCCATGCATGCTGTGTGTCCAAGCAGGACGTTATTCGGTTCCTTTTTTACGTCGGCCACCGTGACGGGTTCATTCATTAATTTCCATATGATGTTTTCCCCCTTCGCCTTCCGAAGGACCGGCATGACGGCGTCCCGAGCCACAGCTCGCGCCTGTCCCAGCTGGGCTCGCACGCGGGACCCTACTCCAGCGCGCCGCCGCTCTCTCACGCGCCCTCCTCGGACTTCCAGCCTCCGTATTTCCCCCCACCGTACCAGCCGCTAGCTCACTACCAGAGCCAGGACCCCTACTCCCACGTCAGCGACCCTTACTCCCTCAACTCCCTGCACCAGACGCAGCAGGGCGCGTGGGGCGCGCGGCAGCGGCAGGACGCGGCCGCGGAGCGCATGGACAGCTCCTCGCTGCTGGCCCAGCCCCGAGCCTCGTTGCCCCCTCAGCTGTCCGGACTGGACCCGCGGCGGGACTATGGCGGCGTGCGGCGGCCCGACGTGTTGCTGCACTCCACTCACCCGGGGATCGAGCACGGCATGTCCGACGGACTGCTGCACGGCCTGCACGGCATGGAAGATGCTCAGCAGGTCAGTCAGTCAGTCAGTCAGTGTGAACCGGTTCAGGCATGTGGTCATCACGGCTTACCCATCAAGGGTTGCCTAAAGCAGTGGTTTTCAACCAGTGGTCCGGGGACCACCCGCGGTCACTGCAGCTAAATGATGTAACAAAATGGGTCCTTATAGACCTGTAACTCTTGAGAGCATATAACATGAAACCAAATGGACCCTTGGGGTCCATTATATTATTTTACGTTCTCAAGAGTTAAATTATATTTAAACATCTGAATTACTTAACTTTCACATGTAGGCCCCACGCATCTAGAAAAGGAAGAAAAATGTTATTTTGACCAACATTGTACTAGTTATCTCTCCTAGATTGTGGACACAAACTTGAAAATCTTTGCTTTTGGGTCCGAGGGACTAAACTCAACATCAAACGGTGGTCCGTGGCTCAAATGCTGAATAAATAGTGGGCCCTGGTAAAGTGTAAAGTGGCGGTAAAGTGGTTTTGTGAAGCTGTAGCTGTGGGGATTAGCCCCGTAGAACCACTTGCCACCCCCAGTGGCAACGAGTCAAGGATCCCACGTATATAGCCCAGGACCCCACTGGATACACATTTTTCAACGTTATTTAACGACTATATACGCAACGTCCAGGAAAGCGCATATATGCTTGTCAGCCGATGTGACACAGCAGGTTCTAATGCTGTACAGTGTACAGGCATACAGGCCATATTTTCATACATGCTATATTGAAAGTTTATTCATTACAATTGGTCGCAATTAATCTACAATGAATGTCATATAACGGTTGACCAAAATCACCAAATATTCTATATAATTTAATGTAATGCTGCCATGATGTATCATATTGACAAATAATTTCAATTCCCCATGGGCTGTGCACAGGGTGACCACAGCTGGAGGCTATAACACAAATGGCCTCAAGATAGCCTATAACAAAATAACGCTGTTAAAAGAGGCACACAATTGCACAATCGCCATATTGGCTATACTGGTTTAAAGCTCAAATTTCTAAATAGTGCTCAAATGTTGTACTGTCCAAAACACGCATTAGCCATGTCAATAAATAATACACAATAGACACTCCATTAATATTATTAGTATTAGTATTATTATGTACCGTATTATTATTATTTTTTATTTTTTATTAGTATTGTACTATTCTTTAATAGAACTGCATTATGAATGATACAACTTATCACAGTAAACTGCAATATTAATTGCATTTCATAAATGCGCAAAATGCAATATTACTTCAGCTTTGTAGAATTGAGGCCACGCATGAGCCAAATAATTGCCGTTAAAAATATGATTAATTGTGAAATTATGTACGAATAAAATAAATTATGATTTTTGCGGCAATGTGCTATAATTTTGTTTACCACTTATTGCGATAATAATTATTGCAATAATAATGACAGGCTGCATGCAGTGCTATAGCCTACAGCAGGTGATTAGTTCTCGAAGAATGTGATTAATTCACGAGATGTTCATCATTTAAATAATGGTTCCTAGAGGTTGTGTTTCATGGATCACAGGAAGATGCTCAATCTAGACCAGTCGTCCGGGGACCACCAAACAGCCTTGGGATGGTTCCACTTCCAGGTGGTCCCCCCAGCTAAATAATGACGGAGAGTTGGTAACCAAATGGACCCTTAACTTTTAAGATCAAACCCAAACGGGCCGGTTTAATTAGAATAATAAATTATTGTTAAACATCTGAATTATTTATTTAAAAGATTTATTTACAAGATGTGCACAATGAAGGTTATTTTTGATCAACCGTTTGCCAACAATACAGCACGGAATTGTGGACAAATCTTAAGTTTTGAGTCCGAGAGACAATCAAATGGTCAGTTTCTCAAATGCTGAATAAGTAATGGTCTCTGGTATCAAAATGGTTGAAAACCACTGACTATCCTCTACCGGATTTGACGGACCACAGGAGATACATATAAAAAAAAACTATAACGACATAATCGCAAAATTTTATCATCATATAGGCTATATTTTTTTATGGCCGGCTGAATCCCATGTCCATATTATGACCAATTATTTGCCATAAAGGTTAAACTATACGATTATTCTTCACCAAAAAAAAAAAAAAAATCTAATGCTGTGTATTCATATCTTTCCTCTAACAGGTCGATGACAACGGAATGAGCATCCTGGATCAATCAGTAATTAAGAAAGGTACACACACACACACACACACACACACACACACACACACACACACACACACACACACACACACACACACACACACACACACACACACACACACACACACACACACACACAAGCCTACACAGCAGTGCTAATGATTATGATTTTGACTTTACTCGCAAATACTGCACACATGATGTGACATGTCACATTTGCGTCTTTTAAATGAATTTACATTTTAGTTAAGAGTATAGGAGAGTGGTTCTTAAAATGGGGACCCCGTGGGGTGTCCCATGCAGCCCCAGGGGGGGTTGGGGCTGCCTGAAGCTAAATCAGTTGAAAAAGCAGCAGTTCTATCACTTATGTTCAAAATAACCGACCCATGCATGCACATGAGCCCTACTCCTGTTGCATGATCAAACCACATGTGAGCTTGTAGATCTGCTGGAGATGGAGGTGACACCTCCATCTCTTAGAGCAGATCTACACCGTGACAGGGAGGGGGTCCAAATGAACGATGACGAGCTATCAATTCAGGGGATCCTTGACACGAGAACCACTGAGTTATGATGATAGCCTATACGTAACAGGCCTGTTCCCGTTCCCCCTCCTGCTCGGTTGGATTGGCGCTCACTTGGTGGCACACCGTCACAAACTGTGCCTGAGTGTTTGACACGGGGTCCTCTCAGTCTCTGATGATGTGCGGTGATTTAGTTACGGGGTGTTGAGTTGAGTGAGTGAAGCTCCCCGCGGGGCATTTAAGCCGCTGATGTAATAAATGGCACCGCTCACGGAGATCTCGTGAGCTCGTTTAGAAGCTTAATCTGCGGTATTATCCCCCGCGGAGCCATCATCAAAAACCCCTCGACGTGCGAGGCGGCAGGGCTAGGGCTGGCCCCGCGCGACGCCTCCTGCCTGCATGCCCTGCCATGCTTTTTATGGACCATGCACGCCGTTCACGGGACGTACACACATTAGGCACCAAATGGGGCAAAATTCAGCCCCTGGCCCGACTGCCCTTTAATTCCAGACGCCGAATGCTACAGCATTTGCTACATGGTGAAGGAAATGCACATACTGCTCCTTTCCGTTCCATGCTAAAATCAAAGTCCACATTCACAGTGGCGTTTCTAAGCAAGTTGGAGCCCCGGGCAAGATTTTCCCTGGAGCCCCCCTTACCAAATGGACCCGTAAGAGTCCATTATGGGTCCATTTGGTAAGGGGGGCTCCAGGGAAAATCTCCTGTGACAGGCACAGTAAAATGGCGCCCCCAAGGGATAAAATATGAACTGTTTTTAAACTAGAGAACATATTGGCCTAGATTTTCGTCACCTCTAAACCCATTATCGCCTTTTTAAAACTATTTTAAAAAAAAATCAATAGTTAAAATGGCCAGTCTACATGCCCACAAGGTGTCAGTAGATTGGCATGTTGAACTATTCCAAAAGGTTTATCAAAATAGTAAAAGGGGGATAACGGTTTGGGATAAGGGGTTTAGTGTGCAACGAAAATGAGCCCATTATGTGTTTTAAATGTTCAATTCTAGTTATATAGGAGGACACGTATAGTGTATCTATCCATATGACGCTTATTAGCCTGGGATCACTTAAAGTATGTCTGGTGCTTGCCCCGGTGCCCCTCCTCCCCTCATGGGGCCCCAGGCAAGTGCCAAGTCTGCCTAATGGCAAAAACGCCCAAGTTCAGGGTCGGCTAATTGCTTTTTTCCAAAGTCTCCACAACTTTGCATTGAAAAAAATATGTTTAGAAATCCATGTCAGTAGGCCTACACTGCATCTCCAACTAGCTATCAGCCACTTTGATCTAAAGTGCCCACTTGTGCAGATATATCTGCCCGTGCCCCCTCTAACGCTCTCTGCACGCCCCTGGTGCCATGCCTTTACCACGCCATTAGCGCGAGCATTAACACGGATAGGGATGAAGAAGCTCCTCGCGGTGGGAATGGGGATCTTCTTAACCGGCCGTGGAAAGAAATAAAAAAAAAAGCAGACGGGGAGGTGGTTAATGCGACTTTAAGAGGGATTTGGGGGAGGAGGGAAGCCGCTGCTGCGAGTCAATCAACAATCGATAATCATCATAATGAGGGGAATGTCTCGCGACATTAATTAACGGGTAAAATGCCCGGGCCCGGCGCGAGCTGTCTGCGCTTCATTTAAGTTCATCATTATACTGGTCTCGTCGAGACGCCCTCGCGATGTAATGCAGCTCAGGGGCGGATATAACATTTCCCAATTGGGGGGGGTATGGGGGCGATGAAGCCGCACACATGCCATTTTCGGTTACAGGACTTCTATTAGGCAAGTATATAAGCATCAATAATAACATCAGTTGTTGTTGAAGTTGCAACAGACACGCAGCATGCATAAAGCTAAAGGTCTTACTCAGAGTTTTCTGTTTTCAATGATGAAATGCTGTTGGTTTAGTGGTACGAAATTTGTAGTTGGTTAGTAGCAGTAGTAGTGTTTCAAATAATTTGAAATACGAGCACTTTATTTTGAAATATCTTTAAATTTTGGGTTGTTTTGCAAGCCATCATGTTTGGTGGGGCATTTAGGAGGGCATTGCCCCCCTTGCCTATTTGTGTGAGAGAGAGAGAGAGAGAGAGAGAGAGAGAGAGAGAGAGAGAGAGAGAGAGAGAGAGAGAGAGAGAGAGAGAGAGAGAGAGAGAGCGTCGTGCGTACGCGCGTAAAAATGGTAACATTCCTTCTATTCCTTTCCTTCTTTGGTTCAGTTCCGATGCCGCACAAGAGCATGCACGGCTCCCTGATGCTGGGCAAGGACGGCCTGATGGGCGGCGTGTCCGTCAACATCAACGAGGTGTTCTGCTCGGTACCGGGCCGCCTGTCGCTGCTCAGCTCCACCTCCAAGTACAAGGTGACGGTGGGCGAGGTGCAGAGGAGACTGTCCCCGCCCGAGTGCCTCAACGCCTCTCTGCTGGGCGGCGTGCTGAGAAGGTATATATAGCGCCCATAAGAGCGTCACATTTTCACAATTAAAAAAAAGCAGATACAAGCTGACCTTGTAGATCTGCTGTTTTTCCAAACGTTAAAGTAATGCGTTATTCCCTGCCCTGCATGCAAACCATGTCACCTGCTACAAAAGCAAAGCCCACATCGTGTTGCACAAACACATTTTTAAAGAATTCGTTTACTTTTTCGTATCTATCTATAGAGCAAAGTCCAAAAACGGTGGAAGATCTCTGAGAGAGAAGCTGGAGAAGATCGGGCTGAATCTACCCGCTGGAAGACGCAAGGCTGCCAATGTCACACTACTGACGTCTCTAGTAGAAGGTACGGTATTATTATTTTAGGCCTTTAGGGCAGGCCATATAGGCTTATAGGGCCTATAGGCCCAGCGGCTACGCTGTAGCCTATTGTAGCGGCCAGCTACAGCTGAGCCAATAGGAGGCACTTCCTGTCTGGGGTTGTGGTTCCGGTGTTTTGTGCATATTAGCCCAAATTGCCAATACACATATTTTTCATAAACAAGTTCGCTAGAAATATACAACGACGTGTAGAATAATAGAAACAAACGAATGTATTTACCCATCCTTTATCCATTTTGGCGTCGTTGACACCACGCACCCTTTCAGGTGAAGCGGTCCACCTGGCTCGGGATTTCGGATACATCTGCGAGACGGAGTTTCCCACCAAGGCCGTGAGCGAGTACCTCAACCGGCAGCACGCGGACCCCAACGAGCTGCACGCGCGGAAAAACATGCTACTGGCAACGAAGTGAGTCACTCACCGCCGGATCATATACACACACACACACACAGCAGGTGGCACGTGACGCATAGGCTACACAGCACTCAAAAACACACAAGGCATTAGGCTATATAGTGCAAACATATGTTAGGCCTAAAACGAATGGAGTTTGCGTTTGAAGGAAACTGGAGGTGTATTTTTTGTTTGTTTGTTTTTTCAGTTACATGCGATTGGTGTCGAGTTGAAAATTAAGCCCTCTATACGATTTTGACGAGAAACATAATCAAAACTAGGTTTATAATGTAAACCAAAACCCCCAATAAAATGATCTTTAATCCATTTTAAAGGTTTTAGCTTATTCTTCCATTGAGAACATATAGGGCCAAATAAATAAATAACACTTTTATTTCCACATGGCTGCATTACAAAATTTTGGTCTGATTATGAATCAGTGTTTTTTTCTTTCGTTTTCTTTTTTCTTTTTTTAACAAACTCATTCAGCCTATAAGGAAAAAGAACATTCTTGAATATTTATATTCTTATAGTATAGGGCTTCTTTGTCTACATGACACATATTTCCACAGAATTATTAATGTTATCATTCAATGATTCTGCTCATGCATAAAACCTTAAAATAAAATAAAAAGTTCTGGTCAGAACAACAAAAAGGTATACCTTCAGCCGGCTGTGTGCGTGTGTGCGCGCGTGCGCATGCACATGTGTCTTTGTGCCTGCTTATACTTGTATGCATCATGCACACACACTTATACACCTCTTCTTATGTACACACAACACTGTGTGTGTGTGTGTGTGTGTGTGTGTGTGTGTGTGTGTGTGTGTGTGTGTGTGTGTGTGTGTGTGTGTGTGTGTGTGGAGCTGTGCATGTGGATGTCGTTTGATGCTCAGATGCGAACCTGTTCCAACGTGGTGAGTTGGTAACTCGCGCCTGTTAAAAATTCATTATTTAGCAGTGGAGTGTTTCAAGTCGTCAAAAAACAACAGTGCGGAGCCTTGAGTGTAGCCCTGGGGTGGCAGCTTCTCCTCTCTACTGCCGACCCCCATAACCCCAGCTGGGCTCACCCAACCCAGCCTGTCACTCAGTACTGGAGCTCTGCCCCTAGGCTGCTGATAGGGGTGTGTGTGTGTGTGTGTGTGTGTGTGTGTGTGTGGTGTGTGTGTGTGTGAGAGAGAGAGACAGAGACACACAGAAAGAGTGAGAGCAGGGTGCAGTGTCTGTGATGCCAAGATTTCTGAGGCCTAGTATAAGTTCATTTGATGATTTGTTTAAATTTAATAAACAAGCGCTGCATGGGTGGTATTGAAAACATGTTATATCACAATATTGTTTGACTTAATTAAAGGGGAACTCCACCCATTTTACCCAACCTTCTACCATGTCATTAATATACCTTAAAAATGTTGTGTGGACATGATAAAAAGGCTCCCCACATTCTGTGTTTCGTAATAGATGGAGGTCTGAAAAATTATTGACATGGTGAAACACAACTTAATGTCATCATCAAGTTGTGTTTCACCATGTTAAGATTTTTTCTTTCAGACCCTTTTTCCTGAAAGGGTACAAATGGAACCAAACATTTGGTTCACATTTGTATCCTTGGGTAAAATGGGTGGGAAGAATATATCGCTGTTGTGACAATAATATTGAATATTGTTTCACATTTTGCAAATATTTGCCAAAATAGCAAAAGTAAGATGTGCGGGGCACTGTTAATATAGTACATTATCTGACATAACATGTATTTGCTCAGACACATCATGACATCAATTCTCCACATTCCCTGCATTTCCAATGCAGGGAATTTAATCTTTGTGTAGGACAAAAATAGCCAATTTGCTCGCCCACATGTTTAATGTTTGTACAAACATTAAAACATATTTTATGTTTGTAGTGTAGATCTGCGCTATAAGAGCTGAGGGCTGCTTGGACATCATCTATTTTTCACTGTTCACTGTGAACATTTCGGAAAGTATGAAAGTAATGATTTAAATCTCATACATCATGGGATCGATATACAGGAACATTGAAGGATGGATGATGGTGAAGGTTGTTTTGCCCGACTATTCCTTCCTAAAATCTATCAAAGAGAGACAGGGTTCTGATTGCAGTGGGCAATTCCCCCTTGTAGTAATGCTTAAAGCATATTGTATATAGTTTATCTATCTACACATTCCAGTCACTGAATAGGCACTTTTATATACAGTCCACAGTCCTTAACACAGATAGGACATAAATGGGAAAAGATTTTACAATGCCACAACATTGTAAAATCTTTGCTCATTACAATGACTGTGTATAGCACCCAAGATTGATCAAGGAGTAAAATGGTGATGTATGCATGTGTATGTGTTGTAGTAGGCCTACAGTATGGCTTCATATATTTTTTTTAGTAGCGGTGTTTTGCTTACTGTATGCAAAGGTATACACATCAATTTGGCCATATGAGTGACTGTGGGTAAGTGTAATGGAAGAATGAGCACTATAGCCTACCCACATTACAAGCTTAAGTCTATTAAAGGGTGAACACAAATACTGTATAGGTCCTATATGCCACTGGAAGGGTTAAAAACGTCACACTACTACAGAACAAAGTACTTAGTAGTACACCGATGTAAGTCAGTCCTGGTTTAACACACTGATTCCTGTCAAGGGCATAATCGATACACCATGTAGCTTTGCAAAAAAAAAAAAAAAAAAAAATCTATACAGTCACACCTAACCCTGTATCTGCCTATGTGACCGTCTTTATGCAATAGTGTTCTCACACACAAAGCCACACAATGGCAACAAAACGCTCCAGTGCTTTTGAAAACCACTACAAAAAGATGGCCATATTGGCAGATTAAAAGTTACTGTATTTGTGGCTGTACCTTGATATGGGATTTAGGATTACTCTGGATGGTCCAAATCTTGTTGTTCAAAACCAGCCAATTTATCACGTTGCGGTGAGTTACCAGCTTGCTTACCTATACTGTCCTCACTATATTGGGGACAATTCCGGCTCACCTGCAAAAGTCAAACTTCAAGCTGTTATTTGAAGTGAGGAATAAGGCACACATTGACTTTTCTGCACTTCAGAAATGCAGGAGTCCAGTCTAGCAATTGACAATGCAACAAACAAACAAAAAAAGTTTAGACAATGGACGTACGCTGTCTCAAACGGACTTAAAGGAGTCCACATCAATACACATTGGGCATCAATCTACCTTGATTCCTGTGACATGATACATAATGTCCTTGATTTTTGTCAAGGGTGCCCCCTTTTCTACATTTCACCCTGAGGTCCCCCTCCCTACAAGGCAGTTTGCATTGGCACAGGTTGTCTTTATTCTAATGTGGGGTGTTTTTGTAACTCCAAACTTATTTTTTTAATACATCACATTTTAATAGTAAACTGATACTCACACTTGAATTTTACGTCACTCACGGGCGGCCTTTACATGCAATCCCAGTGATAATCTATTCCTCCCCCTCTCCTCCCCTCCCCTTTTCTACTCTCCTCTCCAATCACTCCGGTTGAAACTCGTGTCACAGGGGTGGCGGCTGAGTTTTAAAAATAATATAGTAGCCAATTATCTTGTAGCGTGTGGTTTGATGTGATGTGTGAAAAAAATGTTTGGAGCTACTAAAATACCCACATTAGAATAAAGACAACCTGCGCCAATGCATACTGCATTGTAGGGAGGGGGACCTCATGGTGAAATGTAGAAAAGGGGGCATCTATGATAAAAATCGGGGGCATTAAGTATCATGTCACAGGAATTAAGGTAGATTGATGCCCAATGTGTTTTGGTGTGGAATTCTCCTTTAAGCCAGGGAGGCGTTGAGCAAGTTTAGGCGAGCAAGTCGCCATGCCAAGCATTGCGAAGACTCAGTGATGTCCAAATTATGTCCCGAGTTCTGACTTGGACAGTAAATCACATTTTGGTCTCATTGTGCGTTGATACAGGCTTAGGCTTGATGTGATTAAGGGATTCTCACACCCATAACCCTATACTGAATTGTTACAACTACTACTACTACCGGCACAGTGCTCTCAAATTCTCCACAGCAACAGTGTAAGCATAAAGTGGGGCCAATACAGCTCGTGTTAAATGCTGAACTTTTAACTTTTTTAAGGTGGTAAAGACATCCAGGAGTCATTGAATTGGTCCCCAAACACCAAATATAGTGTTTGTAAATGCATCAAGAAATAACAATTGCTATAGGAGTTGCCTACCTACATATTGCTTTAACATCCTGCCACTGAGTGAGTTGGTTGAAATAGTGTGATAATTATCGTGGAATTTGGTAGCATATTATTAATATAACACACTAACCCGATTACACCCTAAACGTACCTAAATCGAGCACAAACAAGGCATCATCGAACAAGAAGACAGATCAGCTACACAATTAAATAAAATTAATATTCATTCATATTCATAATAATGTAAATCCCTAATTACAGTATGTGTTCTCCAAATTGATTTGTTCTCCTATGTGAACTGTGGAAACAGGGAAGAATTACCATACCATGTAATTACTTTTCTTCATAGACACAGTTCTGTAAGACATCAGAGATTGATCTGGGGTTCTCTGTATGCTATATCACATAAGACAAACATGAAATAAGCTATGCTATGATGTTTTGTGTCTCCAAGAAATTGGTACAATTTGGGAAAAAATGGCCATGTAGGTGGCAATATCCTAGTAAAAGAAACTGAAGAGGTATGAGGGCCAAATCTAGCAATGTGATGTGTTGTGAGCTTCATAGAACTGCTATTTCCGTCATATGACGTACAGCAGTATAGAGCAGTGATTTTCAACCAGTGCTCCATGGACCACCAGTGGTCCTTCCAGGTGGTCCTCAGGTAAATGATGGACAGTTGGTAACCGAATGGACCCTTACAGATCTGTAACCCTCGAGAGAGTAAAACGGGTTGGTTTCATTTTACACTCTCAAGACTTAAATTACTGTATATTTAAACATCTGAATTACTTCATTTTCAAGAATCTGCACGATTAGAAAAAGTAGAAATGTTATTTTGTCCAATGTTTTGCCAGTTATCTCACCTAAATTGTGGAGAAAAAAATTGAAAATCTTTGCTTTTGGGTACGAGAGACTAAACTTAACATCAAATGGTGGTTTGATGTGCCCAGGCAGCCTTACTGCCTGGGCACTGTCTAATTTTCTCTAGTAAGAAAACAATATCGGTATGAGGGCCAAATCTAGCAATGTAATGTGTTGTGAGTATAGTGTGAGATAGAATTCTTTATACCGATATCCCGATATTGTCCAACTCTTAATTTCCAACACCGATATCAACCGATACCAATATATGCAGGCTTTTACCAATATTTGCAGGCTTTTGCCATATATTGGCTTTTACCAATATATGCAGGCTTTTGAGGAGTGGTGACAGGCACCAAGGCCTGTCACCACTCAATCATAACTGGAGGAAGGTCTCCCATATATTCTTCCGGATTGTGTGGCTCTATACATATCTGTAAATGGTGTTTTTTACCGATAAAAAAAAAAAAAAAACTTAAATAGTCATTTTTATGATATTTTTCCCGATACTGATATTTTCCGATATTGATTTTTCAAGCCTTTATCGGGCCGATATTATCTGTATGGCCGATATATCTGCCCATCGCTACTTGTGAGCTTTATAGAACTGCTATTTCCGGCAGTGCAATAGGCTATATCCTCCATCCCTGACCTAGTGCGTCTGTTTCCCCACTCCCTGCAGACAGCTGTGTAAGGAGTTCACAGACCTGCTGGCCCAGGACAGGACTCCGCTGGGCAACTCCCGTCCCTCCCACATCCTGGAGCCCGGCATCCAGAGCTGCCTGTCCCACTTCTCCTTCATCACGCACGGCTTCGGCTCTCCCGCGATCTGCGCCGCACTCACCGCCCTCCAGAACTACCTCACCGAGGCTCTCAAAGGACTCGACAAGATGTTCCTCAACAACAACAACAATAACAACAACAATAACGTGGGGGGTGGCGGCCGGCACGGCGAGGCCGCTAACAAGGCCGGAGACAAAGACGTGGAGAAGCAGCGGAAATGAAACGAAACCTAGGGGGGGGCGTGGGAGATGTGGAGGCAAACAGACAAACAGACACAGAGCCGTTACTTAACACCGTTACTTCTAGCTTTATGCCACCCAGACTGACCTGTACCACACACAGGGCCGAGGAGGAGGAAGAGGAGAAAGAGAAGACTCAGAGAGAGAGAGAGAAAAGAGGGAGAAAATAAGACACCCGCGGGCCAGTGTCAGAGAGAGAGAGAGAGCGCCCCAGAGGGATTTTTCATCTGTGTTGCGTTCCCCCACCCACCACCACCACCACCACAGCCACCAGGAAATGCCGGTTGCTATTGTTATGTCCATTTTTGCACTCTCTCTCTTTCTCCCCGCCACCCCTCTCTAAGCTGCATCCCGTGAGACTGAGCCGGCGGAATCACACATCCACTGTGTGTATGTGTTGTACGCCCACCAGTTTTTTTGCTCGTGTTTTCTTTTTGTATACACGTCACGGACGCACACACGGCACGCCTACTGGACACGCCTACTGGCGTGTCCAAGATAGTGTGTGTGGGGTTTTTTTTCGTGCACGGAGAGAGAGCCGGCGACAACATCAACGTTGTATCTGTGAGGCAAGTTTGTCTGTAACTGCATAATGGTATGAAGGAGACGTGTGGGGTTCTTAAGTTATGTGTGTAAATACTTATTTATATTAATTTAAATGAATGGTTGTGTAAATAGGTGCGGAGTGAGGAGGCGGGGCCTATTTATCTGTGATTTGACCTTTGTGAGGGGAGGGTTGGGGCGGGCGAGACTCATCCAATGTTATTTCTGTTCCACTAGAGCTGTTGTCAGGTGATCATGATGATGATGATAATGATGATGATGGGTAGACATGCTTATAATTGTCCAGTGATTTCATTTCTATCACATTGATAATAAACAATGTGTTTTATTATGCAGGGTGTGCAGGCTGCGCCTTTTCTCCCAACTCACCACCACTCACCCGGGTGTCTGTTTAATGCATGGTCCCAGTTTGAAGCCAGACAATTTTTATTTTGACTTAAATACGTCCAGATCATTTACAGTTACTTTGATTCATGTGTTTTGTTAATCCAGGGGTTTTCAACAGGTGGTCCGGGGACCACCAGTGGTCCCTGGGACGATTCCAGGTGGTTCCCATGCAGCTAAATGATGGACAGTTGGTAACCAAATGGACCCTTATAGATCTGTAATTCTTGAAAGCATTAAAATGAAACCACATGGACCCTTTCGGGTCCATTTAGTTTCAGTTTACACTCTCAAACGTGTATATTTAAACATCCAAATTACTTAATTTTCAAGAATACACAATTAGGAAATGTAGAAGAATTGATATTTTGACCTATGTTTTGCCAGTTATCTCTCTATAAATTGTGGACAAAAACTTGAAAATCCTTTCTTTTGGGTCTGAGAGATTCAACTCACCATCCACTGGTGGTCCATGGCTAAAATACTGAATAAATAGTGGAGCCTGCAATGAAAAAGGTTGAAACTGTTTTAATCCATTTAGGAGAGTGATGCTGTTCGTTCTCTCATGAGAAAGGTTATTTTTTTATTTCAGGTGGAGAAAATTCCACTTCGTAGATGAGTTGGGCTTAACAGTGAGCAGTGGTGTCTTCCCCTGAACAAAATGAAATGAAAAACAGATCAGACTCTGTTGTGAGACAATATGAATGAGATGTTGAAGGGACAGTTTATACGCCTGATGTTCTACACGTGCAAAATGCAAAAATACATGTAACTCTCAGAAGTGTACAAAATACATGCACTCTCTCCTAGTTAAAATTTGGTAAATTAACACATTTGATCAATTGACTGTGTGACAGTCTAACTGTGTGATTTCTGAAGGCAATTCCATTACCAAATTATTATACAATTCAAACTAACTGATTTTATGTGATGCTTGGAGAACAAATCAAAAAGAAAATCTAAAAAACTGAGATCCTGATTATTACATAATATGACTTATTGTTATTTTGTGCATAGAGCTTTTTTCCCTGAAGAGTGGATGCATCGAATGACAATGCACAGACAAAAATGTACTATAATTGTTTTTTGTGCAAAATTAAAAGAGAAACAACGGCCTTTAGGCCTACTAGTAAAATATAGACTATAGTCTTTAGGCTATACTCTATGAGTGGCACAGATCTACAAGGTCACAGGTTTGCAGATGAGTCGTTGTGTGTGAGCTTGTAAATTGATGACACCGTCATACTGTACGATAAAGTGTAATAATAATAGCCAGCAACTCAACTCAGTAGGCATCATGGTCATTTCATAGACTACATGGTGAGAGGAGCAGGGCTGGATCGTAAGGGGGGGTGGGGGGTGGGCGGGTGATGGATATTGTCTTATTCCACAGAGATAATTGGCTGTATTTTCCAGCCAGTGAGGCGCTCGTTTCGAAAGAGGCTTTCTCTCTCGCGCAGGGGAATAGAATCATGCCTCGCGGGCCTCCGGGCCGTTGTATGCGGTGCTGGGGATCTCGCGCCGCGGTATTCTAATGGTGAGACAGACTGAGAGGGAGAGAAAGAGAGAGAGGGAGAGATAGAGAGCAGAGGGTGGGGGTGTGTGTGTGTGTGTGGGGTGTATAGTGGCCCGCGGCTGCAGTGTGACCCGTGGAGTGGAACGCCGCGTGACGCAGGTGCAGAGTTCAGCACCCGCATGTCCGCGAGCGACTTGTGCTCAACAAAGGGAGAGAAAGAGAGAGAGAGAGAGAGATCCTTCTGAGCGGCACACACACACACAAACGCATCAGCGGCCATGTCCATGAGCTATACGACAGGTTGGTACAACAAACTAACCAAACTAACAAACAAACAAACTAATTAACTGACTATACCGATTGCTAATGAGAAAGCCAACAGCCATTCGTAAAGTGAATGCGTAAAATTCTCTATGAACTTGCAATAATAATAAGGGCAATAATTATAATATTACGGGTAATAAAAAGAAGAAGCTTCAATCTAAATTTACACAATGGCAACAATGCAAATAATCATAAAAAATAAAATGTGTACATATAGGCCAATTTTAGGCCAATAGGGAAATGGCAGAGGGATGGAGTAATTTGAATAATTATTTTAATAATAATAAACAGTTAATATCTACATAAATCTCTCAAAAATGTCAATTGAATTTAGCTAATCGATGTTCACCCTAACAGGCCTATCATTGTTTTATGTTATGATTTTGCTTTTGTTCAATAGGACTATAGCTCCATTATGCAAACATTCTCCAACTAAAATAAATCAGATGAAGTCAAGGAAGCTTATGTGACAAGGATGTTTTGCCGGGAGGCAGGGAGGGAGCTATAGGCTCCTGCATTTACAATGAGATACTCATTTTATGGACTCTCCAAATGGTTGTTTGAGAGCGAGGGTCAAGGTGTATCTCATCAGATAGCCCTGCATGCATTTGGCTACTCTAAGACCATAATCAAATTGCATTTCTGTCCTTGTTAGTATAGCAAGTCTTCCAAATTGGACATAGAATCCCTGAATTGTATATAAGGCTACGCAATAATCCCTGAGTTTTAACTAAGTGTCAGTGAGTGTAGAGACGATAGACGACCCTTAACTGTTATCAAACAAACATTCAAGATTGTTATTAGAATATATAATGCATGAAAGAGTGTCCCCTGTATGGGTCCTCGAGTACTTTCTCACTTTTTCCCTCAAGTACTTTTACAAGCTATGTTAATTTACAACATTTGTTCCCCATTTTATATTTATTTATATTTTATTTTAATTTATTTAATTTTAGTTTATTTTTATTTACCGGGGGGAAAGTTGGAAGCCTGGCTGACACCACACATGAAGAGATATTCTGTATTTGATGACTTGATTATTGTGACTTGATTATTCGGCTATGAGCCACAGTGATCTCTATGTATGTATCTCCGCTATTGGGAACAAACGACTTGACTCCAAGATGTTTTTTTTTAAGAAATACTAACATCATAAATGTTGGTGTTGAGTATAGTATCAATTACTTGCCAAGTTGCCAGAGATGGTGCTTTATCAGACAGTTTGGGGTCCAGTTGATAAAAGGGTGTTCAATGGCACATGTATGTATGACACATGTATGCAGACAAATTAATTTAAACCCTAAGATGGACTTAGGTTTTTCCTTTATCATAGTATCATATATGGTAAAGTAATGTTTCTAGACAGTCAACTCAATGCAGAGTCTGTAATTTTTGTATATG
>CM076983.1:35985604-35995604 GCA_039105355.1 Benthosema pterotum | reverse complement strand
GAACAGAAGTGACACGGCTATACTGCCGCCGCCGAGGCTGGTCTGATCCTCCAAACAGGTCAAGGTTATGTACAGAGAGGGAAGAGCAACGGCAAAGCATCAGCGTCACTTAGCCTCATGTGCACGCGCGCACACGCACGCACGCTGCACATTTTAGAATGCCAATTTTACATTAAAAAACATCCGCCAGTAACTCATCTGCCAGTAACTCAGGTGAGGTTCTGGACCCAAAGGGAACAGAACGAACAAAGGAACATCCTCCGCACACTGAACACTACAGTATGTGCAAAAAAAAAATATATATATATATATTGTTTTTGGCAAAGACATTTGATGTAGATGCAAAAAAAAGTGGCCCATGAAGTACAGCAACTCTGTTTTGCTAAGACTAGACGGGGAAAGTGTTTAAGTATAGAGGAAAGTGGATCAGAGGCCAAGTATGGGTTGTGAGTTGGGTTTTGTAAGTGTGTGTGCACGGCGCGTATGTGCGCATGTGTGTGTGCATGCGCACGCCTATATGCCCTAGGCATAACGGTAAACTGCTACTACGACCACCATTAATGTTAGTATATTTATGCAGATTTAAGATGCATTTGCAACCTCTGTGGACTGTGTGCTTCGACAACAATCACAAGCTTGCATACAAGAAGGCGCTCGCTGCTCACCAATGGGCTATGTTACACCTGCCTGCCGGCACCTCCCATGCATGAGCGGAGCTACCGGCCCGGGAAGAGAACCGTGTGTCCGTCTTTCCGCTATCAGAACAACAGTGGGTGGATTTCGGGCCCATGGGATCAGCTTTACGCTACAGAAAGCGATTCCTAACTGCATGGCCAGAAATGCGGGATTGCACCGGAAATGTGTTCTTCGACAATAACATGCCCACTGATTGGTTGTCTGAGGGGGTTTATAGACAACTGGATACCCAAGAACAAGGCAGGAATCCTGGACTGTTGCTCCTATGATGGGCAGCCGCCGTTTATGTCGGACACGCCAATCCTTGTACCCATCATGGTGTGGCTGGGTGGTATGGCCTGCTTGTTGTATCATGACCGAGAACGTAGGCCTTGATATTGTGGATGTGATTGATGAATTTTATTAGACCATGAAATGTAAAAACAGTACAAGGTAAAGTCAAAACATAGTATTGATCCAAAAGGAAAAACACTGAATAAAGACCTTGTGGTCTTATTTCCGTTCGGGTCCCATGCATTCAATAACATAAGAGGAAACAATTATGATCACTCAATTTACAAAATTAAGTCAACTATGTAAAGGTTAGAATATAAATACGATGACGAAATACATTTAGAGAAATAAAGTGAAAGAGGTAAAAGGGCAGTAAGAGAAGGAGAAGTGTACTTAATTTTACTCAGGCCAGTTTTGAACTGCAGATAGCCGTGCTCTTTAAGAAACGTTTTTAAAGGGTCAAGAGATTTGCATGTTTGCATGCCTGTTGGTAGGGCATTTAATCTTGGTAGGGCATTCCACATTCTGCTGCTACTGAAATAGTTATGTCCTTGTTTGCAGTCCTAGGGAAGCTGCCTGTTATACACCAACAACACCATGGCTCATTCCATAATATAACAAAATGCAACAATAACTGACAAATCAATTCTCGAGTTTATAATAACTGCCAGAGTCCCAAGTTCTGCTCACTAAATAATATACGGCCTTGTCCTCTGCTACCCAGCACAACATGATTCATACTGTTTGCTCCATAATAATCAAGGACTGGAATCTGTTGCACACATAACTAGACATGCCCTAAGCTGTATGTCCATAAGGTGTGTGTGTGTGTGTGTGTGTGTGTGTGTGTGTGTGTGTGTGTGTGTGTGTGTGTGTGTGTGTGTGTGTGTGTGTGTGTGTGTGTGTGTGTGTGTGTGTGTGTGTGTGTGTGTGTGTGTGGACTACACATAGATGGACTGGTTCTAAAAGAAGGGCAAAACAATTGGGAAGGCACATGTAACATAGGCTCTGGCATGAGAACACAAACGTGGCTTGTGTTTGAATCTCGTTTATGACCAGCTTTTCTGTGCGTTTCCCTCCTTCTCTACTATCAATAAAGGCAGGAAGGAATGCCTTGACATAAAAAGAAAATAGTGTTACTTTACATGGAAAATACTCTGTGATAATCGATCAATTGGTTGGTCAACTAATCGCTGAAGTTTTAGGCGTTTTCCCACTTAACCATAGTTTTTATACTGGTAAGTGTAACAAATTCAACCCATTTCCCCCAGTCTGTGTTTCCTAGAAATGGAGGTCTGAAAAAAAATCATTAACACAGTAAAACACAGCTTGATGATATCATCAAGCTGTGTTTTACCAAGTTAATGATTTTTCTTTTAGGACCTATTTTTTTTTTCTGAGAGTGTACAAATGGAACCATTTGGTTCACATTTATACAATCTCAGGAAAATGTTGAAAACGCGTGGAATCCCCCTTTAAGGTGATGGCTAAGTAAGAGTCATAATCGGATTAATCAATGAATTGGTTAAATAATCGGCAGATGAATCTATTATGAAAATAACGCTGCATGTTATCTTTACTGAAGTCTTTTGAATGTGCGTGTGTGTGTGTGTGTGTGTGTGTGTGTGTGTGTGTGTGTGTGTGTGTGTGTGTGTGTGTGTGTGTGTGTGTGTGTGTGTGTGTGTGTGTGTGTGTGTGTGTGTGTGTGTGTGTGTGTGCAAACTGTGCATGCGCGTGATCGCCTGCAAGTATGTGCATTATTGATGGCAGCCTGCCTGCTCTCCCCAGAGAACCAGACCTTATTAGCTGTTTTTATTGTTGGAACGTCTCCCAGGTCAGAACATTTACTAATATACAAGCAGTCTGCACAAACCTGGGAGGGAAGAGCAGGCACATTGATCCTATGATAACGTTTCAATGAAGACAAAGGAATATGTTATATGAATGAACGCCATCAGTTGGTGTTTTATCCAAAGCCGTTAACATTAAAGTACAATATTTCTATTCTGCTCAAGACACAAGGATGAAATGACTTTGCCCGTGACACAAAGTAGTGAAAATAGGAGATCACATGCATCACTTCATGATGCGTAATGAAAACAAACTATGCTTTCTTAGTGACACTAGATTCTAGTTTCTGAAACTAAATTCTAGTTTATTACACGAGATTCTAGTTTCTGATGCTAGATTCTAGTTTCTGATGCTAGATTCTAGTTTCTGACACTAGAATCTAATCTAGTTTCTGACACAAGATTCTAGTTTCTCTGAAAGATCTATGTTCCTGTGTCAGTGATGCTCAACATATTTCATGCCAAGGAACCCAGAACTATCTGTATTTGGCTGCGGACCCCCCATTTGTAGGGATTTTCAAGTATAACATAATGCTTCGAACACCAAAACGTGCTATAGTACAGAAAGAGTTAAAGGCATACGCCCACTGCTAAATGAGTTCATCATCTTTCTTACAACTGTATATATGCTGATTTCCTTTCAATCACAAATATATTGCTGTTCAGACTTCAGAGTGTCAGAGAGTCTGCTTTGAATTTTAAGAGAATTTTGGAAGATTCATGTTTTTGGGAAACATCAGACAGCCTATATCATCAAAGAAAACATTCTGTATAGTGTATAACGTTCAAACTTATCCTCCATGTTTTGGTGCCAAACTGTAGAAATGAAAGTCCCCAGAACTGCAGTAACAGTGGAATGGCCCAGGCTGGTCTAGCTGACCAGGCAATAAGGCTGCTAATCAAGCCTGATGTGCGTTGCGGGTTTGACTCCCGATGACCTTTACTGCGTCTTACTGCCCATCTTTCTCCCCTCATTTCCTATTAGCTACACTAGTATACACCATCAAACAAATGCAGAAAAGGCCCGAAATAATCTTGAAAATTAAAAAAAAATAAATAACAGTGAAATCAGGCATTGCAAGACCTCAGTTTTAAAACTACAGTATATACTCCACGTGCTTCTACTCCTTGCCTTGTGTTTGACTCTTTCACATTTAAAATGCTTCATGTGTTGGGTGAGCAACTAGGAAATAATAGGGGAGGGCGGTGCCATAGGGTCATCCCTACTCTAGATATACAACTCTGATGATTGTGATGTTGTGCACTGTGAGTTTGTACATCTGTAAATGCTCACATAACCTTTAGAAAAAGTACTTGTACAAAAGCCTGTTTCAGGGTTTAATTATAGATGTATGATAAAACATTGCAGTGAGGCAATCTCACTTGCCTTGCAAGCTGCTCACTGCTGCAGCTTATTGTCAACCTTGACCTTTGACCTTCCCATTTTGATGTGAGGGTCGAACCTCTTGTGATTAAAAACTGCATACTAAATACTTGTCTCCAGGGCATCAGTTAAGAACACAATGAATTCATTCATACAGTAATTCATTCAACACAGCATTAGTGAGTGTAAGTGTGGTGTGATTGTAGGTACCTGTAGGCCTCTCAGCAATGCCACTGATCCACTTCCACAGCTGCAAAATACATGCTTTCCTGAGAAAAAAAAAAAGAGTTCATATTTGCATTTTAGTGTGGAAAAAGACAGACTGCCACTCTTTTACATATTTTTAGCCTCACATGGTCAGCAACAACTAGCCATCCATGTACCAAGTTTGCGATTTGAAACATACATTTCAACTACTTCGGGTTACAATACAACAGCTCAGTTGAAACATGCACATTTATATTTGAAAACTGGTTTATGGGTTGAACTAGAAGTAAAGATGCTGAAGAAGAAGAAGATTTCATTCATTCTGGTTTCAGGTAGGTGTGCAGATAACTCAGTCAGTATAGTGTCAGACTAGCTAGACTAGACTTAAAGTGTAGGTAACCTGCAAAAAACTCTCAAAAGTGTTGACACATGTCCCTCAAAAATAGCCTAAGTATCCCAATGATATATTTAAAATGCCTGATGCGGCCATACACATCTCACATTTGAGGTTTATAAAAATAAAATTACTACATCTGCCACTTTGGGAAATGTAGTTCTGAATCTGTTGATGTCGCGGGTGTATGACGACAATAGGAGATCTTGTTGCAATGCTAACTCCGATGGACACGCCCTTCTCCTCGTCAGCACGGTAGCGCCCCAGCAACGCAGATGTGCTTATTGAGTATAGACAGAATCAGCGTGGAGTCTAGACTATTTATAGCGCTCAGTTCTTGGAACAACTTTTCGGTCGTCTACAACTTTTTCGGTGGGTGCAGCAATATAGGTGGGAAGGGAATTCCGATACACGTTTGGCCAGTGGAAATCTGGCATGGCCTCAAAGCCACATTTGAAAAGGGATGCTGCACATTTGAAAAGGGACCTGTCCGACCTGGCATACTGAGCGTGGATGTTTTTACGCAGTGTACTCCTAGTACGCAGGCAGCAGTGTCAGTGTGCGTAAAACTCGGAAACAATGCTACTGCCCGGACATGAGATTGTGAAAGAGATTGTAAAAGCAAAGCTGCTGCTGATCCCCGAGAGGATCAGTATCAGTGGGTAGACGCAGCGGTGGTCTGCTGGCTCGTTCGGTTATTTACGTACGAGCATGTTTACCAAGATTACTCTCTCCTTCACAAATACTCCTCCTGTTTTTAATGTTATCGTCATGGTTCTATCCCAGCATAAAGCACAGTTGCTGCTAACGTAATGTCCATAATCCATCCACCGAGTCCCCTCGCATTCCAGCGGCAGAAAACAACTAAACGTTGGCTTGGTGCTGGTGGAGAACTCCAGTTTGTCTCCATTCAGGCAGCTCGAGCGCTCAGTTTCCGACTCCGCAATGTCGCAAGTCTTGTACTAGATGGCTCTGAGCCACTAGTCAGCTGGAGTGAGGCACGCCCCTCGCGACTGCAGTGTGTAGAACTATTAGCCACATACGCTAGCTCTGTTTCAACATGGATATTGCAAAAACGGTCTGAGAGACTGTCTGAGTAAAAACAACGTGTGGTGGCCGTGTGGTCCCCGGTCACGATCATTAACAGAGTGATGTATGTACTCCGTTACGAGAGTGTTTAATATGGTAATTCCCATGGCCACTCTTCTATGCAAGTCTATGCAAGTCAATGGGAACCCGATGAGGTGTTCTCCTAATGACGCGCCATATGAACTCGTAACTTTCCGGCGTGATTGGCCAGTGCTTCGGGGGTTGGACCACCTTTCTTCTGATAGCCCCCAGAGCAAATACACACCAAGTATTGTTGTATTGGCAAATGTGTTTGTAATTATGACACAATTTGATTGGAAAAGTAGTGCAAAACAGGTTACTTACACTAGACTTAAGCATGCCTTCATCAGAAGTTAGTTCTATACTAGACATATACTTGAAACAGCCAAAGCACCACTATATTGTGTACTAAACACCAGTATTAGGCTATGCAAAGTTGAATTCCAGTACCAACTGTTACAATCAAATTAAACTGTTCAGAAAACTGCAACTAAGGTAAATCATTGGAACATAACATCTCCCAGAATTCATCATTGAATGTGAAATACATAACAGATATTAGAGAATTGAAGGTTTTGTTGAAATAATTTATACGCTGCAATATATATTTCTTATAGATGGTGTGAGCAAGAAAGAAAGACGGGAGGAAGAGGGGGCATGCGGCGGGGGTTGTTTAGGGTCAAAAGGGGATTTCGCAGTGTTCCAGTTGGATTTGGGGGGTGTCTGCGATGGCAGCGGCAGGGCTGATCTTGACGCTGAACCGTGGAGACAAGAATGAACCCCAACCCTGACACTCATCTCATGTGAAGCTCCCATCTGTACGGGTGTCTCCCCACCAGTCATCTATCCCACACACACACACGCACGCACGCACGCACGCACGCACGCACGCACGCACGCACGCACGCACGCACGCACGCACGCACGCACGCACGCACGCACGCACGCACGCACGCACGCACGCACGCACGCACGCACGCACGCACGCACGCACACACACACACACACACACACACACACACACACACACACACACACACACACACACACACACACACACACACACACACACACACACACACACACACACAGGTATAGAGCTCTAATGCCTTCTGACAGTGTTCACAATCAGTTAGGCGACACAGTGCTTGTGCATGTCACTGACCATAAACAAAACATACTCTCTACCATACAGGAAAAATACCACAAGACAGGGGTGTAGGGAGCATGCGTCTGGGTGCTTGCTTGCATGCGTGCGCGCGCGTGTGTGTGTGTGCGTGTGTGTGTGTGTGTGTTGCAGGGAACAGGGAACAGATGCCCGCAGGCCTAATATGTCTGTGACATCAGGGACAGGTCAATGCAGCTCAACCAATGGGAAGTTGGGGCCAATGGGCTGAAGTTGGGAACAATGGGCGATGAGTAAACGGTACAGGCTAGAAAATATTTGGTTAAAAATCGGAGTATTTGTTGAAGCGCAAATAATGTTATATTTTATTTGAGTCATTATAATACTGGTGCTAGATAAAAGCAGGTTGTTTCTGTTCGATGCCAGCTTAAAAAAAACAATAATGTTATGGATATTGTAAAAAAAAAAAATGGAAATGCAAATGTGTTAAGTAACACATTTGCATTTCCATTTTTTTTTTTTTTTTTTTTTTTACAATTCCTCACCTTCAGTACTGAAGACTGAAGAAAGTGAGGAATTATACAAAGCAGGGTGCACTGGTGACATGATGATGAGGCCAAAATCAAACAAGCTGTTCCTGATCAATGTCAATGGGTGCAATTCTCGATCACTGTGTTATAGCCAGGTACGGTGTAAGCCTTCCCATTGGCTGCATGGCAGCAAATCAGGTCTGGGGCCTTGTGGTAGGCCGAAAGCCGATGCCAGCAGCCACCATTTGTGGGGATGGAAAACGCACCAAAAACACAGAAAAATGAGTTTCATGTTATTTCCCCTTTAAGCTGAGACCATGTCTGAGCTGAATAAAGTTGGGCTCCACCACTGAAGACCTCTTAATCAGTCAACAAGTCGCAAGATTTTGCTCCTTCCAAAGAGGCCAAGATGCCGCACTGTAAACGCGGCTGGGCATCCGAGAGCACCAAAACAATTCTGCAAAGCATGCATTCATCCATTTGTTCCAAAGGAACCCATCTCCATTCTCATCTTCTATACAAGTCTAGTAGTGGTCAATTGCAAATACGCATGTGACATCATGATAATACCCAGAAGTTATGTGGGGATGCCTACTGCGTGGCAAAAAAGCCCTACTTTTCTGGCTTTGATAGCCCATACAGCCGCATTAAATGACATTAAACATTAAACTCACTTTGCCACTCGATTTCCCATTTACCTTTTTGCTCCAAAACACCACTAAGGCCAAGTGGCCTTGTCCATAAAACAGTGGTTTTCAATCAGTGGTATGGGGACCATCAGTGACATGTTGGTCCATCAGTGGCATGATGGAGAGTTGGTAATCAAATAGACACTTATACTATAGATCAGGGGTTTTCAACCTTTTTGACACCAGGGACCACCATTTATTCAACATTTGAGTCACGGACCACCATGTGATGAGATTTTAGACCCACAGACCCCCCCAAACCCAAAACCCCAATTTCTTCTTTTTTATCTACAATTCCAGGCTGGATTTCAGAAACATAACTGGCAAACATAGATCTCTAGTTGTGTAGATTTGGGGCTAGTTCAGATGATGAATATTTTAACTCTTGAGAGTGTGAAAATGAAATCAAATGGACCCGCAAGGGTCCATTTGGTTTAATTTTCACACTCTCAAGAGTTACATCTGGTTAACCAGCTTTCCATCATTTAGCCTGGGGACCACCTGGAACCTTCTGAAGGACCACTGGTGGTCCCCGGACCACCTGTTGAAAACCCCTGCTATAGATCTTAACACCTTTACAGTTTTCCCACGCGAAAAAGCGTGATGTAATATTCTGTCCCCTGTTTCCCACGCGAAAACGCGTGTTGTACTTTTTTAATCTATAAGCATAGATTAACTTGCAGACTATCATGCCATGTAGTCACTTAGGGGTTAATGTCACTAAAATGGCCGAAAAAAACACTGGCGCATGTGATGTGGTATCAGTCCGCCCCATAGAGAGCCATTAGTTTGGTTGGTGTTGTTGTTGTGCCATGTGGCTACAGAACAATGCAGGGAATCACGCTCTTCTCCTTCGTTGCATGCATTGGAGCACGTGAGTGTGTGTGTGTGTGTGTGTGTGTGTGTGTGTGTGTGTGTCGTGACGCTTTCTCTTTCTCTTCTCCTCTCTTCTCTGTGTGTGGTGTGTGTGTGTGTGTGTGGGGGGGGGGGGGGGGGGATCTGGGATCGTGTTTCTGTTCAGTCAAAAGCAAACGATGATGGATAGGTCAGCTTTTTCATGCATGCTACCTTTAGATGGCGCCATCTCCACACTGGAACATGTCAGAAAGTTTGTCTTTTTTTTTTAAATTGTAGCCAACCACCTGATCTTTAAAATGGTATAGGCATATGGGCATCTACTTGAAGCAGAAAAAAGTTATATGAAAGATAAAACTTTAAACCTGATTATTTCATAACTAGTCCTGGAGGAAACGCCAGTGTGAACAACAGGGCCCTTTTGTACAATTTATATAAAAAAAAGAAAACATATTATCGAGTTGGGCTATTTTTTCCCTTAAAGTGGGAGTGGGAGCTGTCTTTGGATACCATTGGTTTGCACAAATTCATAACAGAGGATTTTCTATAAATCATTTTGTTACTATTGAGCCCAATGGGAACAAGACTAGCTTTTTGCCTGATCAGTTAAGGAGTTAAAGGTAGGGGAAGTTGAAATTCATGGTGTAGTACCAGCCTGGTGCACTAGGGGCCCCCAAAAGTAGCTACACTATGTGAACCTGCTGCTCTCTCCTGATTGGAGGAGAATTGTGGTGACCTGGGGAACTTTTATTAGCTCCTCTGCTAACGTGGGGGAGGGGGAAACTCCACACCTTATAATAGAGCATTTTAACAGATTTTTTTTTTTTGGGTGATATCTGACAAAAGTGAAATCACTTCCCCTACCTTTAACTCTTGAAAGCAAAAA
>CM076983.1:35943104-35980604 GCA_039105355.1 Benthosema pterotum | reverse complement strand
TTACTGTACAATACTAACTGTCGGTTTGCTGCATTCTGCATGAGACAGCTGCCATTATGAATGGGTTCATCGGTCTGCACAATGGATATAGAATATTTCCTTTGCATTGTCTCATCTCTAGTGGTCTCGGTGGCGAAAGAGATCCAAGACATTTTCTCTGAGATTGTGACAAGACCAAGACGAATTGAGGGTGAGACCAAGACAAGACCACGAGACAAACAAAGTGCAGAGTGGTGAGCACCGAGACAAGACCAAGAAAATTGACAGAGGAAAACAAGAAAAACAAGACCGAGGCAAGGAAAATTTGTCTTGAGACTGGTACCGAGACGATTCAATGTCTCGAGAACTACAACGCTATACTTTGGTGTCACTTTGGCATTCTAGGTGTCTTGAAGATCTGTGTTAAATCCAGGTGTGTGTCCAGGTATTGTGGGTACTTTGACTTATTCTGAACCCGCAACCCTAAAGGCCCTGATACACCAGCAATATTTTGATCAATATCAACTAACAATGTCAACATCAACGGGCAACATCATGAGACACACGGCAACACCTCCCATTAAAGGGGAAATACACCCGTTTTTTTTTTTTTTTTTTTTTTTCCTGAGAGCGCACAAATGTGAACCAACTCTCAGAAAAAATGGAGCCTGAAAGAAAAAATATTAAAATGGTGAAACACAACTTGATGATGTTATAGCTTAAGATGCATTGTTCTGGTTCTCAAAATGTTTACTTGGCAGAATAAAAAAAAGTCATAAAATGTTTTGTCCAGTGAGGCAGCAGCAGCCATGTTGTTTTCAGAAAAGTTTATGGTAACGCTTCCTTTTACGGTACTGTAATTACCATGTATTTACATGGCAATTACAAGGTAAGTACCATGTAATAAGGGAGTAATAATCATGTAATTACAAGGTAACTATATAGGTAATTACCTTGTACTTTTAAAGTAATTACCAAGTCAATTCCAGGCAAATACCAAGTAACTACCTGGTAATAAGTATTAATTACTGGATAATTTGTAATTATATACCAACTATTTTGTTAATTGCCAAGTACTTACTAGGTAATTGCCAAGTAATTCCTTAAAAAGTACCTGGTAACAGCCAGGTAATAAGAAGTAATTCCTCAGTATATATAAAGTATTTATATGGTAACTATGTGATTAATTACTAGGCACTCACTAAGTAATTATTATATTAGTTTCCTCCTATTTTCTCCTCACTCAAAACACCTCGCTGTGACAGATATTTTTCTATTTACTGGGTAACAAATGAGTAATTACCAGTTAATAACATGAAAACAGGCCTCACTTCCTTTTACAGTACAAATCCACTTTAATAACTAGGTACTTTCTAGGTAGGTATTTCTGTAGTTCCTGGGTAACAAATGAGTAATTACCAGATAATAGCATGGAAACAGGCCTCACTTCCTTTTACAGTACAAATCCGCTTTAATAACTATATATTTTTCTATTTACTGGGTAACAAATGAGTAATTACCAGTTAATGAAAAGTTTAAAAAAGTAACGCACATCCCTAACTGGTGCTGAGCCCCAAAAAACTGCAAAAACACAGTAAACGTGGACAAAAAAGAGAGAACAAAAAAGAGAGAAGGGGCTCGCAACTCACTTTAAAGTGCTCCAAACTTTATTCAGCGACAAGGGTTACGGCAGCGACGTTTCGACCTGTTCAGGTCTTCATCAGGCATCTGATTTTCTCTTTTTTGTCCATAATTACCAGTTAATAACATGAAAACAGACCTCACTTCCTTTTACAGTACAAATCCACTTTAATAACTAGGTACTTTCCAGGTAGATATTTTTTCTATTTACTGGGTAACAAATGAGTAATTACCAGTTAATAACATGAAAACAGACCTCACTTCCTTTTACAGTACAAATCCACTTTAATAACTAGGTACTTTCTAGGTAGGTATTTTTGTAGCTCCTGGGTAACAAATGAGTAATTACCAGATAATAGCATGGAAACAGGCCTTACTTCCTTTTACAGTACAGTTCAACTGTAATTACCAGGTAAATGTTGTAGTTACCAGGTAAGTAGTAAAACCAGTTGACTGCTAGGAAAATACATGGCGTGAATACTCTTCATTTCCTAGTAATTACATGGTAAGTATCTAATAGAAACTTATGATGTCTTGGTAATTACACCTTTTAGTCAAGTAATTGGTAGTGTCATAATAATTTCTTTGTTAATTTCACAGTACTTACTGTGTATTTACATAGCCTTCCTCTGTAGTTGTCAGGTACAATTAAAGGGTAGTTACAAGTACATTATTAATTACTATGCAATTACCTTCTAATTACTCCCAATAATTACCCAGTAATTACTAATTATTATATGTGGTTGTTAGGAAATAATATAATAATTACTTAGTGAGTGCCTAGTAATTAATCACATAGTTACCATAGAAATACTTTATATATACTGAGGAATTACTTCTTATTACCTGGCTGTTACCAGGTACTTTTTAAGGAATTACTTGGCAATTACTAGTAAGTACTTGGCAATTAACAAAATAGTTGGTATATAATTACAAATATCCAGTAATTAATACCTATTACCAGGTAGTTACTTGGTATTTGCATGGAATTTACTTGGTAATTACTTTAAAAGTACAAGGTAATTACCTATATAGTTACCTTGTAATTACATGGTAATTTTGTTTTTACTCCCCAGTTATTACTCCCTTATTACATGGTACTTACCTTGTAATTGCCATGTAAATACATGGTAATTACAGTACCGTAAAAGGAAGCGTTACCAGGTTTATCTCTGGGGAGTCTGGGAGAAAGCATCACGATGACGCCAAGGAGGGCTGTGATTGGAGGATTCCGAAATGGTGCACAGTAGAGGGCGCTAATGATCTAACTTTTTTGAACAACCGGAAGTTGATCATTTATAGAAAAAAGTCAACATGGATAATTGATGTTGCTTCTTGATGTTGATCAAAACATTGCTAGGTGTATCAGGGCCTTTACACAGTGGGGGCCATAGCAACAGCACACCACTTGGACACAGGCTGGGGCCTGAAAAGCCTTGGTGGAGTTGTCTGGATTAGCTGGGTGTCTGGTGCACGATCCAGAAACATACAATGATTCCAGATTACAGCTATGTGTGTCCATGTTTAATTAATTTGCTTCCAAACCAATTTATCACATCACAGTTTACTAAAACCCTTTTAGCAGAAAATAGCAGATATACAAATCTACAAGCTTAGAATGCACATATACCTAAACCCCAAAAATCGGTATAAATTAAATAGCTTTGTGTATGTTTTTTTTTTTTTGAGAGGGGGGGGGTTGTTATGATATATAGAGCTTATATTTTGTATTAGATTTACTGGGGGGCATTTTATTTCATTTTAGTTTAATTTGGCTTGGATTCCCCATCATTGATGTAATCTGCTTTGGCTAATTGTGAGATGACTATGTAAACCAGGCAAAGATATCTGTGCATCACACAATATAGGCATATTTCTAAAATGTCCACACATGCAAAAAGTGCTATGTTTACATGACACGGTATAATTCTACACTGCTTTCTACGTCTGCATAAACATGCCATTTACTTTGCATTCGCCTATAGGAGGTTAAGGCTAGGGCAAGTGCTATAGTAAATGCAATTGGCTAAGATGGAGTCTCAAGAGGTGAGTTTTTAGATTGTGGCGGAAGATGGGGAGTGGAACTGCAGTTCTGATTGCAATGGGAAATGCATTCCATAGTTTCGGGGTCGGAAGGGTGTAGAGTTTGGGGCTTGTGGAGGGTTGTCCAGGCAGTTTTACCGATGGCACTGCCACCTTCCCTGTGTAGGATGATCTGAGCAGCCGTGAGGGTTTTTGTACGAATCAGACTTGCACTTTGGTTGCTTTGAATGCTAATAGAAACTGCACGCTTTCTATTCCTGAAAAGTTGCAATGCAAAATGGCAGCCATCATTCTCCCGAAACTAAAAATATACTATATTTTTTTTTTTCAAAAACATATTGTTTAAAAAAATCTGCCGAATGATCATTGGAGGACGGGTTTCTGAACTGCCCACAGCCCTGTATTCAAGACAAACTGATCTGATTTGATCTCATCGACGTGTCGTCATCCGTTTTTTGCGCAATATCGACATAAATGAGAGCATGGGTGTCAAGGCTAGCAGGCAACAGACCGAGTAGAAAAAAGTGGTATTTTATCATTGTACATTAGTGAGAAGATACAAGATACACATTGAAGATACATCGAAAAGTGATGAAGTGGTCCTTAAATGTAAATTGCTCTGGATTAAGAGCATCAGCATCAAATTGTAAGGAAAAAAAAAGAAACATTTAGTTGGTTTCTGCCAGACATAATGATTATACTATAGAAACGGGCATCACCTTGCCTTACAAGCCTACAGGGTTACATTTAGCTGACATTACAAGGGGATGTATATGCTATGGCAGCCTACATAGCCAGCAGCAGCTACAAACGCATCAAACGTCTCGTCATCAACAACCATCAGGTGTTTGCCTATATAATTTGGTGCCACATCTTCAGGCCCAATGGAATGAAATGTGACCAAATGACATGCTGTGTGACTGGGAGTCAGGAGGAAAGCAGTAGGTTTGGTGTCAGATGACTGTCTATGTGCTGAAGGCTACTTGGAAAGAGTGAATCAGACTGCAGACCCAACCACGTCTCCATCGTGTCCTCAAGCCACTGCCATGTTCACTTCAAGCACCACTTTTCAATCTATCTTCATATAATTGGTCCTCCTCACTAATACTCATTATAAGATGGGACCATATCTGTCTACTCGCTCCGTGTCTGAGAGGAAGGCGGTGCACAGTTCAGAAACTGGTCATTTAAAACTTAAAAAATAATATTGCAGCATGCAGGGGGACAGAGAAAAGGGAAGTATCCATTCCCCAACAGAACATATAAAGTTGACAAATAGTTGTCAACTTTTACTAATCGATTAATCGGTTTGTCAACTAATCACTGAAGTTTTTACCCGTTTTCCCATTTAACCATAGTTTTTCCAGTGTAAAGTGTTTTACTGTCATTAATTAATATACGTTAAAGATGTTGTGTGGACCAATACCGCCATAAAAACTGACCAATCAGAAGATGGGGTGGAGCTAAGCTGCACTGACAGGTGGTAGCTGGGGTGGAGGAGAATGAGCAGCACTTTGTTGTACTTTTGACTGTTAGTACGAGTCAAAAGTACAACAGAGAAAGAGGAACAGGAACACATGGATAGGACTGTAAAAAACAAGAGAAAGTTGCCTTTTACAGTGCCTGTTTATGCAGTGAACTGGTTAAAGAATGTAGCTCACTTATGCATGTAGTTGAAGCAGAATTGTCATTAGGCTAATCAGCACTAAACTAATTGGGAGTCATGGACCCTCCTATCTGCTAATTCTAACCCTGTACACCCCAGCCCCTATCACCCTGCAAATTGGGAGAGAGAGAGAGAGAGAGAGAGTGAGGAGGTGAGAGAGGAGAGAGATGAGAGAGAGGAGAGAGGAGTGGAGTGTGAGGGGAGTGATGGGTGAGTGGTGACGAGAAGAGAGAGAGAGAGAGAGAAGGTAATGTAGAGAGAGAGGGAGAGAGAGACGGACTCAGAAATAGTGTGAGTGTGTAGGTATGATGGTAGAGTGGTGAAGTGTTAGAAAATGAGGACACAGTGAGATAAGAGATAGATGGAGATGCATGAGAGAGGTAGAGAGTAGAATGAGAGAGAGAGATGATGAGAGAGAGAGAGATGAGAGAAGAGAAGAGAGAGAGAGAGATATAGAGGTAGAAGAGAGAGTAGAGAGCAGAGAAGATGAGAGTGAGAGTGAAGAGAGAGAGAGAGGAGAGAGAAATGGTAGAGGGAAAGAGCCTGAGAGTGAGTAAAGAGAGGAAGAGGGAGAGATGAGGCTATTAAGAGTGTGGGATTTATGCAAATGTGCGGTGCTGATATGGTAATCAGAGCCTGCAGGGCCGTAACACCTGTGTGCGCTCTCTCTCTTCTCTGTGTGTGTGTGTGTGTGTTGTGTGTGTGTGTGTGTGTGTGTGTGTGGTGTGTGTGTGTGTGTGTGTGTGTGTGTGTGTGTGTGTGTGTGTGTGTGTCTAACAGGCTGACAGCTGGCTGTGAGGAAGGTCAGAGCCAATCAGGCTCTTACTCTAATGCACACTGCCTCTGGACACTGTACCATCAGCTCTCCCTCCCTACCTCCTTCCCTCTCTCTATCTCTCTCTCTTTCTCCCCTCTCTCTGTCCTATATCTCTCTACCTCTCCCCTTCCACTCTGCCCCTCTCTCCGTTTCTCTCTCTCTTTTCGGACTCTCTCTCCCTTCGCCATGCTTTCTGTCTGCCAGTAAGTTCACTCTCCATCATGCACTTTCTTCTGTGCTGCCTCTATGCCAGGGACGGATCTAGGCATGGGCATGGGGGGGATGCGCCCCTAAATGCCCTGACTGCCCCACCAAACATGATGGCATGCAACCCAAGATATTTCAAATTAAAGTGCTTATATTTAAAATGATTTGAAACACTCCTACCGCTACTAACTAACTACAACTATGGCACCACTAAACCAACACCATTTCATCATTGAAAACAGAAACTTCTGAGTCAGACCTTTAGCTTTATGCATGCTGCGCATCTTTTCAACTTCAACAACAACTGATGTTATTATTGATGCTTACTTGCCTAATAACCGCATGTGGCGCGAAGAGTCACGGGCAATGAAGTCGCCCCCATAGCATTTTCTCCTGCCCCCCAATTGGGAAAGGTTACATCCGCCCCTGCCATCATGCACTTTTCTTCTGTGCTGTCTCTCTCTCCTTCTCTCTCTCTTTCGCTGTGCTTTCCTTTGCCTCACATGCCCTCCAGTGCTGTCTCTACTGTAACCCCTCCACCCACTACCACCACCCTCCACCCCCCACCCCCACCCCATCCGTCCCTCCATCTTACTGTCTGTCTGTCTCTCTATGTGATATGATGCATTTTGGCATTGCACTTATAGACACATTCACACACAGACACAATGCACACGCACGCAGCCACCCACGCACACACATCACACACTACCATACCAAAGATGTTTTAACATGAGATTAGACCCACTATAACAATTGAATAAACTGCTATGCCTATATTAAAGGTGGTTTATTGCTTTGGGTCAACAAGAACAAAGCGGTCAGTGCTTTATTCAGGAGGAGCGAAAATTTTCCCGACCACTGCATCCACTGCATACGTTGTGGCATAATATACAAAATCTGTCACAACAGATTTTTGTTACTTTTGTCCTGACCAGATTCTGATTTCTGACGCTATATTCTAGTTTATTTTTCTTCCGCCATGTCATTTTGCGACCTTGGCGTACATTGCGCCCGTTTTGCATAACTGTCGCAACCGTCTTGCATAACTGTTCAGTTCAGGTTCAGGATTAGGCATAGATTTTACTGGGGTTATGTTTAGGGTTAGGTTTGGTAGGGAATGGTCGCGACAGATTGGCAAAATGGTTGACCATTTAATAACTGTCTCAACTGAAGATCGTGACAGTTATAAAAACAGCTGTGACTGCACCTGACGAGACATATTGACTGTTTGGCAATCAATATGTCTTGTTGTGACGTATGCCGCTGTCAGGAATTGATTTCTCTCGCCTTATCCCAGCATCTGCTTTGTCAGTTTTTGCACGCCCAAGATTTCTTTCCAACTTGCTAAACATCCTATGTGATTGGTCAGACACTCAATGAGTTCGTGATTTCTATTTAAATATCCAGAAACAATATACCATGGGAAAAAAAGATGTTGTTCCATCTGTGGTTCTCTAACATATTGAATCATATCAGGGCGTTGAAAAGACATACAGTACTACCCTGGGCCCAGAGTCTTCCCCGCGCCACCTGCTGGCGTAATGGTGCAGGCGTGGAAGACTCCCCACGAACACTGGCGAGTCAATCAGAGTGCGTTTCCGCATAAAAACAAATGACGCAAATCAGCAGAGACCCAGTTTGTAGTTTTTCGAAGGTAGGCTAGCTAACAGGGCAATGGTACTGGGACTATACTGCATACTACCGGCGCCTGTGTTCTACGTGGCAATCAGCGCTGCTCTGATTGGTTAGATTCTAACCAATAGGAGTTGAAATCCCATCCCTGGAAAGTTCGAATCCCATCGCTACTGAATCAGAACTCTGCCCGCAACTCCAGACACATATACAAGCTTGTAGGCTAATGCTTGTAATGAGGGTGGGGAAGCCAGGCTAATACAGTACATGATCAGTTTCAGATGTATAATGTTCCATGTAGGTCCAATTTTATTTACAAACATTTATTGTTTCATCACTTCCAAATTACTTTATTGTGTTTATTGGGACACCATACCTAATTTTATTGGAGCCCATAATATAATAACATGATGGTAAACAAGACAATTACAGACCAGTTACATTTGTCAATATGCTTTCTTAGAGACAATTATCTTATAACACTATATTGATCTCCTTAATTTCGTTGCTTTTGTTTTTCATACTTGCACAGTAACTGTGCAAACATGTTTGTTAGACCTACATTTAAAGATGCAGTGCCATGATTATATTCCAAGCTAAAACATGATGATCTGGTATTACTATTAGAATGAAGAATGTTCATGTTTGTTTGAGCACCATACAATCAGAAGCAACGTGGCAACAGGTGACATCATGGAAATGCGAGTCAAGCAGGATCTGGCCAGAATGATTTGCTGAAGTGACATTTCAGATATGCGGAACGCAGCAATCAGGTTGGAAACCAGCATTGCACATAACAACGCCATCAAGGGGTCCAATGAAGTACTATGAAATAATAAACATGTGAAAAAACGGAAGAAATACAACATTTTTGTAATAATTTTTAACACTCAGTTTTAACCAAAAACTATATATAACAATTACTTAATTAAAACCCCTTTGTAAAATAAAACGTCCCAGACCGGAACCCCTCCTTTGAAATCTCTCTTTTGTGTTTATCTTCAGGAATAGTCTGAGGCGTTGCTCCAAGCGGTACTGCTGCGTTCCCAGCCGGGACAGGCTGAGGTGACGCTGTGCCGGCATCTTAGCCAGTGTTGCCAACTTGGCGCATTTGCCACTATATTTATCTTTTTCCAGACCCCGCTAGCACCAAAATTTGTGTAAAAATCTAGTGCTTTTTTGCTGGTGAGTTGGGGCGAAATTGGTTGACAGGCGCCAGAGATAAAACCCTCGTTTTTCACCATTTTTCTTCCTATGATATAGAGTTCTCCTTCCTACCTAGAAAAGACCATCGGTAACCAAATGGATTGATTTTTCATTTTCAAGAGTTAAATTGTATTTAAACATCTGGATTACTAATTTTCAAGAATCTACATGTTTAGAAAATTTAGAAGAATTGTTATTTTGGGCAACATTTTGCCAGTTATCTTATATTATTCAGAGAGAGACTAAACTCCACATCAAATGTTGGTTCTCCGTGGCTAAAATGCAGAATCAATAGTGGGCCCTGGCATGAAAATGTTTGAAAACCACTGCTCTAGTGTGCATTTTGGAAGTGCCACTAGTGCATTTTGGCAGTTGCCAACAGTGGTCTTAGCGGATATGATGTAATGTTACTGCACTTAGGCACACAGTACTTGTAAGAACCTCACTGGACCGCACAAGTAGCGTCTCACACACACACACACACACACACACACAACACACACACACACACAACACGCACACACACACACAACCCAGGGCCATGACCGTATCAACAGTTCTGAGGTGTAATCCAGTTAGCAGAGTATCCAAATGACTAAATTAATCAGAGGAATACTATCGTGCTCATCTTTCCCGCTGCTTTGATGTGCGACACTCATCTCGCACACTCATCTCTCTCACACCACACACACACACCACACACACACACCCACACACACACACACCACACACACACACACACACACACACACACACACACACACACACACACAGTATGAGGGGGGGGAGCATTAGTGCAGCGTAACATTGTCTAACTCAGAATTACTTGCACTGATAATAAGGCCCAGAGCCCAAAGAGATGCTATCTCACTGACCCCACAGGGAGCCTGCACAGTGCACGCACGCACACGAACGCACACGCCACACACACACACACACACACACACACATCTTGGTTGTACAAAACAGAGTGCGAGATGAACCAGATAGGACGGCTCACAACAGCCACAAAAAGGTGGAATAATTAGTGTTATTTCTTGTGTTTCTGCAAAAGAAGCATTACTGCAGTACAAATAAGACATTTAATTATATTAAAGAGCGCCTACAAACATATCTTTATTACACTGTAACTTCATGGTTCATGGGCAAAGTACATTTTGTACAAGAAAGCTTACTTTTAATTAGTGCCTGGCCACTATGGAGTTTTGCGAACGATACTATAGATGATGCGATAGAGCTACTGTACATACCACCATCATTAACGGATTTGCAACCGATAGTGCTGTTCTTAAATGGAATAAAAACAGGTGGGGATATGGTTATGCCAAGATACAGTCAAAGTGACAGTAGCAGTAGTAGGCTGGCAGCTGCTTTAGATGCTGCTGTCATAATGATTATCATTTATTACAGTGCAGTGGTTTTCAACCAGTGGTCTGTGGACCAGCAGTGGTGAGAGCATGAAATGAAACCAGTGGTGAGAGCATGAAAATGAAACCAAATGGACCCTTGCGGGTCCATTTGGTTTAATTTTACACACTCAAGAGTTAAAATATTCATCATCTTAATTCGCCCAAGTCTACACAACTAGAGAATGTAGAGGATTAATGGTCATTTTGATCTGCATGTTTGACCATTTTGTTTTCTCTGAAATCCAGCCTGAAATTGTGGACAGAACTGTGGACAGAACTGTGGACAGAAATCTTTAGTTTTGAGTCTGTGGGGTGAAAATGTCATCAAATGGTGGTCCGTGGCTCAAATGCTGAATAAATAGTGGTCCCTGGTATGAAAACTTTTGCAAAACACTGTTATAGTGCAATCTTCGGTCACTGGAAGGTAAAAAAAAAAAAAAACATCTAGGGGGCACACTGTTCATATTAGAGACGTTTTCACCGATATGATATGGCTTTATATACAACCCCAATTCCGTTGAAATTGGGACGTTGTGAAAAATGTCAATAAAAAACAGAATGCATTGATTTGCAAATCGTTTCAACCTATATTCAGTTGAATACACACAAAGACAATATATTTAATGTTCAAACTGATAAACTTTATTTTTTGGAAATTATACAATCTTTTGTAAATTGATCCCTGCAACACGTACCAAAAAAGTTGGGACGGGGGCAACAAAAGACTGGGAAAGGTCATGAATGCACAAATAACGCCTGTTTGGAACATTCCACTGGTAAACAGGTTAATCTTAAGCAGTTTAATATCGTGATTGGGTATAACAGGACATCCCAGTCGTTCACAATCAAAGATGGGCGAGCTTCACCACTTTGTGAACAATTCTGTGAGAAAATCATCCAACTGATTAAAAAACAATGTTTCTCAACATTCAATTGCAAGGAATTTGGTGATTTCATCATCTACAGTCCATAATATAATCAAAACGTTCAAAGAATCTGAAGAACTTGCTATACTAAAGCGACAAGGCGAAACCAACACCGAATACTTGTGACCTTTGATCCCTCAGGTGGCTCTGCATTAAAAATGACATCATTGTGTAAAGGATATTACTGTGTGGACTCAGGAACACTCAGAAAACCATTGTCAGTTTACATACACCTGTCGCTACACCTGCGAGTGCAAGTCAAAACTCTACCATGCAAAGCAAAGAAAGGTTGGTTTGAAAAACAACCAGAAAAACAATGATTCAAATCATTGAAATGGTTAGACACAAAGTGGAAAAGTGTGCTGTGGTCTGATGAGTCCACATTTCTAATGATAGTGGACCCAGAGAAGGCATTTCTGGTGTTTTTCTGGTTGTTTTTCAAACCAACCTTTCTTATGTATCGCTTTGCTTTCCATGGTAGAGTTTTAACTTGCACTCGCAGGTGTAGCGACAGGTGTATGTAAACTGACAATGGTTTTCTGAGTGTTCCTGAGTCCAAACAGTAATATCCTTTACACAATGACGTCAGTTTTAATGCAGAGCCACGTGAGGGATCAAAGGTCATAAGTATTCGGTGTTGGTTTTCGGCCTTGTCGCTTTAGTATAGCAAGTTCTTCAGTTCTTTGAACGTTTTGATATATTAGGACTGTAGATGATGAAATCACCAAATTCCTTGCAATTGAATGTTGAGAAACATTGTTTTTAAACAGTTGGATGATTTTCTCCCAGATTATTCACAAAGTGGTGAACTCGCCCCATCTTTGATTGTGAACGACTGGGATCGTCCTGTTATACCCAATCACGATATTAAACTGTTTAAGATTAACTGTTTACCTGGGAATGTTCCAAACAGGCGTTTTTTGTGCATTCATGACTTTCCAGTCTTTTGTTGCCCCTGTCCCAACTTTTCTGTACGTGTTGCAGGGATCAATTTACAAAAGATTGTATATTTTCCAAAAAACAATAAAGTTTATCAATTTGAACATTAAAATATATTGTCTTTGTCAGTATTCAACTGAATATAGGTTGAAAACGATTTGCAAATCAAAGCATTCTGTTTTTATGACCATTTTCACAACGTCCCAATTTCAACGGAATTGGGGTTGTACAGTATATCGGTCAAACTCTACTTTTATATTATGTTTAAGGCTGTCCGAGTTAACTAGTTAATCGCGAGTTAACTCAGCCATGAGTTAACTCGATTAATTTTTTTAGTGCGAGATTAACTCACAGTAAAACCAAAAGCCAGTGGGTCCATTTGGTTCAATTTCGCCAAATGCAGGTGAAATAATTTTTAATATCTGCATCAGTTAAGTTACTTTAAATAAGTCTACACAATTACAGAATGTAGAGAACTTTCAACAAAAATGTGCATGTTCGGTCCTAATGATATCGTTGACAAATTTCTTTAATTAGGTCTGGAAGTCTAAATAAATGTCATCAAATGGTGGTCTGTGGCTCAAATGCAGAATAAATAATTGACCATGATATGAATATTCTTGAAAAACACTCATTTAAGGTATAGTTAGAACTCATGAAAATATGCGATTAAATTGCGATTAATCAAAGATTAACTATGGGCAATCATGCGATTAATCGCGATTAAAAATTTTAATCGATTGACAGCTCTAATTATGTTTGTTAGGAAGTATAGACTTTGATGGTGTGTGTGTGTGTGTGTGTGTGTGTGTGTGTGTGTGTGTGTGTGTGTGTGTGTGTGTGTGTGTGTGTGTTGTTGTGTGTGGTGTGCGCGCGCGCATGCACATAATCCGTGGAGGGACTCTTCATCTCACCAGGGAAACATATTTCTGGTCAATGATGCCCATAAGCATAAGACATAAGAAATATCATTGGACCAACATCGTGGGTGTCACACGTTGATTTAAAAAAAAAAAGCATGAAGTTCCCAGTCAGGCAGGTGACTCGGACAGCTAGGCATGAGCTCTCCTGACACATCGGTATAGCAGGAGGAGGAGGAGGAGGAGAAAAACTTCCATTAAAATCATGAAAGCAATAAAGCCAGCAAACAGCAACAACAACAATAATAAAACCTTTGGAAAACATTTCATAAACCATCAGCAGCCAATTAGAGCAGCAGCAGCCGGCACAGACTGTGCACTGGGCTTTGTGTGTGTGTTGGCTGTGTGTGTTGTGTGCGTTTGTATGTGTGCGTGTGTGTGTGTGTGTGTGTGTGTGTGCCGGGGTATTAGAGCGTTACAGCGCCCAGCCAGGCTGTGCCCCGCAGGCCCGACCTTCTAATCATTATCTGTCTGTCTTATTACGCTCCAAACCGGGCCACTCTTAAATAAAATATGCAAAGGTTTCTTAAATGATGACCCGAGGCGGCCGCGCGCTGCCGCTGCTCTACATGCTGTTAATCTGAGAAATGCAAATTCCCTTCATCTCGCACTCGCCTTTATTAACTTTTTTGAATTTAAAATTCCACGAACAATGAGTTCTGTCAGCTTCTGAAATTATATTTTCTCTCCTCTTTTTATGTGCGCACGGAAGCGAGTTCAGAGCATGAAATTACCAGGGGAAATATGAGCGGTTTCATCTCTCTCGCACAATTTAATTGGCTGCTTTGCAATTATTAGTTTTTGCTGCTAAAGTTTTTTCTTTTTTTTATTATTATGTTACTGTTTTCTTAAAGTGACAGCTCGCTACACGGTTTTATTGTGCATCCGTGTGAACTGGGTTTGCCCATCCTTTTCTTCCTTCCTGGTGGGCGGCTGGTTGTGTGTGTGTGTGTGTGTGAATTGCGTGGTGATTTGACTTTCGAGGGTAGATTCACAATTCAGCAGCCAGAAAGAGAATCTAGAAATTCAGAGGCAGGGGGTGAAATAAAGAAGCAGCAGGCACAGAAAGAGTGAGAGAGCAGGAGAGATTTGTTCACCTTGCATCCAATCCTGATTTTAATATAGTGCCAGGTTCTAGTCTAAGACAGTGGTTTTCAGCCTTTTTTGATACTAGGGCCCACTATTTATTCTGAGCCACCGGGACCACCATTTGATGATATTTTAACATGCCACAGACCCAACACCAAAGATTTATCTTTGCTTTTGTCCACAATTCCAGGCTGGATTTGGGGAACAAAACAGTCAAACATACAGATCAAAATGACCACTAATCTTCTACATTCTCTAGTTGTGTAGATTTGGGATAATTCGGATGATGAATATTTTAACTCTTGAGAGTGTAAAATGAAACCAAATGCACCCGCAAGGGTCCATTTGGGTTAGATTTTACACTCTCAAAGAGTTATACCTGGTCAACTTTCCATCATTTAGCTGGGGACCACCTGGAACTCTTTCAAGGACCACTGGTGGTTCCCAGACAACTGGTTGAAAACCACTGTTCTAGGATAAATTAATTTTGACGTTTAAAATACATAGCTATTGTTGGCTGTTTTGGGCAATATTACTTAGTAGAGTAATATCTTTACTTTACTTATGACCCCTTAGAAAAAGTAATTTCTTACTTATTACTTGAATCAAAGTCAGATTGTTATTTTATATACTTTAGCTCCTCCCTCTCACCCGCAAACTAGAGAGGCATAATAATCTATTTAGCAACAACTTGCTACAATGCAACATGTAATGTTGCAGTAATATGTTGTGTATGCCATGTCTGCAAAATGCTGCAGTAGATTAGGATCTCCAAACTGCTGCGCATCTCTGTTGATAGCTTCTTGATAGCTTCATCTGTTCTATTTTTGCATGCAACAACAGGCTTATCTGTAATAATTAATGAGGCAGGTTTTGGCAGAGTAACATATCACATATTACCATTTTGGCAATATGTATCATTACACTACTTTTGCTGGTAACAATATTACAGTATGTATTTTGTAATATATAATTCGTCACTGCCCCAGACTGTCTCTACTGCTGCCAGCCTAGAATAAAACACACTGATTGGTAATCAAGTTTGTTCATTTAGAGCAGTGGTTTTCAACCTTTTTGCATGCGCATGCAGCCGTGCAATGCACACCACATCACCACAGTACTATGCTGCGCTTGTCAGTATAGAGGAGTGTTTTTCAACCTTTTTCATACCAGGGCCCACTATCTATTCAGCATATGAGCCACGGACCACCATTAGATGACATTTTCACCCAACAGACCCCAAAACTAAAGATTTTGTTTGGTTTTGTCCACAGTTCTGGATTTTAGCAAGCAAAACAGGCAAACATACAGATCAAAATGACCATTAATCTTCTACATTCTCTATGGTTGTGTAAACTTCTTAATTAAGTGGGGCTTAAGTGGGGCAAAAACATGAAACCAAATGGACCTGCAAGGGTCCACTTAATTGGTTTCACTCTCAAGAGTTACATCTGGCTAACCAACTTTTCATCTGCTTAACCAACTTAGCTGGGGGACCACCTGGAACCCTCTTAAGGACCACTGGTTGAAAACCACTGATTTAGTAAGATAAACTATTTCAGATGGAGCCAATAGAGGCAAAATGGTTCATAAATGACGACAGAAATGGTCCCCAAGTGACATCTGGCGGCATTTTTCGCGGGCGTCCGATATTTACTCATGCTGGTATAGATCAGGCAAGAGCATGTAGAGAATGGATGATGCTAAAGTTGACTTTCTCCAGATTTGCCTCTCTGGAAAAAAAAAATATTTTGAAATAATGTATCAAATAAATACAAAATGAAATAATGGGGCATTTGGGGGATTCACAGTAGTAAAGTTGAATCTTTTATCCAATCACAGCACAGCAGTCTCCAGCAGATTCATAATGAGCCAATAGAGAGGAGGTGAGGTAGAGTTAGATTCTGTTTTTGAACAAATATGTTTAGAAACAGTGTTTGTACACACTAAAGTTCCTTTATTACCTTTAAGCTCAAACCACAATGTCCAAGACCCCTCGCACTATACATTAGACAGCCTCAGGCCCCATGCACGTCACTGGGATTCACATGCACATACTGTAGCGCAAGAATGACACTTTTTGCATTTGCACACGTGCCAAATGTGACCAGATCGACACTAATGGTACTATCTAATCTGAAATAGTTAGGTGACTACGTCGCTCTCAGTTAGGGTGAGAGACCCAAGTTCATGTATGCCAAGTACAAATCCCCATGCAAGGTATTTTAGATAGACAAGCAGAGGCTTCTGGTTCTGAGTGTACAATCAATAGTTCACTTCATTCACAATTTTTATAAAAGTAATCACACGTCTGTATGTATAACAGTATCACTGCATTACCACTCCACCAGCACTATTGCCACTGCTCGCATGGAGATATAAGAATGGTCACTGACACTGGATCTGCTATTTCTGAGTCTCCTCCCAACAAGTAAGGGAAACTGTTGACCAATGTTGGCCAAGTACAGGTTTTTCAATAGCTGTACTTCCCGTACTTTGTCCTTGTGAACTCATAATATGTCATCAGTCATCAGAACGATTCCATTCCAATCTTCAAGTTCACATTTGGCCGAGTACAGACCAAATTCCCAGGTGTTAACTTCATCCACTCACTTTACTAAGTCTGCTCCAGTGACTTGATAGAAATTGCCCAGAATGCAACAGGAGTCAAAACTGGTATGTGACTTCAGCGCAAAAACAGGAGACCAGCAGCACTTAAACGTTTATTAAAAACAAAACTCGAAATGAGGCAGTGTTGTTTTATGGAATGTTTAGTTTTAGGCTCTATAAATTAAAGCATATTTTAACCTTCATAGCTTAAAGATCTGTCTGAACAGTAGAAATTCACAGTAGAAATGCCATGATTGGTCAATTTGTTAGAAGCAAGCTGAGACGGTGGTGTCATTTGCCCAAATTCTATTCCAATCCTCAGAATCACCGAACTCACGTCGTCCGTCCTTCCTAGTCTGAACTCACAAGGAAGCAAGTCTGAACTTGCCGACTTGGAGTATTGAAAAACAGCCACTACCTGGGTTTCCTGTCTATGTTGCGTTACAATGGTGACCTAAGAATACGTTTTTTGTTATAGAAGGTATTGTACCTATTTGAAACAAAGCCTCGTACAAAGCCCATTGTAAGTTGAGATTGTTGAGAACGATTCCTCTACAGCGATGGTTTCAGCCGGTGGTCCAGGGACCACCAGTGATCCTTGAGAGATTTCCAGTTGGTCCCCAGGTAAATGATGGAAAGTTGGTTAACCAGATGTAACTGTTGAGAGCACAAACCCGCAAGGGTCCATTTGCACTCTGTTTACACTCTCAAGAGTTAAAATATTCATCATCTGAATTAGCTCGTCTACACAACTAGAGAATGGAGAAGATTAATGCTCATTTTGATCTGTATGTTTGACTGTTTTCCCAATTCCCAAATCCAGTCTGGTATTGGGACAAAAGCAAAAGAAATTTTATAGTTTTGGCGTCTGTGGGGATGAAATGTCCTCAAATGGTGGTCCGTGGCTCAAATTTCGAATAAATAGTGCATGGGTCCTGGTATGAAAAGGGTTGAAAACCATGGTCTACTCTATATCACTGCCCAATGCAAAGCCAACTCCTCTCACATGTCCATTTTGAACGAACACAGAGGATCTAGCCTACTTCTGTGTGAAATCAGGTTACACGCGGCCGTCGCCGCCTCTTACACAAGCTCTTTATTGGTGTTCATTTTTAATTTACGAAACACCTGACAGTTCAATTTCGTTTGATGTTCCCAAACAGCGTGTATACGCGCCTACGCGCTATAGTTATAATTGTCTAACGCTATTGTGTCGTCCCACATGCAAACGCGACACAGTTCCACTTAATTACAACAACGCGGTCCCTTCTCTCATCAGACTCTCTGTATTGTCCTTGGCCACACAGCAGCTGTACTTCAAAGTACTGTAAATACCAACCCCTCCTTCCTACACCTGTGGTTGATCCATGGGGAGCAACCACCTACCGGTATATGTTCCAGGGCTTGACACTAACACTTGCCCGCTTGCCCGGGGCAAGTAAAAAAAAATGGTGGGGCAAGTGAAGACTGCTACCTGCTATCTTGTGTTGTGTTATAGTGCACAACACACTTGCCCAATCGGGCAAGTGTGTTGTGCACTATAACACAACACAAGATAAATTTGTCTTGAAGGCAGTCATTGCACTCTGCGTCTGTGTCTTTCCCTGCTTTCTAGCTATCCACAATTCCAGGCTGGATTTGGGAAACAAAACAGGCAAATTAACACATCAACATGACCATTAATCTTCTACAGTGTAGACCTGGGCTAATTAAGATGATGAATTTTAACTCTTGAGAGTGTAAAAATGAAACCAAATGGACCCTTGCGGGTCCATTTGGTTTCATTTTTACGTTCTCAAGAGTTACATCTGGTTAACCAACTTAACTGGGGACCACCTGGAACCTGGGGGGCAAGTGACCATGACCTGAGGGCAAGTAGAACCTGACTTGCACTTGCCCGATGGGCAAGTGCCTCGGAGACCTTAGTGTCAAGCCCTGACCGTTCTATACAAGCTATTCCAACACGATGCATTCATTTGTGAGCTACTATTTTCAACAAATGTTTCCCCGGGGATGTTGTGGTTCAAGTGGCTATAAGGCCGCAGCAAATATTACATAATGCACTAGGTGTTATGACCAATAATTATTTGCTATACTGTAAAAAGGCCTATATCGATTCCGATATATTACATTATTCATTTTTTATATTGAATTGCGGATTATTTTCATTTTTGTTTTGCGGCTTAAAAGGAACCCTGGCTAATGAGACAAATATGGATGAATGCATTATACGCGCCATCTATAACTAGAATTTTACCTTTAAAACAGATAGTATAAGTTCTTTAGATCCGGGGACCACCAGTGGTCCTTGAGAAGGTTCCAGGTGGTCCCCAACTAAGTTGTTTATCCAGATGTAACATATCCAGATGAACGTAAAAATGAAAACAAATGGTTTCATTTTTACACTCTGAAGAGTTAAAATATTCATCATCTAAATTAGCCCAAGTCTACACAACTACAAGATTAATGCTCATTTTGACCTGTATGTTTGACTGTTTTGTTTCACAAATCCAGCCTGGAATTATGGACAAAAGCACAAGAAATCTTTAGTTTTTGAGTCTGTGGAGCTAAAATGTCCTCAAATGGTGGTCCGTGGCTCAAATGCTGAATAAATAGTGCGACCTGGAGTCAAAAAGGATCAAAACCACTGCTTTAGAATAAAAATAGTTCATATCTTTGCCATTTTACTGTGCCTGTCATAGGGATTATGCGCTGCGCTTCATGCCCCCCCCCCCCCCCCCCCCCCCTCGGGTTTGCATTTGACATGACTTCCAATGGAAATTTAAGCATGGAGGTGGCCATGGAACACAGGCAGAGCACAGAATATTGTTTGTGTGTGTATGAGGCCTCAGATTGAACACACTTGTTGTAGATGATGGATCTGGGTAGAGGAGGTTGTGCCCCCTGGATCTTAGCCAGGAGTGCCGTACAGTGCAGTGCAATGCATTGTGGGTGATGAAGAAGAGGTGTTGGGGCTCACGGCAGAACACACACACACACACGCACGCACGCACGCACACAGACATACTTTCCTACGCTAAGATATTGTTACTGAATAATTCAATGATTTTTATCAAGTCAAAGCACAACAAATTACTTAATTATACTAATCTGTGCAAAAGAAAGTCACAGATAGAAGCAGCATGCGTGCATGTGTAAGCCGCTTGTGCACGCTTGTGTGTGCGTGTGTGTGTGCGTGCTTGAGGATTGACAGCAGCCTACGGCCTCCGACACCAAAACGCTGATCTGGAATTTCACAACCTTATCCTGAAACCCCCAGGACACACACACACACACATACACAACACACGCGTGCACGTGCACACTCACACGCGCACATGGCCCAAGAAGCCACCGCCGGCGATCTGAGCTAACCCTACCTACAGTCTGTTGATTTGCATATGCACTGCAGTCAGATGGAATTCATATCAGCAAGTGGTGCGACACACACACACACACACACACACACACACACACACACACACACACACACGAAGCAGGGGCGGATGTAACATTTTCCAATTGGGGGGGGGGGCAGAAGAAAATGGTAAGGGGGCAGCTTCATCGCCCGTGTGATGAAGCTGCCCCATACCATTTTAGTGTTTCTACTGAAAATGGTTGTTTTGCATGCCATCATGTTTGGTGGGGCAGACTGGGCCCCCCCCATGCCTATGCCTAGATCCGCCCAAGTGTGTCTGTGAATGTTACATGTCCATCAAACCCGACGATGACATCCTCTTATGTCTCTATAGTCTATATGGCCTGGAACAACATGTTCAATTGCAGGCTGAGCATTGCCTTGGTTAATTGCAGTGGTGGTAATAAATTAATACTGACAATCACAGGTCGGTTATATATCCTGGCAGTCCAGTGGTCCTCCGTCTGCCGCCTGGAGTCACCATCAGAGACAGACAGAAACCTTGAGCTACTCTTCAGGTGTTGATTTTGACAGCAAATGTTAATGTAATTTTGGCCATAGAGCAGTGGTCTTTCAACCTTTTTGATACCAGGGCCCACCGTTTATTCAGAATTTGAGCCACGGACCAACATTTGATGACAATTTTGAACCCACAGACCCAAAACTAAAGATTTATTTCGTTTTTGTCCACAATTCCAGGCTGGATTTCAGAAACAAAACAGTCAAACATACAGATCAAAATGACCATTCATTTGCTACATTCTCTAGTTGTGTAGACTTGGGCTAATTCACATGGTGAATATTTTAACTCTTGATAGTGTAAACGTAGCAGGTGGCTACAGCCTCTGTCGTGATGACCTCCAAACTCTAGTATCTGCCCCCGGACCAAGGGGATGTCCTCTTGGTCTAGTGGTTAAGATATTGGACTTTCACGTGGGAGACTCGGGTTCAAATCCCGGATGTTACATAAACACGCAAGGGTCCATATGGTTTAATTTTTATGCTCTCAAAGAGTTACATCTGGTTAACCAACTTTCCATCATTTAGCCTGGAGACCAACTGGAATCCTCTCAGGGAAGGGTAGTCCCCGGACCACTGGTTGAAAACCACTCCATAGAGCCCTATTTTACAGTTCCTAAAGGTACACTTTTTTGAAAGTAAATAAATAAATACCACAGTTCTCATAACACTGTGGTGCACTTCTCCTCCTTGTGGATGGGGGGGAGGGCTGTCTTAATATAATAGTCCAAGAAGTAAGTGGGCCTAGTGTCCATGACTCACTACTAAAATCAAAAATATCTAAAATCACAAATAAAAACCCTAAGGAAACTGTTATAAATAGGGTACCAGTATATAGTTTTGTTGCTAAATGTATGAAGTTTCTCTTTGCTGTCAGTTCTTATTGCATAACGAGTGATAAGGCGTGACAAATGTGGTTTTGTGTATAGATTGGAAGACGCAATCTTTTGGAAAATGTGTCTATACAACCAACAACCTTAGCTGGCACATTCACTACAAGATCTGCATGTTCACAGTGTCAAAGGCTTTAGTGAGGTCGATAAAGGCCATGAAGAGGTCCTGCCACTGTCCTCAGTACTTTTACATGCATGTGTGTGTGTGTGTGTGTGTGTGTGTGTGTGTGTGTGTGTGTGTGTGTGTGTGTGTGTGTGTGCTCGCACACACACACACACACACACACACACACACACACGCACACACGCACGCACGCACGCACACACGCACGCACGCGCACGCTCACAGGGGTAAAATATAACCTCCACATCAGCCTTTGGCTGAGCAAAGATAATAAGGACACATAGTGGCCTCAGTGTGTTTTGTGAAGGGAATCGAGGGCATGTAGCCCTAATTTGACATAACACATTGTGAGCTTGCACTAGTGACACCGTCGTATGATGGATTTAAGCATGAATTAAGCATAAATTAAGCATGATTCACAGGACTCTGGCGTTGTAAATTAAACAATAATAGGCCATTGTTTGTTTTCCTTAATGAATAGAGGGCAGGGTGAGAGAGACAGAGAGCGAGACGGAGAGAGAGGATGGCATGCAACAAGGGTTGTGAGCTTCTTTTTAAAATGCATGGCGTTATGAGTGCGAGCCGTGGTCCACTGTGCCACCAGGAAACACAGGAACAGTACATATTTGATGGAGGCCATGAACAGTTTTATGGAAAACAGCTGTATTGAATCTGTTCAAGCTCTCTCTCTCTTTTATTTTTGCACCTCATGAATGAAATCTAACTGCACTGCTCCAGGCTTCTCCTTCTCTCTCTCTCTCTCTCTCTCTCTCTCTCTCTCTCTCTCTCTCTCTCTCTCTCTCTCTCTCTCTGAAACCTTGCGTGCCGTGGTGTGTTCTGCCGTCAATTATTACAGTACGACTTCTTGCTCTCTCTCTCTCTTTTTTGGCAACAAACACGGCATTAATTGAAACATTTAATTAGCATTAAAAACCAGCAGTAATTAACACCTTTTCTCCGGCGCACTCTGAGCTCAGCTCAAATTCTATTAAGGATTTAAGCTGCTCTCTCTCTCTCTCTCTCTCTCTCTCTCTCTCTCTCTCTCTCATCGGTACCTCCACCGTGGTGTGTGTGTGCATGTGTGTGTGTGTGTGGCCTCAGGTAAGGAGCCTCCGTGAGGACTCGAGCACCAAGGCCAAGCCTGCTGGGCGCCCAAGGGAGACAGGGAAGAAAGGAGGATGGGAAGAAGGAAGAGAGAGAGAGAGAGAGAGAGAGAGAGAGAGAGAGAGTGTGTGTATGTGTGTGTGTGTGCGTGCGTGCGTGCGTGTGTGCGTGCGTGCGTGTGTGTGTGGGGGGCATGGGGGGGTGGATTTTGCAAGGGCAGAGATGGAAGAGGAGGGAGAATTTGAAAGAGGGGACAAGGGGAGACATTAAGCATGCATGCACCAGCCCAGCATATTCTGGGGGAAAAACAATCGCAGGCGATATAGCAGGTCGACAACGAAGCTCACAGGCTATATTCTCAACTAAAGATAGGCGTAAAACGTAAAAGTCCCAAGTATAGGGCCCTGAGGGCCTCCGCTCAACAACGTATGGGGTTTAAGACAAGTAAGAGATTTCAACTCACCAGACTATATATACGATTCCAACCATGATGCTAGACGTTTCTCTCATGATTTATGAACAAAAAAATATTTTGGAGACAAATAACAGCTAATTCTTCTTGTATCCCTTATTCACTAGGGCTGCAACTGTAATTGTAATCGAATCCATTATTCAATTAGTTGTTGTCAACTATTTTAGTAATAGATTAAATGGTTTGTCAACTAATCACTACATTTTTTTTATCTGTTTTCCCACTTAACACTAGTTTTTCCAGTATTAAGTGTGACAAATTCCACCCATTTTCAACATTTTACTGCCATTAATTATAACACCCTAGAGATGTTGTGTGGATATGATAAAAAAAAAAAAAAACCTCACCCCATTCTGTTTTTCAAGAAATGGAGGTCTGAAAAAAACATTAACATGATGAAACACAGCTGGATGACATCATCAACTTGTGTTTCACCATGTTAATGGAACCCAAATTGGACCCGCTGGGTTCCATTTGGTTCACATTTGTAGACTCTCAGGAAAATTTTAAAAATGTGTGGTTCCCACAAGGTAAGAGTCAAAAATAAGAGTCATAATCAGTTTAATTGATGAATCGGTTAAATAACCGGCACATGAATCGATTATGAAAATAATCGTTAGTTGCAGCCCTACCAGTAAGACATGCCAGTTAAGAACTGTTGTTTTTACCGCGCTATCAGGCACGGCTTCACTAAAAAGGATCAACATATGGAATGCAAGACCACGCCAGTTCCATAAATGTAGATCTACAGGTTGGAGGTCAGAGGTATAGAGTCACTGGAGCAGGAGCCAATGTTGATCACCAGTGAGGCACCCATAATCATCTGCCAAAAATATTCAAATTCAGCAGAAAATAGCAAAAAATAAATAAAAATGCATTTTCGGCCTATTTTATTTCGACCCAATTCGGCAGAAAATAAATCACCAAATAGCTTATGCAATCAATGCAGTCAAACGTGCTGAATAAGTGTTTTATGGACCCATAATAGTGATTAATATTTAAGTTAAGACCATAATCAAGTCTTTTCCACCCATTTACAAATGTGAACCAAATGGACCCTAATGGATCCATTTGGTTCCATTTTTACACTCTCAGAAAAAAAAAAAGTCCTAAAAGAAAAATCATTAACATGTTGAAATGTCATAAAGTTGTGTTTCACCATGTTAATGGTTTTTTTCAGACCTCCATTTCTAGAAAACACAGGATGGGGGAACTGTTTTATAATGTCCACAAAATATCTCTAAGGTATGTTAACTATTGACAGTAAAATGTTGAAAATGGGTGGAATTTGTTACACTTAACACTAAAAAACTAGTTAATTGTGAAAACGGGTAAAAACTTCAGTAGTAATTCAGTAATTAGAACAGATTAATCTATTACTAAAACAGTTGACAACTAAAAAATTGATTTGATTACGATTAATCCATTTATTGTTGTTGCAAGCATTTCCTTTTGGTGCATCTTTATTGATAACATCAGGGATATCCATCCAGATGTCACACCTCTCACCTGGGGTGTGCCACACTGAGGGGAAATCCACGATTCCATTATTCATTTGTAGATTGTTCTCCTAATGTCCTAATCCAAACAGTGGAACAAATCAGCAATTTTCGTTCTACCACACCGTCTCCCTCACTTCACACGGGTGTGATTTCAACAGAGATTTATTTTATCCTCATTTTATCCTTATTTTATCTTTCAATTCAGTAGCAAACGACTGAAAACTCTTAAATCAATGTCATCAATCATCATCTGACACACATCATGTGTGTGTGTGTGTGTGTGTGTGTGTGTGTGTGTGTGTGTGTGTGTGTGTGTGTGTGTGTGTGTGTGTGTGTGTGTGTGTGTGTTGTGTGTGTGTGTGTCCGCGTACATGTGTGTGCAGGGGGGTGGAAGTGTGTAATGTGTGTGCAGTGTTAATTAAGGTGTTCATTTAACTCTGACATTGTGTGAAAGAGAGAGTGTGTGAGAGGGATAGAGAGTGTGTGTGTGTGTGTGTGTGTGTGTGTGTGTGTGTGTGTGTGTGTGTGTGTGTGTGTGTGTGTGTGTGTGTGTGTGTGTGTGTGTGTGTGCGCGCGTGCATGCGCGTGCGTGTGTGTGTGTGTGTGTGTGTGCGTGCGCTGCATTGTGTTTCTGTTGGCTCTGCTCTGCAGTGTGCTGCATGGAGACAGTGAGGCCTAACCCAGGAGCCGAGGCAGGGGGCTGGATTAGCGGCGTGTGCCAGGGCTGGGGGGCAGGATTAGCGGCACCGGCCTGCCGCCTGATGCCGCTGTGCCAACACTAATGGCATTATTAATAGGCAGCTAAAAAATTCATTAAAAAATCCATTAAAAATAAATGTGTTTTACATAAGACTTTGCCCCAGGTAGAGAGAGAGAGAGAGAAAGAGAGAGAGAGAGGAGAACAGACAGGGGGAGAGGAGGAGAAGAAGAAGAAGAAGAAGGAGAGGAGAGCGTTGTTAGTTGTATTTACGGGTGAACAGAATCGCTTCAATCAACAGAGGAAAGGGGAGGGTGAAACAGACTGTCTGAACCATGCCGGGTGCCATTTGTAAACAGAAACAGAGGGGGGGACATTTTCTCAACAGTTTGAGCCTAATATACAGCCACGGTGGTGGCTTGTTCAGGAGTTTGTATCTACAATAGTTTTCGCTATTTTAGAATTCAAGGTTTACAAAAATCCACCTATACGCACTTAAACACGTAAGTGTGTGTGAGAGAGTGTGTGTGTGCTTGCTTGTGAGTGCGTTTGTCTTCCATGTATCTTAGGAATCTTCAATCAACCAATACTTATTGCAGTACATTGTGAGTACTTTTTCCCCACCACTGCTGTCTTCACTTAAATGATTATACACAATGAAAAATGTGAGTACAATTACACAGTAAGTGAAACGTGTGACCATGTCTGATTATTACAAGCGAAACCATTGCTCTGTTGCTTGTAAATATTGGTAGTTGTGGTAGTTTTGGGGCTTGATTCTACAGCTCTTGGTTATTTGGGCTTGCTACCTACAGTAAGTGATTTCATTTTTCATGTCTAAAAGTTAGGTCTGATCAAAAGATAGAACCCCAGCAGCATGTGTGAACTAAACAACTATTACTACCTCAAACCCTAACCTAACCATGATTTCCGCAAGCTCCGTTCTCAGAGCAGTTATGCAACTAAATAAATCTTTGGCACAGTGTTTATATGAATACTGTCATGCCTACTAACAGTGAGTCTGCCATGTAATGGGATCAATTTAAGGTATAGATGCTAGGCATGCACAATACATATGCATTGCCTTTGTACCATTGTAGCAAAATGACATTATGTCTAAGCCTCTCTAAAACAAACCAAATTAAGCAATCAACAAAGGAATTCAGAGATGCCCGATATTGACTTTTTTACCGATATCCGATATCCCGATATTATCCAACTTCTAATTCCCGATACCGATATCAACCGATATCAACCGATACCGATATATGCGGCCTCCAGTGGTGGAAAAATAACAGAAACTATTACTATTCAAATATTTAATATAAATAAACATTTAGTATAAATACGAATTCATGTTATAGCCTAGAAATACTCCATACAACTATAAATTCAACATGTAGCCTACTTGAGTAAAGTACAAAAGTAATGGTATAAACATGACCGTAGCGCTGAGTCTACATCTCTGTAAATAGTCATAATTTCCAGTTTGTAAATACTGATACCGATATTTTCCGATATGAAATTTGAAAGCTTTTATCGGCCGATAATATCGGAGGGCCGATAATATCTGCCATCTCTAAAAGGATGCAAATCATGGTGGATGCATTTGGTTCTCCAATGATGGCAAAGACTGCCAATGAACGGTATTACCCCTCCCTATTTGTTAATTATTTGTTATTTATGGTTTAACATTGTAAATCTGTAAAATTGTAAATCTCTTCTTTCCTTGGAAGAGACAAGGTACAAGCTTCAGGGTTATACATTGATTAAGTCATCACAGTTTGAGTTTGACTATGTACTATGCTGTCTCATGTACCATTAATATAGGCATTTAGCAGACACTCTTAATCAAGAGAGTGTAAACCTACGTTAAGCATGAACAAAAGCAAAAGCCTGCATGGCAATACCTCATATACATACACAATAGTCATCATGAATCATACATAAGCTAGCTACAAAATAGTGGACAAATATGCATTGATATTTACATTGATGTATAGTGCTATATTTGCATATGCAAATGCTATAAGTCTGCATAAATACATATAAGTTGAGCCTTTGCATACGCCTGTTGGAGGTGGAGGCTACTGCAAGTGCTATGTTCTACGATGGAGTCTGAAATGTGCTTTTTCAGACTGGGAGATTGTGAGGGAGTCATTTCTGATTGTATAATGGGAAGTGCATTCCACCGTTTTGGAGCCACAAGGAAGAAGAGTTTGGGACGTGTAGAGCAGAGGTTTTCAACCAGTGGCCCGAGGACCACCAGTGGTCCCTGAGAGGATTTCAGGGGGTCCCCAGGCTAAATGATGGAAAGTTGGTTAACCAGGTGTAACTCTTTGAGAGCGTAAAAATGAAAAATGTCTGTGGTTTCATGTTTACACTCTCAAGAGTTAAAATATGCATTATCTGGATTAGTCCACGTCTACGCAATTAGAGAATGTAGAAGATTAATGGTCATTTTTGATCTGTATGTTGGACTGTTTTGCTTCCCAAATCCATCCTGGAATTGTGGAAAAAAGCAATATAAATCTTTAGTTTTGGGATCTGTGGGGCTAAGATGTCATGAAATGGTGGTCTGCGCCTCAAATGCTGAATAAATAGTGGGCCCTGGTATGAAAAAGGTTGAAAACCACTGGTGTAGAACGTTGTCCTGGCATTTTTGACAAGTGTATACTTCCAGCTTCCCTGCGTTGGCTGATCTGGACGCTATCAGATGGTCAGATGGTGTATCATTGGTGGGAGGGATCATAGCGTATTACTTATTTGACAGTTGAACTAAGCAATAGCACCAAACCTGGGCATTGTACTGTGTCATTTTAAAATGTAGCTTGATTACATTGAAAATGTAAGAAAACAACAAATACAACTTTGGTAAAATGTTCCTTCCAAGCATAGCTGATTATGAATGTGATTTCGTACCGTGATTGTTAAATTGATCAGTCTTTTCAAACTAAATCAAAATTGGTTGGGGATTGCCTACACATGCACTTCACTTTGTGACTATAGGTTGTGATTGTGAATCCATTTACCATTAGAAATACAGGGAGGGAGGGAGAGAGAGAGAGAGAGAGGATGGGTTAAGAGAGAGAGAGAGAGAGAGAGAGAGAGAGAGAGAGAGAGAGAGAGAGAGGATGGGTTAAGAGTGAGGGCATTATGCGTTGTATCTGCCCTGGGGACATTTAACAAATCAGATTAACGGCAATAGCTGCCTCCACCCTTACAAATATTGCATGCGCGCGCGCGCGCACACACACACACACACACACACACGCACGCACGCACAAATCTGTGTAACCGTAAAGTTGCACAACCTCATAAAGTGTCCACACTGAGCTGCTGTATAGCCGGAGGTACAGGAGTCAGATGGGACTCTGGTAATTGTTAGCATACTAACTCACTGACATATATCAACTCTCACTCTCTCACACATGCACACTCACACACACACACACACACACACACACATGGAGGAACATACAAATGTATACTTGCCGATAATGGAATTTGAATGAACAGCCGATATGAAATGGATTTCACAGTCATCATCACATTCATATACTCCTTTCCCATCTGTGTCGTCTCTTAAACCGTCCCACTCAGAGAAACACGGATGTGACACTTATCAGGAAGCTCCATGCATTCACATCATCATATCGGTGGATGTGTAACAGTGCCTGTTCCTTTGAATTGACATTCATCAGCTGAAAACCTTGTCTTTCCCGAGTCAAGGATGCCTCGCCGTGTCAGATTCTAGTGGATGTCTTGTTTTATTTGTTTTGCTGACAGTGTACGTATGTCAGCCATTGGTAGAGAGAAACAGAGAGAGGGGGAATAAAAGACAATTGGAGATAGAGGCTCGTTGCTGGTTCATGTACTGCAAGCCAGGCTATTATATTGTAGATCAGTGCATGGTTTTCAACCAGTGGTCCCTGAGGGGGTTGCAGGGGCCCACAGCTACATGATGGAGGGTTCAAGTTGGTAATCAAATAGACCCTTATAGATCTCTACCCTCTTGAGAGTGTAAAAATGCCAGTACTAGGAGTCTAAAGTGTCTAATGTACATTTGGAATGTTATCCAGTCTACACACATACACTGGATAACATTTTGTCCACAAGTCCATGTTGTATGGAAATGTGGACAAAATGTTATCCAATGATAACAAAATATTCTTTAGTTTTGTGTCTGAGATGCTAACCATCAAATAGAGTTTCATTCATAAAAGAGTTTAAAATCAGGGTGGGACTGGCCATAGGGAGTACTGGGAGCTCTCCTGGTGAGCCGTGACCATAGGGGGCCAAGGACATGATCCAAGGAATCCTGGAAAAAAAACAGACACCTACACAAAGGCTTGTGTAGGTGTCTGTTGGTTTGTATCACTTATGTTTTTGTGTACAATTGGTGGTATTATGGCATTTTTGTTTGTTTTCGCTGGTTGTGGTGAGCTGGTCTGGGCCAAATTTGCAAAAGTGCAAAAATGGGCCGGTCTGTGCGAAATTCACACATAAAATGACCGGGCCAAATTTTTGTCCCAGTTCGCTGGCTCAAATGCCCAGAACAGAATGTTTAGCGTTATACCACTGTATACAATGTTATGCCTCATGTGAAAGTAACATTGAGACTTTAAAGTTTAAGGTATGAAGCAGAGAGCTGACCCAGAAGTATGCAGTACACATGATGAGTTCAGGCCCGGTAGATGAATGCTGATTAAAATGTTGAAGATGCAGCTGACAGCCTGGCGGTACTGTGCAGGCGTTGTGCACGGCAATAACATCTCTTGTTCTACATCTCTTCATTGTGGAGACATGAGGGCTAATGTAGGGTGACCATATTCTCAAAGGAGAAAACCAGGACACCTTAGCAGGGGGGGGGGGGGGGGGGGTCCACGAAATATTCAGATATCGAACAGGCGCTACTATCGCCTCGAACAGCTTTTTTGTGTTTTTCTGTGTCAATGTGGGATTTTAGGTCCCTTGCACCACCATTGCAGAGCGAGACATACGTGCCTGCTTTGCAAACAGTGCACAGTGCTTCACTTTTGTCTCGCCCCGGTCTGAATACAGGGAATTTTTCTGTAACTCGTCTGTAAACGTGCACTTGCGCTTGGGCATGGTGGTGGAGACTGACAACCACTCTGTCTAGTGTCTACTAACTGATTGACGAAGGCTGCCTGCACTGACTCTGCTCAGGGCTGAGGTCATTGTGCGCAGTGTCCTAGTGCCTGTCGATTTACTGGTCCGATGTAAGCAAAGACGTGTCGGAAAGGAACTGAATGAAAGTAATTTTACAAAAACCAGGACATTTCCTCATTTTCTAAAAAAAAACCAGGACACCCAGGACAGGACGTGAAATACGGACATGTCCTGGGAAATACGGACGTATGGTCAGCCTAGGCTAATGTTGACTTTTACCTTGACTGCAACCTTGACCTTTTGACCGTTACCGAAACCCAAATGTTAATGATCTCTTCGGGGTGGCCTATAGTGATCATTTATGCCAAGTCTCATTAAATCCTGGAGCCGTCTGTTCTGCATGGAGTTATCTACGCTCAGACTGCTGGTTCACACACTCTGACATACAGAGGAGTGATTATGCTCACGTGCCGCATGCGACGAGTGCAGGGTTAAAAACTACCAATAACAGCCAGCTGAGTGTCAATATAGAACGGTGGTTTTCAACCAGGGGTCCGGGGGGACCACCAGTGGTCCTTAAGGGGGTTCCAGGTGGTCCCCCAGCTAAGTTGGTAAACCAGATGAAAAAGTTGACCAGATGTAACTCTTAAGAGCGTAAAAATGAAACCTAATGGGCCCTAGCGGGTCGATTTGGTTTCACGTTTACATCATCTGAATTAGCCCCATTTAATTAAGAAGTTTACACAACTAGAGAATATTAGAAGATCAATGTTCATTTTCATCTGTACGTTTGCCTGTTTTGCTTGCTAAAAAATCCAGTCTGGAATTGTGGAGGAAACTAAAAGAAATCTTTAGTTTTGGGGTCCGTGGGGTTGAAAATGTCGTGGAATGTCTTGAAAATGGTGGTCTGAGTCTCAAATGCTGTGGGCCCTGCTGGTATCAACAAGGTTGAAAACCCCTGTTATAGAATATGAAAGAGTCTGAATAGTGGAGGAAAAAAAACCTTGGCTTGGAGTGAGTGAAAATCCAAGTTGCTTTTGCTTTTAAAAGCACATATTCGATGTCGATATTTTGCGATGAGGAGAACAGAAAATGAAAAGCTAGACGGGATAGAGAGTTGGAAGAGTATGTGTGAGAGAGAGAGAGAGAAAGTGATAGTTCAGAGAGAGGAAGGCGAAGTGAAGCAGGGTGGTATAAGAGGGCTGAGGGAGGAAGGCGAGCGCGGGGTAGAGAGCGGCCCCCGCTGTGTGCTGCTGGAAGAGAGAGACAGCAGTATAAGTCAGCAACATTCAACACTCAAAAAGCAAACATCAAACATCATCGAGACACTTTGATCTCGCCCCAGCCGCCACAGGATGCCTGCATCTTTGGAAAATCCTCCAAATGTAAATTAATTTACTACTGAACGAGCCCCTGTGGCGGTGGCGTGCGTGCAACCCCCCTCCCTCTCCCAACAACATATCCAGACATCTGAGGGTTAAATAACCCCCCCAACTCCACATACACACACAAATTGTGCTTCTCAGCAGCCCCTTTGAGAGTTTCACCCGATTTGCACGCGGCTGTGCCCCGCGTGTCGCGTAAACAGCCGATGTACAAGCTCACAACGCACTGCAGTGCGATACTCTGCGAGCCTGTATAGATCTGATCTGTCTGGTGCGCGGCACTGGCGCGTGGCTAAGTACAACGCACCGTTGCTGAGTGAGTCTTCAATTCAAGAGCCCTAATATGCATGACCGAATCACACAGTCTTCCCCCCTGCAGATCACCGAAGGTGACAGGTATCTATTTGTGTAAGCGCCCGTGGATTCCCATTATTACCAGTGTCAAGGAAGAGACTGTTTCAAGTCTCGTCTCCAACAGAGGCAAGTATAATTATTATTATAGCTTGCCTATGTTTCCCTAACGGTCAGCAAATCATGCAACAATAGAAACGTTTTCCATTTGAGGAGCAAGGCATGGTATACTAGTTGGGTTCAAAGTTGCTGACTTCTAAAGAATGAAATATATGCATATTTAATACAATGACAGATGGATGTCTTTTTTTTGTTACTCTAAATAATATTTACCCTGGTCAGGATGTTTATGCATTTATTAATTTGTACAGGTCAGACAGACTGACTGACAGTTATCCGGCTACATTGAAGTGTATGATTGAACTTTTTTATATTGTATAGAATTTCTTTAAAATGAGTTTAGTTTATTGAATTTTCATGGTCCGTTTTGTTTAGAAATGTTTTAAAATGCATCATTTGTGGAAGAATATTGCAAATCTCAAATCAATGAACATAATTAAGATTGCAATATAAATCGATTTGGCACCCTAAATATCGATATCATATCATGTCATAAGTTGGTGAACCAGATGAAAAGTTAGTTAGCCAGATGTAACTCTTGAGAGCGTAAACAGTTAAAGGGGAATTCCACCAATTTTCAAAAAAAAAAAAAAATCCTGAGAGCGTACAAATGTGAACCAGGGTTAGGGTAATATGTTTGATTTTTATTTTCAGACCTCCATTCTAGGAAACAGTTATCATGTCCACACAACATCTATAAGGTACTGTATATATTAAGTAAGTAGCCTTGCCAGGCCATGATGTCAGGAGGCCCAGCTGAGCCATTGAGGCCCATATCGGTCAGGAGCCTATCTTCTGTTTCTGTAGCGTGAGGCATCTTGATGTACAAGTACACCCCCTGGACATGACGCTAATATATCGCAGGGACTTACCCCCAATCTTTGTCTTTAGTATGACCCGGCCGGGAATCAAACCCCGACTTCCCAGTCTCAGGGCGGACACTCTAACCACAAGGCCACTGAGCTGGTACTGTATATTAATGACAATAAAATGTCGAAATGCGTGGAAATCCCCCTTTAAATAACAATTATGCGTGACAAAAAGAAAAACATCTGCAACCTCCAAAGTATCTATCTTACACTAGGCCTACATGCAGTATTAGGCCCAAAGGTCTCTGACTTGGGGAATACTAGAGGAATTAATAGTTCAGAGTTCAGTCCTCCTAGAATCTAACATCTCCCTTGGCCTCATGAAGGGTGAGGGTGGTTGGGGTGTGTATGAGGAATTCTCTCCTCTTTGAGTGAGTGCTAGGTGTTTGGCTTCCCATGTGGGAGACCCATGGCCTTGGGTTTGAAGGTTGCCTAAGGGGTGCTGAGTGAACATGTCCCCTTTAGGAGTGAGGTTATGCTTGGCTGACTGACACGGTTTGCATTGCCTTGTCAGTGTACGATAGCTGGTATATGAGCAGCCATTGGCCTCTCTCTCTCTCTCTTTCTCCCACTCTCCTATACAGGACAGGATCTAGGCAGGGGGGGGGGGGGGGGGGGGGGGGGGCGATGCCCCCCTAAAATGCCTTGACTGCCCCACTAAAACCTGATGACATCCCACATTTCAAAGATGTTTCAAATTAAAGTGCCTATATTTAAAATTATTTGAAACACTACTACTGGTACTAACTAACTACTAACTGTGGCACCACTAAAACAACATCATTTCGTCATTGATAACAGAAAACTCTCTGAGTTAGACCTTGTGCTGTTGCAACTTTAACAACAACTGATGTTATCATTCATGCTTTACTTGCCTAATATAAGTCCTGTAGGCTACAAGATATAAATCTTGTGGGTCACAGAACTAAAGAATTTAAATGAAAATGGTATGTGGGAGGCTTCATTGCCCGTGGTGCGAAGCGAAGCTGCCCTCGTGCCATTTTCGCCTGCCCCCCCAATCGGTAAATGTTACATCCGGGTCTGCTCGTATACATCTCCTATACATCTCCTTCAGAACACATACACACACACGTGCACGTGCGTGCGCTCACACGGCGTGGCCCTCCCGTGTCCCTGCAAACCTGCCTGCAGGTCCTATAATCTTTTTACAATGTGTTGAAACAGAGCAATAAATCTGTTAGCTTACAATCTAATTTCCCTGGCCTTTTCCAGAAAATCCTCATAAACTTTTGGCGCCCCCATTAACGGCCCTATCGAATCAGAGCGCTTAATCTGCTTCCAGGTTGAGGGGTCAGAAAATGAATGCTTTGAGATCCATCACGGCGACGGGAGGCAGAGACAACTGGGACGAGGGGAGCGCACCGGGGAAAAGGGCAGCGTCTTCTCCCTCATAGGTCAATGGCAGCCAAGAGAGTCAGTCATTCACTTTTCCCTCACCGCGCGCTTTCATTTTCCATTTAATATGGACATCCAATTAATGCGAGCATGTCTGGGACGACACCAAGCATGGTGAGTTATGGGCCATCATCCCCCCCAATTATGGCTCTGAGAGGAGAGGAGAGGAGAGGAGAGGAGAGGAGAGGAGAGGAGAGGAGAGGAGAGGAGAGGAGAGGAGAGGAGAGGAGAGGAGAGGAGAGGAGAGGAGAGGAGAGGGATAAGTTGACAGCATGAATGGAAAAGTGCATGGCTGGCAATAGGAGAAGACGAAAGAGGAACAGCAACGTTGAGGGATGGAAAGATGGTAGCAAGCAAGGGTGGGGTGAAGGCAGGAGGGAAACATGAGACTGGGAAAGACTGGGAAACTGTATCTAGGCATGGGCATGGGGGGGCTGACTGCCGCACCAAACATGATGGCATGCAAAACAACCCATATTTCAAAGATAATTCAAATAAAAGTGCCTATATTTAAAATGATTTGAAAACTCCTATACTGCTACTAACTATAATCGTGGCACCACTAAACCAACAGCATTTCATCATTCAAAACAGAAAACTCTCTGAGTCAGACCTTTAGCATTATGCATGCTGCATGCCTGTTGCAACTTCAACAATAACTGATGTTATTATTGATGCTTTACTTGCCTTATATTAGTCCACGCTTCGCGCCACGGGCGATGAAGCCGCCCCCATACCATTTTCACCTGCCCCCCCCAATTGGGAAATGTTACATTCGGGTCTGGGGGAGAGAATGTTGTGGAGAGGAGAGGAGTAGAGGAGAGTGATGCATCACTCAGCCCTTCTGGAATTAGGGCTAATTGATTGGTTGTTGGGGCAATGATGGCCACCTCACAAGACTGTCTCTTATTGGCTGCTAGGAGGGGGGGGGGCAGATTAGATTGCACATCCACACATACACCTGGGCTGCGTTCTGTGTGTGCGTGTGTGTCTGCGTGCGCCTGCATGCGTGTGTGTTTTCACAAACCGCATTACAGCACGGCCTGTGATATTAAACCAGGACACCAGCACCTTATTGTGGCGGAAACAGGGATTTGTCATTGTACCTCATTATCCAATTAACACCTAGTGAGGCCCCCAGGGCCAGCCACACACACACACACACACACACACACACACACACACACACACACACACACACACACACACACACACACAAACACACACACACACACAACACCACACACACACACACACACACACACACACCACACACACACCACACACACTCTTCTGAGTGCTACTGTGTGTGTGTCAATGTGATTTTTTTGAGAAAGTTTGAGTTTTGCTTCAAGCAGTTGCTATGCCACGTACTATTTGCGGAATTTATTTTCCTTTTACGCTTTCCGTTTTTTACATCTGAGAGTACGCAAAACCTGTGACTTGTAAGGCTGAAGCAGCGGTTGTTTTGGTTTGTTTTGGTTCTTCAGGTAAACCCTGAGCGGTGGCTGCTCTGGGCACGGGAGTCAAGAGAGTAAACAGAAATGGCGAGGGTTTAAAACTTTCAAAACAACTGAGTGGAAGTCACAGACTCCATTAAATATGAGCCATATGTGGTAATTTCCTGCGTCTGCCTCCTTTAACATCACACGAACAGTGTAAGACCAACTGCTGCTGACCTCTCTCTCTCTCTCTCTCTCTCTCTTCTCTCTCTCTCTCTCTCTCTTCCTCTCTCTCTCTCTCTTCTCTCTCTCTCTCTCCTCTTTCTCTCTCTCTCTCTCTCTCTCTCTCTCTCTCACAGACACACACACACAGGTTTTTGAGTCTTCAAGCGTCTCCTGCCGAAAAGCTGCTGTCTCTTGGTGTCGATATATCGCTGTGCCAACGGGTTGGAATTGTGTTGACGATCGAAGAACTAAGCAAGTCTGGACTGTCGGTAGTGTGGTGAATAGAAGTCGCTCAGTGGCATTTTGAAGCACCCGGAAGACTGCCATAAGTACAATTAGCCCTTCACTAAGTCCCTCCCCAATCCTTCCTTGTCCAATAGGCACGTTAGAAGAGGAAAGCTTGACGAGCAAAGCTTGACCTGCATAGCAACAGTTGCTAAACTATTTGGACAGGCATTGGACAGTGACTAAACCACCCCCCAAAGGGTGGGGTTTTGAGAAGGGCTCAATAAAACTCAAAAGGACGAGCAAGGGGAAGTGTTAAACTAGCCTAGCCTAGACCTCAATTTTGAGGTCCAGGATGACGTCACGTGCATCAGCTGCGTCCATAGGTTTCATTATACTGCTGCACTTGTCACATTTGCCTTACTAGGGCCTGCAGCTCAAACTGGGAGCTTTACTGAGAGTGTGGTGTAGCCATGGAGCTCAGGGCAGACTATTGTAGAAGCAGCAGCAGGCCTGTA
>CM076983.1:35843626-35942604 GCA_039105355.1 Benthosema pterotum | reverse complement strand
CTCCATTAAATATGAGCCATATGTGGTAATTTCCTGCCTCTGCCTCCTTTAAATCACACGAAGTGTAAGACCAACTGCTGGCTGACCTCTCTATCTCTCTCTCTCGCTCTCTCTCTCTCTCTCTCTCTCTCTCTCTCTCTCTCTTCTCTCTCTTCACAGACACGCACACACACACAGGTTTTTGAGTCTTCAAGCGTCTCCTGCCGAAAAGCTGCTGTCTCTTGGTGTCGATATATCGCTGTGCCAACGGGTTGGAATGGTGTTGACGATCGAAGAACTAAGCAAGTCTGGACTGTCGGTAGTGTGGTGAATAGAAGTCGCTCAGTGGCATTTTGAAGCACCCGGAAGACTGCCATAAGTACAATTAGCCCTTCACTAAGTCCCTCCCCAATCCCTCCTTGTCCAATAGGCACGTTAGAAGAGGAAAGCTTGACGAGCAAAGCTTGACCTGCATAGCAACAGTTGCTAAACTATTTGGACAGGCATTGGACAGTGACTAAACCACCCCCCAAAGGGTGGGGTTTTGAGAAGGGCTCAATAAAACTCAAGGACGAGCAAGGGGAAGTGTTAAACTAGCCTAGACCTCAACTTTGAGGTCCAGGATGACGTCACGTGCATCAGCTGCGTCCATAGAGTTTCATTATACTGCTGCACTTGCACATTTGGCCACTAGGGCCCTGCAGCTTCAACACTGGAGAGCTTTACTGAGAGTGTGGTGTAGCCATGGAGGTCAGGGCAGACTACTGTAGAAGCAGCCAGCAGGCCTGTAAATAAGCCAAAGTTGTTTGCCCATCGCACATTTAAACTAGTATAAACGTTATTTGTAGATCCTATTCTCATACAACTCTCAACTCCAAAACTAATCAACTCCAAAGCAATGCTATATAGGCAAAAATGGCATGTATGTTTGTTTTGTTATGAAACTCTGCACTGGTGCAGTTATGTGAGTGAAACAAGTGACCAGGAGTATAAAAACAAGCCCAAAATAATCAACCAGTTGAGTCGTATTACACTATTTAAAAAATAATAATCAGGATAGAAAGCCCAAATAAACAACTCGCAACTATGAATGTTTAAGGGACTTTAAAGGAAAACAAGCCCAAATTCACTTATAATAAGCAGACAACCTGGCAACACTTTAGGCAAGCTCTTCAGGCCACTTTGCACGTGCAAAATCATGTTTTTGAGACAAACTAAATGTTGGCAAGAGTTGGAAAGTTTCTTTGGTGGAGCTCAAAGCAAACAAAATTTGTAATTCTAGGTAGCAATTATCAGCTCTATCTGTCTCTTGTGTCATTTATTTTCTTTATTGTCTTTTTTACATCTTTAACATCATCAGCAACAACAATAATAATAGTGAGATTGACCACTAAATGTATGTAGCACCTAACCCATGGAAGTAAGCAAATACATGTTTAGTGTTCATGACAAGCTTAACATATCCCTTAACTCCTTTCGCTTGGGGTATATGTAGGTATTTAAATTAAGCTGCAAGAGAGTCCAAAAACCTGTTAGAAAATCTCTCCTGGCATAAAGGATCCACATAAAGATGAAAGTAAACGTACACACGTACACACACACACACACACACACACACACACACACACACACACACACACCACACACACACACACACACACACACACACACACACACACACACACACGAGAGAGAGAAGAGAGAGATACACACCCTCTGGCTATGCCAAAGCACCTACAGTATGTGATGCGAGTAAATAAAGTTGACAGCTAACATTATAACAGTTACTAATAACTCTTTGCCAACGTCCACATAAATTGCGGCGCAGCACTGCATGTGTCTGTGGTTGCCAATAACACAGCAGTGTGTCAGGATGTGACAGTGGTTAATAATGCAGCATGTGTGGCTGTCTGTAATGTTTATGCTCTGGTGATAAATGGCATGCATGAGGACGCCCAGCCCAAGCATGTTGCACGCGCATGCAGCCGCGCGCACGCCGCCACAGTATATGCTGTGCTCGTCACTATAGAGCAGTGGTTTTCAACCTTTTTCATACCGGGGCCCACTATTTATTCAGAATTTAAGCCACACACCACCATTTTAACCACACAGACCCCAGAACGGCTGTATTCCTAGCCATACTGCACGCAACGCATGGACTGTTTACAATAGTTACTCAGCTCTGCCACTTTGTCTCATTTCTATGTTTCAGCAAACGCATTAAACGCATTAATACACCATCTGGAAGCCAGAATGGGATTAAAAACTGAGTATTTCTGACTGTAATCAAGGCACTTTTAATTTTGGAGGACGGTTCAGAAATGGAATAAAAAGAGGTCAGCTGAACTGCAGCAAAATTCCTCTCAATGTCCAGAAAGAAATAACAAGAGACGATTATATCAGGGTGGTGACTGAGTCTCAAACCATTAGAAATAAGCTTGAGGGACATGACATATTAAGAGATGTGATATTAAGAGATGTCTAGGAATATATGTTATATGTTATTCGCACTTTAACAGTTTTAAGGGGTTAAAACATGTGGACTCTTTTGCATTGTTAAGATACAGTATGTTTCAATATGAACAGGCCGATTCACATTTTGGCCTGTAATACAATAAAGGCAAAAATAGACTTTGCAATGTGTGTGTGTGTGCCTGTGTATGTCTGCCTAGCAGACACGGTAGTTTTTTTATGTTACGTATGCCAGAACATAGGCTATAGTACACAAGTACATAGCACACAACAAAACTATACCCCATCAGTCAGCAGCTTGGCACGCAGGGCTCAATGCAGACGGCTTGAAAACAGAAGATTGGAAACAGAAAAGAATGAAAAGAAAACAAACTAATAAAGCGCATATCAAAACATTGCCCGTCCCTGTATTCCTCAGATTTGGAAACGCTCCAAAACAAATGAGAGAAAATGTGCATTTCATTAAATGCTAATATCTGAGGGGGCTCTCTCTCTGTCTGATTGTCGGCCTGTGTACGGACGGACTGCACCAATGAATTTGAAGGCAAATACTGAGGTTATTGCCGGGATGTGGGGAATATCCCCATGCGGAGCACTCTAAATCCTAAAGTCAGATGTTTTCTTATTAAAGTTCTGTGAGACGTTCCGTCCACTTACTCACCCCATTCTCACAGCCTTATTGACACAGAGAGAGAGAGAGAGAGAGAGAGAGAGAGAGAGAGAGAGAGAGAGAGAGAGAGAGAGAAGAGAGAGAGAGAGAGAGAGAGAGAGAAGGAGGGAGAGAGAGAGAGAGAGAGAGAGAGAGAGAGGAGAGAGAGAGGGAGGAGAGAGAGAGAGAGGGAGGAGGGAGAGAGAGAGAGAGAGTGATGAGAGAGAGAGAGAGAGAGAGAGGAGGAGAGAGAGAGAGAGAGAGAGAGAGAGAGAGAGAGAGAGAGAGAGAGAGAAATACTAGAGGGATAATGAGAGGAAACAATATAAGACAGAAGGAAGGGAGAAGGGTATACTTCAGATGTACAAATAGAAAAGGTAAAAAGAAAGAAAAAGACAGCGCAAGGAGAAGACTAGAAGAGCTCTCCAGAAAAGGTGAAATCCACTAGTGCCCAACAACATGGTCGCAACCAGGTCAAGACCACTTGCTTACAAGTCGCGACCAGGTGTTTTGGTCGCACTTGAACTATAGCTTCTGGTCGTGTTTGGTTAGGGACCAGGGCATGACCAGTCGCTTGGCAAACATGCACCGCTCTGTGCTTGCAGTTATGATATGCTTAGTGCCAGAGATATGGTTAGTAATTCGGCACTGCTTAAGGTGAGAGATAGAGTTCTGACCGGACTAGTGGCGATCTTAAGCAAGCAGTCACGACCAGGTTCCAACAAGTTGCTCACTAGTTGCGACCACGACCAGTAAGAAACTGGTCGCACCCAGGTCGTGACCAGTTGCTGGTCGCTAGTGGATTTCGTGGGCAGGAAAGAGAAGGAAAAGGATTGTAGAAGGAAGGAGGGAAGAGGAATGTGAGATGCTGAGATACAGACCGAGAGAGCAAGACTAGAGAAAAGCAGGCTGGAGACAGTTGTAATGCTCCGTGTAGCACAAACACAACAAAGTCAATCCTTTAACACCCATAGATAGTATGAACTAACTTCTTAGATGCACCATATATTGTCTGACTAGACAGCTGTCCCCAATGGCCCTTTTCTCAAAGCATGCAATGATGTTTCACAAAAGGCCAGACCACAACTCTGAGACGATTTTGTAACTCATTTTTTTCCACCCATGCGTCAATTAGCGAATGTGATTCCGGGCTCTACACACCCTCCACCAACCTGGGGACACAACGGACTGACCTCATGCTTCCTTCGATGCACGAGGAGTCGGTCTAGCCTGGTCCAGACTGATTAACGCAGCCCACTCTCTGACTGGACAGAGTCTCCTCTTCGTCTGGCCACATATTGTCAACCTATAATTAGTTCGGCACCAAGATGTATTTATGAGAATCGGAGTTAGGGGTTGATCTAACAACAAATCCGAACAGACGCAGCTGATTTGCCAACAGCCCAATCACTCAACAGTGCCACAGTTACAGCGCCAAACAACAAACATGGCATGACTGCGGTGAATCGCAGATGTATCAATCTGACCATTAAACCGACCTATGATAAATACTTTGAAGTGTCAGGTTGTATAAACATTATCATCCAACATATTTTACTGCTTTTGTTCATATAGTGCTCGTCTGTGTTTGTTTGGTTAGCAAACAGGCTAGCCCTATCTCCACATGATTGACAACAACCAACAACTCAAGCTTCAGGAAGCTGAACTCAAGTCTGACAACAATCAGGCTAGAGTCGGTCTGCCTTTCTTTTCACCTAACATGAAGGAGTATCCCTGGTTGGACATGGCGAGTGGAAGGAACACTTTATTCCAACCAGTTCCTCCATCAGGAGCCACAGTTGTCCTTTTATGACCATATAGGTGACAGGGGGACAACGTGCAAAACTCCACACAGAAATGCTTGATCGCCAACTCCACCTCAGGTATGGGCACTGATGATGCGGAGGACCAGGAGACCCTAGCGGGAATCGAACCCAGGATCTTCTAGCTCTGAGGTGACAGCACTACCACTGTGCGGGGGCACAGTGGTAGTGCTGTCGCCCCCCCCCCCCCCCCCCCCCCCTCCCCCCAACTAGACCACAACTCTGACTACCACACTTTAAATATGGGCCTACACTTACTTCGACTTGGTTCCTTCTGTTCCTATTGGAACATTGGGTGACGAGTCTCCTCCATTTGCTCCGTTCTCTGGCGACCTTGTTGCCCCATGCCCATCTTGCTGAGGTCCTCCTTGTCTTTCGGTCTCCACATCTTCTTTAGCCTCCCTTTCTTCCTCTTCCCACCTTCTGGCACGGGCCTACAAATATGAGATTATTTGTGAAAACCTCCAATTTAAGTGATTGTCCCATCACAGTATATGCAAAACAAAAACCACCTATATACAAAATGCATAATTTTAATGAATTACAGACATTTTAAAATGACAATAAAAATGTATGTCCATCTGTAAATATAGCCCAAAGTAGTGATTTTGAACCAGTGGTCCAGGGACGACTTGCACCTTGAGAGGATTCCAGGTGTTCCCGAGCTAAATGATGGCGAGTTGGTTAACCAGATATAACTCTTTGAGAGCATTGTTTCATTTTTACACTCTCTCAAGAATTAAAATATTCACCTTCTGAATCAGTCCAAGTCTAGACCATTAGAGAATGTGGGAGAATTGTCATTTTTGATCTACGTTTGACTGTTTTGTTTCAGAAATCCGGCCTGGAATTGTGGACAAAAACAAAAGAAACCTTTAGCTTTGGGTCTGTGGGGTGAAAATGTCATGTGATGGTGGTCCGTGGCTCAAATGCTGAATAAATACCCCCCCCCCCCCCGGTATCAAAAAGGTTGAAAACCACTGGTCCAGAGGATAGAGTAGTAAACATGCAAGCCATGAAAGTATTCTGACCTAAAAGGGAGTAGCGCATCGTGCTATAATAACCGCGACTGCTACTGGAGCTTGTGTGTGCGCGTGTGCGTGCGTGAGTGTGTGTGTGTGCGTGCGTGTGCGTGAGTGTCCGTGTGTGCATGTTGTCAGGATGCATCTGCACTCTGTGCACTACATCTAAGTTGTGTTTTTAAAGGCCTAATGTTTCCTGACATCCAACAGTTAAAGTATCATAGAGGCAGAATGATCGCCCCTGGCTAGCGGAGAACAGACTGCCTGGGGCCTTTTGCTCTGGGCAAGAGAGAGAGAGAGAGAGAGAGAGAGTGTGTGTGTGTGTGTGACTGTGTATGTGTCTGTGTGTATGCACGCACCGCACGCACGCATATACAACACGCTCACATCCGAGTGATGAAGCAGCCTTTTAAACAATCATGCAATATTCTTTGTGTCATCAGCTTAAACAGCTAAACAGGGCACTGGAGAGGAGAGGAGATTCTTCTTCTTCCCACTTTAACTCCTCTCTGCTCATGATGTCTAAAAGCTAGGATGCTTTGTATACTTCCCAACACATTTGTATTCTTCAGATCATTTCAGTGTGTGTGTGTGTGTGTGTGTGTGTGTGTGAGATCCGCCATTAGTCATTTCATTAAGCCCAGTGCGTTGTTGTTCCTGAGACATAATCACGCACTGCAAAAACACAAAATCTTACCAAGTCAGACTGGCTTATTTCTATACAAAATCACTCATTGCACTTACTTTAAGATGCATTATCTTAACCAGTCAAATTTCTGTGAGACAAGGGACTTGTTTTAAGACTGTTTAACTTAAATATCTTACCTAGTGAAAAAATCTTGAAACGAACTTGTATTGAGTCATGCCTCACCTATAACAAGTTTTTTTTGCCATATCAGTCATTGCCAAGGCCCGTACAAGCTGATGTGGTGTTAATGAAAGACTTATCAACTCATTTTAAGATAAATACTTAGTCATATCACCTCATTTTAAGAAAAAGACTTAGTAAAAAAAAAGAAAGATCTTTATTAGAAATTATGTTCTGCAATGATGTCGGTCAGATCATACTTGATTGGAACATACTTTTTATCATTTGCTGTAACATAGTAGTATGGCATATGATCGACAATTTCTCCAGCATCAACAAAAATATTGCCTTGCGCCTGAAGAGGAAGTTCTACCTCATATGCTAAATAACGGTCATTCCACCATGTAGTGTCTGTATAGATTTATATTGTTCATCGTTGTATGGTTGCTCTTTCCACCTGAGCTCTTTCACCGTGGATTTTTGAGTTGCACCAGGTCAAGGCTGCTTCACAACCCTACCTGTCTATGCCCTTGACTGTTAAGTGAATGTGAATGAATATTTTTACTCATTTTGCGCTGGCACTTAAAAAATAGAATAAATATTGTTTATTGTGATACTTTATTTAATTACACAAAAATAGTCTATAACCTTTTCCTGGGTTGCAGGGATTTTATTTTGACCGAATTCATGGGTTGTTTTAATGAGAATAACCAATTTGTTAGGTCACAGATTTTGGTTGAATTGATTTATTGATGGATTCAGTTGTCTAGAACCCTTTTCATATTATTTATTCTTCTGGCATTTGAGCCATGGGCCACCATTTGATGACATTTACAGTAGCCTTTCGGATCTAACATATTTTGTTCTCATTGGATAGTGAGATTTTGTCTCCATCTCCATGCTGTATTGATGGAGAACCACAATGGATGGATTAGAGATAACAGTTCCATGCTGTAACAGATTGATGTTTCAGTACCTTTAGGAGGGATATGGCAAACCTTGATCAATATAAGAATTCTTCTATATTCTGTACTTTTTACACTTATCGTAAAATAAGTAGTGTTTAACAAATAAGGGTCCATTTGGTTACCATCTCTCCCTCATTTAGCTGGGGACCACCTGGATTGTTTGAATTAATACGTTATCAAAAGTTTGCAAAAATAACCTTGCTCTTCTTATATTATTATTATTATTACCCTTATTATTATTACCCTTATTATTTATTATTATTATTATTAGGCTACTACCCTTATTACTGTCGTTAAGCACACACACACGCATGCACGCACGCACATACGTATGCACGCCCCACCCCCTCCTTCCTGCCGCTTCCTTGGTTCAAACTTTGTGTGAAAAGAAAACAAAGAAAAAGCAGAAGAAACTGTCTGTCTCCCCGGCAAAGATCAACAGTAAAAGACGTCCTCGTCGTCGTGCATCCCATTCAAGGTAAACATGTGTTTGTGTAAGGTTATACATTTGCTCGCACACACAGTATGAATGTCACGTCGGTCTATCATATATTTATGCTAATATTTACGATACTAAAGACTAGCTCCGAAGCTAATGGCTAACAGCATAAGCCTACTACTGTTATGGTTAGCAAGTAAACTAGTGTTTACGTTCGTATAATGCTATGGTTGGTTGATGTACTATGATATCAATCCGTGTACCTTTTGTATGTTCAAACGATATTCTATCAGCAGTTTATCTTTATTGGTCATACTGTATGTTGTCGTAACACGTTGAGAACAGTTTGTCTCTATAGAGTATGGGCATAGTTACGACAACTCCGTTTATTTTATGGGGTCAGTCCAATGGCGGCTGTTCTACATAGATCTATAACTAAATGGGGACAACCGGAGGTTACAAAACGCACGTGACCAGGCTTTTTCTGCCCCCCTCAATGTTGCAATTGTCTTCTCCATAGCCCCAATATCGTCATTGGAGCTAGCTGGTTGCTAGATGTTGTGACTAGGTATTGTTGTCTAGTAAATTTAATAAACCCTTCGTTTGCATACAGAAATAATGATGTTAGTTATATTGTTCACTTGCTGTGATATAAAAGCAATGCTGCAATTTTATTTTTAAACAATGCTTTTCTGTTTTATTTCAGGTCGTTCTGAATTGTCAACTTTGTAGAGTCCAAATTAGCTGAGTGGCAGCTTCCAGAACTTATCAGCAATTTTAAAGGTGCACTTTTTTACTACCTTGACCATGCCATACAAAGTGTGTCCATACCTAAGAATTTTTGTTTAGTATAGCTTTTATCTGTATTGATTGCAATGATTAATCAAACCAATATTTCATTAGTTGTCAACTAATAATCAATGAATTGGACCTGCAATAATCACTGGGGTTACTGTGGATATTTCCCCACTTTCACCCATTTTCAACATTTTACTCTGTCATTAATATACCTTAGAGATGTTGTGTGGACATGATAAAAAAGTTACCCCCATTCTGTGTTTACTAGAAATGGAGGTCTGGGGGGAAAAAATCATTAACATGGTGAAACACAACTTGGTGACATCATCAAGTTATGTTTCACCATTTTAATGATTATTCTTTTAGAACATTTCTTTCTGAGGGTGTACAAAATTTGGTTCACATTTGTACACTATTTTTGAATTTGAAAACGTTTGGAATTCCCCTTAGAGCTTGAATATTGAATTCAGAAGAGTACTGTTCCTTTTAGACAGACTTTGTAGCTGTTCTTTAATGAACTGGGCAGTCAGAATAAGCCTAAAGACACCATGAATTGCTTTAATAATTTCTTTTATTTGAATAGCAGTCTAATCAGTTAAGTTGCATGAAGTACTTGACATTATTATAGTGGTGTCAACTGTATTACCGTAATGAATGTCCAGAGCCCCACGGTTTTAGCTCTGCTATATGGTTTTGGTGAAATATGAAGTAGTTCTGGCCATTTTTTCATTTGTATTGTTGGCCCATTTCTAAAATATTAACATATCCTTTGTTCATTTTTCTGTGTCCATATTACTACACCCAAAAAGTAGTTCCATGTTATAGTGGGGTCAAAAATGAATGAAGGATGTGCTAATATATTAGAAATAATTCAACAAAACGAATAACCTTAGTTTTGTGGATTAATTTACTTTTATTGCATGACCCCAGTAATCTCCACAAAATGACGTACTTAATATTCACCAAAACCAGAGCAGAATTCCCACCACATCAATTAATACAGTCGACACCACTATATTAAAGGACCGTATTTCATACAGCATAACTTCCAAAAATGTAACTATACCTTTAAGGCTGTATTTAATTTGGTGTGTAGAAGTGCGTAGTGTTCTGTGCCAAATGGGTTAAGGAACCTCCTCAAGGAACCATGAGGGTCCCTAGATCCCACTTAAAGACCCACTTGTTTAGCATAGTGTTTCCAGTGAGCCTACATGCACAATGTCGGCACCCTGGATGGAAATTCTATTACTGTGAAAATTCTAAGATGTCTGTGTTTCTGTATTTATGTCTTTCAGCTCAAGACGTTGACGAGGAGGCCTTCGCCCAGGTGCAGAAGTTTATGAAGGACTCTGTTCTCTGCAGAGCCAGATGGATATGGGCGAATACATCGAAGGACATCAAAGAGATCCTAGCAGAGTACCCTCGTCTCATCAGTCCAAGCATGGTATGATATAGGCTACTACTAACATGTCATTGGTTCGACCTCCCATTAGTCTGAACCATACTAACACTATCTCTAAACATCTCGAAACATAACCCCAAGTGCATGGTTGCCATCCTTAATGCCTTCGGACTAATGGTACTTCAGATCTATGGGCCTTCCCGAATTGCATACCTCACCTATTAAACTGACAGCTGTTGCAATAACTTCAATGTTGTTGTTGTTTTTTTGTCTTTTTGTTAGATATCGCAGGACTTCTCAGAGCTGTATGGCGAGGCTGCACTAAAGTTGTTTGAGACGTAGGTGACCAAATATGCGGATAAAGTCCTGCACCTGGCCGAACAAGATGGAAAACTCGCATTTCCTGTCGATGACATGACACCGGGTATGTCTTTCTGTATGATATCAATGATACTGTAGCCTCGACACCCAGGCTTTCATTTTCGTCCGCCTTGCGCGAAAACGGAAAGCCTGGACTAACGCGCGTTGGAAAGTGGCCTTGAGGGGCGTGTCAACCTTCCGGGGTGGGCGTCGCTCTAAATGATGTGACGTAGAACAGCAGTGGACGGGCGTGGGAGGGGCCGGAGATGACGACACGTTAGTGAGATCAAATCAGAGCGCAGCACTTCCGCCGTGGGTATCCCCCGCCCCCCAAGGCCAAAATCATTGAGGGCTAGACCAGGCTAATGATTCTGTGACTACAGGTAAATAGGTTTCTCCAGTCATGAGACCATGATTGGAGAAACCTACGTTACCTCCTGTTTCAAATGGCACCAGGTCCCGTCTGCTTCTTATTGTAAATAGCAATATCTAAACATGTCAAAAGTTCTGCAAGTTGACACAATAAAATATAATGGTCATAGTATTCAGTGTGAGGCAGACCGCTTGTCAGATTGGTTCAAACACCCCCGATGGACCTGAAAGTATCTCTGGAGGGAGCACTTAAGTCACTGCTTAAATACTGGATAGTCTAATGTTTTTCCACAGTATTGTTTTTTGTGAATTATTGAAAAGGTCTTAAAATGTATGTATTAAACATTTATTGTTGATTTCCAGATGCCAAAGGAGAACTTGCTATCAGACTGCTACCCCGCCTGCTACCACAGTCTGTCTACAGATCGAGCAAGAAGTCTGGCACTCGGCTGAAGAGGCCCGGGCAGCCTTCGTCGACCTGAAGCCTGTAAATACAATTTCCTTTTCCTTTTTTTCTTTTCTTATTTTTTCCTTTTTTTTTTTCCTTTTTTATTATCGTTTGGCTTTATTGGAATAGATTGAAATGGTGAGAGCTTCTGATTACTGCAAAACCGTGGATCATTACTGCAAAACCAGGATCAGGGCACATCTCTGGGCTACTGTAATGTTTCTTTCCCCAAAGCGAAAGAAACATTACTGCTGCACGTTAGTTTTTTATTTGGCTTATTTGTTATATCCTCCAAACTGGTATTTTGTTATCTTATCAACATTCACTTTTATTTGTAGGAAAAAAGTGGAGATATGGGCACAACATAAAAAGGAAGAAACTTTATTATGCAACTTAGTGTATAGTTTTCCTTTTTAGATTTTGTGTGCCCACATTTTTTTGACTACATGTTTTATCCCGTTTTTTTAAAATTAGTAAAAACGTGCTCTTGGATCAATCTATCTACCTATACGTCTCTGGTGAGCACCTGGTTGTCTCCTTGCATTCACTTTTCTTTATCTTTCTTTGTTCCTGTCTAGGTTGGTACAAATATCGTTGAGTACCTCTCGCTGGCTGAAGGAAGGCCCCCATCTGTCCTGGTCCTTGGGGGAACCTCAAAGATGTGCTGTCCAGGCATTTGTCATTATGGCAGGTCAGACAATCCCGGAAAATACACTGCTTGGGCAGTCGATGTCTGCTTCAAATCATTTTATGTATTTGACATTGACTACCCCAAGCAGTGTACACATCCATGGTAGTTTCTGCAACACACGGTCTACAACATACCGGGCACAGAGGCGAGGCAGGTTGCTCTTGACGTGGAATGATTGGAGAACCATTGATATAGAGACTTTGATTTGGAAGATCTGTTGTAGAATCTTGACAATTGGTTAAGTTATGTGATTTTTTTTTCTTTTGTTTGTGGTTGAAATACATATTTTTGTTAAACAGTGAGTTCTATAATCTAAAATGTTGTGGAGTTTTTCCCGATACCACCCTCAAGTTCTCTTACTTGGTACTCAGAACATCAAATTGACACTAAAGGCTCAACAAATGCAATTGGAGCCAGACCCAACACTAAATCAATTCACAAAAAGAGCAGATCTAACTACTCATACTGCTTCTCTGTATCAGCGAGTACAAAGTACTGAAAAAGTAGTATCGGGACAACTCAATTGTAGTAAATGTGAGTAAATGTGCAATATATTGTTTTTGGTTGTTGTTTTTTGTTTTGTTGCGGATGTTTGGCAGCTCAGTACTAAATGCACATTTTGGCTGTTTTTTCAGCTCAGTTTTCTTAATACATTTGGCTGTTTTTGCAGCTCAGTTTTTTTTTTGAAGAATAAATATTGTTTATTGTGATACTTTATTTAATTGCTTTTGTCTCATTTGTAGTAGGTGATGGGTCTTAAATACACCTTAATTTAGCTCATAATAAGTCACTTACACTTGAATGAATAAGCTAATTAAACTTGAATTGAGCTGTATAGGCTTGCCAAGTCATATTTTGACCCTAAATGTATTTCCTAATACTAGTATCAAATGTTCCAATTTGAGATTTTTCCAGCTAATAATTGAATTATCATAGAACTTACTTTGAGTTAACAAAGCTCAAAATAAGCTCTATCCAGCTTGTTTTGAGCTTCGTTTTTGCCCAAATAATGTGTCTTATTTCAAGAAATCTTGACAAGTGAAAACGGCTTGTTCCATTGGCAGATTTTTTTACTTACTTCAAGCAAAAACGCTCTTGTTTTATGTTTTTTTTTTACTTGTTTTTTGAGGGGGATTTTTTCCAGTGCGGGTGTGTGTGTGTGTGTGTGTGTGTGTGTGTGTGTGTGTGTGTGTGTGTGTGTGTGTGTGTGTGTGTGTGTGTGTGTGTGTGTGTGTGTGTGTGTGTGTGTGTATGTTGGGGGGGTGCATGGTGCTCATAATATTTTGCGTTAAATTATTCAACTGTTAAAGGCTTAGAAGTTTGAGCAAATTGCTTCTTCTTTTCTTCCTCTTTCCGCACGTTTTTTTTTTTCTTCTCCAGAAGTGCGGTTTCATACTGGTAATGACGTGCACCAGGGGGCTTTCCGCACCGACACCCTAACTAGCAAGAGGCCTGTGCTGAACTCTCATTAACTAACTCTTCATTCCTCCTATAGTTAGTATTTAACATGGGGACGGACTGAAGCCCCTGCAACTCCTGTAAACACGCAATTAAGACCAGATCACAGCGCGCACATGTTATATTAACAGTTATAGTCACAAGACACCAAGTTCATAACAACAATGGCTATGTCAATATAGGCAAAAGATATCAGCGCCATCGATTATAATGCGTAAATCTTGCTATACCTCACAGACATTGGCTATTATTAGGACAGGGATGTCTCTACACATGGCCTGTAAGCTGGATGGCAGCAGTGGTTGAGGACAGAAAAACGAAAGGGGGGGGGGGGGGGGGGAGTTGGGGGTACAGTATTGTATAATGGTGTCTAGAGTGAGCCCACACAACAGATGAAGTCATTTCACACTCGTCTAGCAAGAGAAATGAGAGGCTGTCGATAGCATCTCCCCTTGCGCCTGCTCTCTCCGTCAGCCGTGCTTTTGATCTTGCCGAGTGGCGCCGCGAAATGATCTTCTGTCCGAGTTTTACAGCGAATCAGTGCCGGACAATTCAACTCCCTCTGTCCCCATTTCTTATGCCTCGCTCTGAAAAAAGCCGCCGAGCCGAGTTCAAAGCCGGAGCCGAGATGAGATGTGCCGGCACACACACACCACAGGAATTACATTAGCCCGGGCTCAGAGTCCTATCTGTCGTCGGCCATGCAATACATCAGAAATAAGAGAATATTTCCAGTCGTGTCAATGACCACACTACTGTAAGAAACGGCATTTACACAGCGGACATACTAGGACACAGGGAAGGGGGGGAAGGAGGGGGGTAAGAATATGCTAATGTAGCCTATAGCCTACAGTCTTACACTGTACGTGAACTTGGAAGGTTCTCAGAATAACTGCAAATGATGTGACTGAGCTGCTCACCTCAACTGTCTGAGGACCGCACATGAAAATGAGTGATGTGCTAAACAGGTTTTCTTTTTCTGCTTTAACAGCTTTCAATCTGGTGGGCCCGATTTATGCAAAATGGATTATATTTTATATATGGATAACAGTGGTTTTCAGCCGCTGGTCCAGGGACCACCAGTGGTCTTTGACAGGGTTCCAGATGGTCCCCAGCTAAATGAGGGACAATTGATTAACCAGATGTAACTCTTGGAGAGCGTAATGATGAAAACAACTGGACCCTTGTGGGTCCATTTGGTTTCATGTTTACACTCTCAAGAGTAAAAATTTTCACCATCTGAATTAGCTCAAGCCTAAACAATCAGAGAATGTAGATGAATTGTCATTTTGTTCTGTATCTTTGCCTGTATTGTTTCCCAACAAAAGCAAAAGCAAAATAAGTCTTTAGTTTTGGAGTCTGTGTGGCAAAAATGTCATCAAATGGTAGTCTGTTGTCCACGTAAAAGAAAAAAATCCATACATTTTACTTCTAAAACACCTTAAACATTCATTTTAATTGCACTGAATTTAGTGGCCGGGAGAATAGTTGTGTTGAATTTACACTAGATGGAGTAGGAATGCTACATCAGGAGAGTAAATATGCTAATTACATTTTACTCCATCAAAAGATAACAGTTTTTCCTAATGGACGCATCATTACTCATCTTTTCATCTTTTAATTACACTGAACATAATTTGCTCAATTTCAAAACGAACTATAACATATCTGGTTTTGCCATACTAGGCTGATTATCTTTAATATAATATATAATACATTACTAATAAACTGTTTCTCTCGACTTTTCGCTGTGGCATGTTGGAAAAGCGGGTGAGATGCCCGGTATCCGAGGACCAAATCCCTTCCAGCACCTCCTGTCTCAGCTTTCCTAAATGTAAAATGTGTTGCATATGTGGTGAGGAGCATTTTAGAGTTTGCCAGTGCCTAACTGCTGAAGTTATAACACAAGTGAAGGATCCTGAAACCAAACCAAACCATGAAACCAAATGGACCCTTGCAGGTCCATTTGGTTTCATGTTTACACTCTCAAGAGTTAAAATATTCACCATCTGAATTAGCCCAAGTCTACACAAGTAGAGAATGTAGAAGATAAATGGTCATTTTGATCTGTATGTTTGACTGTTTTGTTTCCCAAATCCAGCCTGTGGCTCAAATTCTGAATAAATAGTGGTCCCTGGTATGAAAAAGGTAGAAAACCACTGTCCTACCTGACTACCAAGTGTGCATGCAACTTGGAATTGGCTCAGTTTGTCTGCTTTCTTTGTCTGTGTTGATGTTTCTTACACAACCACATATGCGCGCGTGCGCACACACACGCGCACACTCTCTTCATGTTAAGCAAAGCAACATGCAGGGAGGCAGAGTGGAGCCATGAATCATGACCGTTATCATTAGGTTAAGCGCCAACGACCCCCAAAGGCAAGCAAGTCTCTGTGGAGAACGACCCTCTAAATGAGCCTGATTATTATTATTGTCCTCCAAATGAGAGTGATTAGTATTGATGTCTAAATGAGCGTTGGGGTTATTACCGCTCTGATTATTATTCTTATTATTATTATTATTGTGGCAGCAGCATTATGAGGAGACAAGGCCGCCCGCTCCGCTCGCCTGTCTACGCTTCATTCACTTTTAATTCCACAGGCAGGCATGAGGCTGCCTCCTCCCGCAGACAGCCATCCACACATGGTTAACCACCGTCGCCCCGTCTCGCAAGAGAAACAGACGGTCAGGTTTACAGAAACAATCCCAAAAAGAAGCGACTAGGCCACCTTTTTCATACCAAGGCCCACTATTTATTCATAATTTGAGCCGCGGACCACCATTTGATGACATTTTAGCTCCACAGACTGAGACCACAAAACCTAAAGATTTATTTTGCTTTTGTTCACAATTTCAGGATGGACCCTGAAATTACCAAAATTACCATTAATCTCCTACATTCTCTAGTTTTGTAGACTTGGGCTAATTCACATGATGAATATTTTAACTCTTGAGAGTGTAAACATGAAACTAAATGGACCCGTTAAGGGTCCATTTGGTTTCATTTTTACGCTGTGAAAGAATTACACCTGGTTAACCACCCTTCCATCATTTAGCCTGGGGACCACCTGGAACCCTCTCAAGGACCACTGGTTGAAAACCACTGAAATAACACAATCTCAGAGCTTGTATACCGAGAGACAGCGTGATCCCTAGCGACCAACAACAAGTGGTCGCGACCACGTCATGTTAGTTGCTTGTAGTCGCGACAAGTGAGCAGCAACCTGCAACCTGGTCATGACTAGTTTATAGGTCAGGGTAGACCCTAAGCATAAACATAACTGCAAGCACGGAACAGTGCATGTTCGCCAAATTTGTCGCGACTAATAAGCAACTGGTCACGACCTGGTCCCTATAAACAAAGGCGTCCAGAAGCTATAGTTCAAACACAACGAGAAGACCTTGTCGCAAATACGTTACAGTTATAAGAATCAGAACCATAAACTTGCACTTGTGTTACATTAAAGGATGAAAATAAAAGAACGGCCCTGTAGCAGCGGCACCAACTCTTACTGCTGCAAATGAGCTGTAGGTTAGGGCATAATGAAACACAACACAACTATTTCCTCAAAAATCAAACTTAAATCTTCTTCATCTTATGTGTAGTTGTTCAAACCCCAAAATAAAAGTAATGCGACAGCCACCCACCAATGTCCCCCTGAGTCAATAGTAAAAGCCAAGGTAAATTAACAAAACATATCCGGATGTCTGTCTAATCAGAGTATATTCCAAATTAATCTTATCCCCAAAACAATGCCAAAGAGCTATAAAACAAAAAGGCAATGCATTGCACACAAAAAAAGAGAAAACAAAAATATCCTCCTCACCTAACCTTTAAATTGGGAGACTTCTGGTTCTTCTGGTTCTGTTGTTTTTGTTTGTTTGTTTGATTGCTTATTATCAAACAAATATCTTAATAAAATTTCCAAAACCTTTTCCAACCAAAGTCTACCATGTCTCAAGACACTAGGCTCTTTGGTCACTGTATGTTTGAATCCACTTTGAATGGCTTATACAGACTTGGTTTGCTAAGACCACCAAACATGTAGTCCTTCACAGCCCCATTGAAGCAGGCCGGCGCCACACTTCCTGGTTCTTTTATAGTGTTTAGGGGACTACTTCCTGGAACTGGGCAAGGACTATCTAATAAGGACAGGAAGCCAAGACACCTATGGGGGAGTCCACATTGGTTCATGGGAGGAAACAGACATGCTCAGTACAGACCAAGAAGTTTGACGCTTGGCAAACCATCCAAGAGACCAATGGCATGCATGGTTTGCAAGCGTCAAACTTGCTGGTCTGTACTGAGCATGTCTGTTTCCTCCCATGAACCAATGTGGACTCCCCCATAGGTGTCTTGGCTTCCTGTCCTTATTAGATAGTCCTTGGAACTGGGTCTGCTGATGGAACACATTTCCCCCACAGCGCCCCCTTATGTATTGTCCATAGAAAATAGATGACCCTGGTTTAAATTCAACAAAAAACTTTTCTGTACACTACAATGCTGTATATTTAATCCAGCATTGTAGTGTCCGGAAAATATTCAACCATAATTTCACAATATATTCCTGTTATTCCCACTAGCATGATTCATTTTCTTTGAATACACACATGCGGACAGAATAATGGATATACATTATTCTACACACCTTTATGTGGTTGTGTGACATAGTAAAGTAAGTTATCGCGACCAGTTTGCGTTATTGGTCGCTAGTGGATCTCACCCTTCCTGTGTATACCATATACCCTACGGGTCCCTTTGGTTTCACACCCTCAAGAGTTGAAATATTCAGCTAAATTAACACCACAACTAAGAGTATGTACTGTATAAGAATGGTCATTTCGATTTACTGTTTGCCTGTGTAACAGTGTGAATAGTGAACAGTGTGTATAATTACACAAAATATCAGTGCTTCTACCTGACAAGATTCCCATGCTAGTGTATTAATTGGTACAGTCCCTTTAAGTTGGTACAGTCTGTCTCCTGTATAAGTCCCAACACACCTCCACCTCTTCCTCTTTTATTTCCGCAATTGGAACGAGGTGGGTGTCTCTTGTTATGTTCTGTATAACAAAATAATTGTACCTCCAAAATGGTTTATACAGCATGTTTAATTCTGTTTATAGACGAGACCAGTGTATGCACAAGACTAACGTGATATGTTGTGTGTTATTCATTGTCAGAATGAACGTCTCCAGTCCCCACAAAGAGTCCTGGGTTGAAAACCACTGTGTTACACAAAAATGCATATGAGGAACACTCATATGCATAACACTCAGGGACACTTTGGTGTATAAGCTCCAAACGTAGTCAATCATTCCAGGTCAGTCTGGGCAGCTTGGAATATAGAAATATAAAGCATGTAAACTGTTAACTTAAGGAATGGAGCAGGCCACCGTGTGCTGCCGCCTGTGTATACCACCATGTGCATATGGAGAGACCTCCAAGTTTCCCCCTCTTGCCGGGAAGAGAATAAATAAATGATGGTTACGTCTGTCCAGATAACACATCTGAGGACCAGAATGAAAAGCCGGTCCTGCATACATTAAATCAGCATAACATAATCAACCTGATGGGGCTGTCATGCTGCCATGTTGTTCTACAGCTTATCACGGCTGCTAATCATTGAACAAACAGAGCTGTTTTACTTGGTTCCCGGCTCTGTGCACGCGTGTGTGCATGGATATGCGCATGTATGTGCGCGTTGCATGTATGTGTTCGGCTGTGTGCGCGTGTTGTGTCTACTGTATGTGCTTATGTGTCAGTCTGCATCGATGTCTGCCCACTAATAAACGTGTGTGCGTGTGTGCATGCATGTGTGTGTCAGAATGGCTGGCTGTCAGATCAGTTCACCGATTGGCCAATATGACAGGCATCAAAGATCGCCTTGGGAGGGGAAAAGGAGGGGGCGGTCTGCCCGGCTGTCAATCATTATTGCACAGACGTGAGGCCAGCTCAGCCAACAAAACGTCACTCGGGCCCACACGCATGCACGCACGCACACACGCACGCACGCACGCACGCACGCACGCACGCACGCACGCACGCACGCACGCACGCACGCACGCACGCACGCACGCACGCACGCACGCACGCACGCACGCACGCACGCACGCACGCACGCACGCACGCACGCACGCACACACACACACACACACACACACACACACACACACACACACACACACACACACACACACACACACACACACACACACACACACACACACACACACACACACACACTAAACTGTAGTGTACAAAGAGTAGACAGACATGGCAATATAATGTACATGCATGAAATATACCCAGATAGCAAAATGAATTGATTCAACGTTGAATTTTGGTTGAATCAATGCAAAATGCATTGATTCAACATTGACTTTTGGTTGAATCAATGCATTTTGCTATCTGGGTACAGAACTCAAACACAAGCAAAAACTAATATACCACTACTGGATGGATTCTACATCAGGATCAGGGGTTTTCAAATTTTTTGATACCTGGGCCCACTATTTATTCAGCATTTGAGCCATGGACCACCATTTACGGACATTTTAGCCCCACACACCCCAAATCTAAAGATTTCTTTTGCTTTAGTCCACAATTCCAGGCTGGATTTGGGTGACAAAACAGGCAAACAGATAAATAATGACCATTAATCTTCTATATTCTTTAGTAGACTTGGGTAATTCAGGTGAATATTTTAACTCTTGACATGAAACCAAATGGTTGATTTCATGTTTACACTATCAAGAGTTGGTTAACCAACTTAGCTGGGGACCACCTGGAACCCTCACAGAGACCACTGGTGGTCCCCGGACCACTGTTTGAAAACCACTGACATAGATGCATACAGTTCCTACATAGAAATACACAATATATGCAGTTATACACACACAAAATCCGCATTTATGCGCACACACACACACACACACACACACACACACACACACACACACACACACACACACACACACACACACACACACACACACACACACACACACACACACACACACACACACACACACACACACACACACACACAGAGTCGTCAGTCTTTGCAACAGACAGACATTCCGTTTGACAGAGTAATTATGACGTGCTGCTCTGAGGGGGCCCTGGGCTGAAAGGTGAGATTTATCGATCCCACGCAGGAGGAAATTTATCAATGTCCAAGCGCTCTGCGCTGACACCAACCCAATCCACTTAGAGCACCGTGTTCAAAGGGGCTCAAGACTCTCCTTCCCAAAACGCCAGTCTTTCTGGGCAGCCAGAGAGACGTCTGGGCAGGTAGGAGGGCAGCCATAGTCAGGGGGTTGTTGGAGGTACAGTTAATAATAGGCTGGCATGTTACTGTGTGACACTGGTCTCCTGGTCAACATGATGTATGGTCTCTCACTCAGAATCCACTGTTCATTTAACACAGTGCTTTTCAACCTTTTTGACACCTGGGCCCACCATTTATTCAGCATTTGAGCAACGGACCACCATTTGAGGACATTTTAGCCGCACAGTCCCTAAAACTAAACATTTATTTTGCTCTTGTCCACAATACCAGGCTGGAGTTTGGAAACAAAACAGGAAAACAGATCAAAAACGACCATTAATCTTCTACATTCTCTAGTTGTGTAGACCTCAGGCTACTTCAAATGATGACTACAAAATGGACCCGCAAGGGTCCATTTGGTTTCATTTTTACGCTCTCCCTCCCTCATTTATCTGGGGACCACCTGGAACACTCTCAAGGACCACTCGTGGTCCCCAGACCACTGGTTGAGTGATTTAACATGAAAAGGTTACCGCCAAGGATACGTTTTTTACAGATTCAGAGTTAAATTAAAAGCTGGGGTATGTGGTGTTCCTTTGTTAAAACCAGTGTTAATAATTACTGGTATATATTCTGATTCTGAGTAATAATTACTGTAGACTAGACTGTTTGCTCAGTAATGTCTAATAAATGGAACACCAAACGGAACAACTACCGTAGCTGATAAATACTTAAACTGTATTGTAGATTGGCTATTGGATATGTGCCTGTCATCATCATACTTAGTTATGCAGGAACCTCAATAGCCCATACATCCAAACAGAAAAGTCCTATCTGATTGCATTAATCAACATTAACCAACATTACTGTACATTCATAACTTTGCCAAGTCACTTTGAGACTCTTTTCTCATTCACTTCATGCATTCGCGTAGCCTCTATGTTAAAACAAATCTTGAAGGAAATCTGAAGGATGTTTGTAATCATGAACAACATCTTGTATGGGGATCTTTTCAGTTGGGGATCTGCTGCTTCGAACATGGTCCTAAATTGAAAATTTAAAGCAATTGTTTTTTATTATCTACTACAGTCCTTATAAACCCTTGGAAATTATAGCTGGCCACAAATGATCTACTGAATGTGACAAACTGCCATATTGAGCCTCTGGGTCAGGAATACCCAAATATGGAATGCGTAAAGTGCAGTGTGGTGTGCTGCCTCCTTCACATTTAGTAGATCCTGTGAACTTCTGTGACCAGTTTCGTGGACGGGGGTTTATTAGGACTGTAGTGGATAATGAAAAAAAAGAAAAGAAATTGCTTTAAAATTGTGTAAACAAACATGTATTTAGGACCATGTTCGAATGCCCCCGACCCCTACCATAGCTAAAATCCACAAAACTAAAGAAAGACAGCAATGTAAAACAATAACACCCATCTTTCTCTATTAACTACCTAAAACACACCTTGCCTGTAGCACTTGCCCTACCTCCGACAACCTCACACGCGAATGCAAAGGCTCATCTTACAGTATGTAACACCATTAGCATTTTATGTGAATATATAGGCCTACACTAGATGCAGCACTACTGCACTAGGTAGTATATAGTATGCCTACTTCCTTAAATATGCCACTGCTATGTTCTAGCATACATATGATTCATAATAACTATTTTTTATCTATGTATCGCCATGTTTTGGTTATAGTCACTGGATTGAGTGTCTGCTAAATGCCTAAATGTTAAGTAAGTGTGCAATATTTCACCAATTCAGAAGAAAGAGTTGAAATATTTCCATTTCTCCGCCTAAAACTGGTAAAGGTCTTCTACGGAGTCTGTGGTGAATAGATCTTTTTTGTTTCTTGCACAAGATAACCTAAAGTATATACTTTTAGTACAATGTGTGCCTCTCAAACAGCAGCTTAACAGACATTGCCTCATGGCAGCCAACAAAACAACAAGTACGTATTGAGTGTTTGCCACCCGGAGTCTCTGAGGAGCACAACAATGTGCTTCTGTTTCCGTCTTATACTCCACAAACAACTTGCCTGTGAGGTGCTGCCAGTTCCCTTTAAACACAATCAATTTCTGGAGATGGATTTTGTTCAAAGTTCAAAGATTGGAAATCATTTCCTGTCAAAAGGCTATTAACCTGAAATCTTTAAAGAATAGATTGAGCATGAAGGTTAGGTTTCGAAGTTAAACTGTGAATTTAAAGAAATTAGAAATTGTTTGATGCCAGCCACAATCTGTAAGGGTTGATCTATCGGTATACTCGGTTGCATGCTCCGTGTCAAAAATAGACAATCCACTACTAACTGATGCGTTTCATAGCTCTCCATCACAGCCCGGGGAATGGATCCTACCAAGCAACATCCGAGATGGAAAATTAAACGGTTTTCTCACTCAAATATGACAATAGTTTCAGACATGCACAGCTGGAGTGAGTAGTGTTTATACAGGTATCTTTGATTGGCAGATCAATGCACAGGAATGTGTGTGTGTGTGTGTGTGTGTGTGTGTGTGTGTGTGTGTGTGTGTGTGTGTGTGTGTGTGTGTGTGTGTGTGTGTGTGTGTGTGTGCGCGCGCACGCACACGCACACAAACAGTGAGCAAGATTACTATGTAAGCCAGGCAGAAATGTCCACACATTTCATGCCACCACTCCATGTCAACACAACTTGTGTCTCACTCAACACGGTACACTAGTGTCTGTAATGTTCATACAGATTATGTCTGTTAAGTGTCCACTTTGTTTCGAAGTCATCAACATGATACCAGAACGCACCAATGCTGTACAGTTGCTGAGTACTACTGTAGTGCTCAGCAAGAGGTATGCAGATATGGTCATAGCACTGGTTTTCAACCAGTGGTCCGGCGACCACCAGTGGTCCTTGAGGGAGTTCCAGACGGTACCCAGGCTAAATGATGGACAGTTGATTTAACCAGATGTAACTCTTTGAGAGTGTAAAATGAAACCAAATGGACCCTTGCAGGTCTACTTGGATTCATATTTTCCCTCTCATGAGTTAAAATATTCATCATGTGAATTAGCCCAAGTTTACACAACTAGAGAATGTAGAAGATTAATGCTCATTTTGGTCTGTATGTTTGCCTGTTTTGTTTCCGAAATCTATCCTGGAATTGTGGTCAAAATCAAAAGAAACATTTAGATTTGGGGTCTGTGGGGCTAAAATGTCATCAAATGGTGGTCCGCAGCTCAAATTATGAATAAATAGTGGGCCCTGGTATCAAAAAGGTTGAAAACCACTGTCATAGCAGACCGAGTGCAGGTCTTCACTACTCTTCACTACTACTGATGTATTGAGAGAAACCGGGATGAGCTCATTGATGTGATTAAAGAGAAGCAGAAAACAACAGAGACACAAGCTCATAGCTCCATCCAAGATCTACAACAGGAAATCACTCAGTTGGAGACGAAAACATCTGAGCTGGCACAAGCTTTCAACACTTTGAAAACAACCTCCTCAACGTGAACTTGACATCCATCAAAACCATTCATCCCACCCAAGGGCTGGACAACGACCAATGTTCATTGGGCTTCATATGTGCAGACTGTGAAGACTGTGTGTGGATCAGATGGAGAATACGCTCAGAAATTCAACAGGAGATATATGCGCTCTTTGACGCAGAGCTGAGGGTGGATACGTTGGAACGGACTGGCAGGACTATCACAAGGGGCGGAAGGGGGACTGACAGGTGGACCAGCACCGATGGAGGAGAGGTGGGTGTGGGGTGGCAGAAGACGGCAGCAGGATCTCAAGAATTACAGATCTATAAGGGTCCATTTGGTTACTTATGGTCATTTCTAGGAAGGAAGGAGGACTCTGTCATTGGAGGAAAAATGGTGAAAAACGAGAGTTTTATATCTGGCGTCTGTCAACCAATCCAATTTTGCCTCAACTCACCAGCAAAAAGCACTAGATTTTCTGCCAGGAGTTCATGGGAAAGTGACTGGGCTGCACCATGACACTTTCATGGAAAATCTAGCACTGGAAGTTCAATGAATCCATGGCAGTGAATGGCTGGACCAGCTCATGAACAAACACTATTTATGACTGAGACCTTTGTCAATTTTATACCAGAAATATAAAAGAATATATATCACAGGTAGTTTATAATGACTTGTTTTTAAATGTGCTTTACTCAGTTACTCACTTATTCAGAGGTAGTGTTTGTTCATGAGCTGATTCAATGGAGTCCCGTTGACTGCAGTGCATTTCACCTAACTTTTGGGTGTAGTTTGGCTCCCATGGTGCAACAAATCTACCTGGGAATTGATGATAGCGAAAATGACGTCTGTAACCTTATCTCCTATACTGTACTTTGTAATGACCCAGAGGCAAAATTTGCTTCTCAGTTTAAGCTCAGAAGCGTCTCTTGAGCAACCACATTTATTTCTCCTAAGATGAATACTAGGATCCATAAATGAGGTTAAGGTGCAGTCTCTCCATTGGCTGCTGCAGGTGTATTTGAGAGATACGGTAAATGAGACAAAGCTGAAATCTTGCTACAAGATTTCAGCTTTCTCTCATTTATCTCTCAAATACAGCTGTAATTACAACGTAGTATTCATCTTAGGAGCCATAAAGAGGCATCGGTGATGTTTAGGTGATCTTAAAATGAGAAATAACTGTGGCTGCTCAAGAGACACTTCTGGGCTTAAACTGAGAGGCAAATTTCTCCTCTGGGTAGATGTGCACATGCACACACTTTACAGTGAGGGGAAGTGCAACAGGCGAACAGCGCGTACACCAAGGCCCAGCCCCACTCGATCCTGAATGGAGGAAGACACCTCTCATCCTGAGTGTAGGAAAGGCTTTTCTCCCAAAGCCCGGACTGAAAACAGGGTTTTTTGACCACATGGGCTCACTGAGGACAGGGAGGAACTACTTATAATGGTCACCACACTCTATAGTAAGGAGGATTAGCCAAACAAGAAGCAAAAACTAACAATATTTGAATTAAGTGAAATCACTTACTATAACACTAACTAAATGCGAGTTCCACCCCATCTGATTAAATGTATTTAATTTCACTATTACAGGAAACACAAATTCTTATGATCCAAGAAACAAAGGATTTCGTTTTTTTCCGTTTTCCCCTTAGTTTTGTAGGTATTTGGAAAGAGAAACCTTTGTCACAACATACATACATGTTGGTTGGTTTTCATCATTTTTCTGAGTCAAACCATAATAAATGGTACACAGATAATGTGTGCCCGAGAACTACTATGTGAATTTTAAGCTTCAGGGGTTCATTCCCCTTCCACCAGCACAGAGGAGTATATGGTGCTATGTAACCTGTATGTGTATCCATTCATCTTCAAGACCACCACACGACATCGGGACCTGTGGACATCTGCCCTCACCCCAGGCTGTGTCCACACCTTCATTTTTCCTCAGACAATGAGTAGAATCATTTCCCCCCTTGCCGTGGACCTCTCAATCATTATTGACGTGGCGTTATTGATCAGGTACATTCCTGATAAATTAAAACCTATTAGTCTCTACTCTTTGCCTTGTTTTGAGTCCTCTGCAAGATTGAAAATGTTCAGCCGTGTGCAATCTGCAATGCGACATTTCCGACAAGTTTTTCAAAGTGTCGCCGGACATGCCATTGTCCCGTCCACTGAGCTGAGGGGATTTACTCGGCCAATGCAGATGATAGTGCAGACAAACCGATTCCCTTTTACAGCCTGTATACGATGTCTGAGGTGCTGCCAGTGAATCAACATTAGTTCAAGAGAGCGAGGGTTTCCAGGTGAGATCTACAACGGCAAAGAAGTTAGAAGCACCAACAGCTGCTTCACTTTTTTCCCCTCCTCGCACCGTTTTGCCCCTCAGGCCTATCCTACTAAAGAGAAGTAATTTGGCTTATCTTATCCCAGAGACCTAGCAGCTGCTTTTTTTATTCTTTTTTTGTGAGGTCTTTTTTCTCATTTAGTCCAACAAAGATTGTCCTCATAGATTGACCTTCTCCGTGCCTGCAGGCCGTTGCCCTCATGCCAGTAACTAGATAACACACTCTATCAGAGATTTGAGAAAATCATTGGGAAAGCAGTGGGGCTGATAGTGGCATCAATCGTACCCTGACACCAGCCTGGGTCAACCATTTATCTCCCCACACCGCCTCTGGTCACAGCGGCGGCCATCTTGCACTGCTACATCCTTCTTTAATAACCTTGGCCACGTCTCTTTGCAGTGTGAGAGGATAAAGCCTGATGTATACTTCGCTGTTTGCCGGTGTTGCACAGGTTGAAAATAACTGATCTGCAAGCTCGCAATGTTGCCACATGGCTTGTATGTTGGCTATTTTTGTAGAGCGGCACCGTCGCGTATAAGGATCAAGTGCTTTGGCACTTGATCCTGGCTCCAGCTCCTGTGATTAGGGCAGGTGCATTGTTTTACGCCGTTCTCTATGTGCGACTATAGTACACGTTTTAAATTGACAAACACACAATCTGCATCACAAATCTGTCTCTGTGCAGCACTCCCTCTCTCTCGTCTAATGAATGTAAACATTCACATAAACACAGACAATTACACCCCCCCCTCCCCACACACACAATAGCTCTTGTCTAACGAGAGGTCCAAAAGCTCATGAACTAGTTAGCGTGAGGGCTTAATGTGACTCCGGTGTCATTAATTCCCCATGGTGTCTACTTAAATGCTTCTATATTGGCTGAAGGGAAAGACTCCCGAAGGCCTCATAGCACTGGGATCATTGTTTTTCACTTACCAACAATGAACTTATGATCAGAGTGCACTCCGAGGCTTCCAGCAAATGCCCTGTAGGATCATTACAAACCTACAGTACAAATCTGTGTGTGTGCGCGCGCGCGCATGCGTGCGTGTGGAGGGGGGAGAGTTATGCACATGTTCTTTTCTGTGCATGTGTGTGTCTGTGTGCATGCTGTGCGTGTGCATGGCGCAGTGTATGTGTGTTTAAAAGCACAATTGTGTGTTTCAGGCTCATTTACTTTCTGTGTGCGTGTGCGCGTGCACGCTCACATCATGCCCGTGCATGTGTGTGTGCTTGTTTTTCAACAGGGCCGGCAGAGCATCCATCGGTGTGTCCGGTGCAGCTCATCTCTTGTGCTCCGTGGCACCGCTAGTGAGCGGGGAAGGTTAAATGGGGCGTCATCAATCTCAATGAAGTGCAATTATTTTCTCACTTATTAATCATCGCAGGCTAATAGCTAGTGGCAACGCTGGGCCCGACCATTTGTCAAACTTAGCAGATTTCTGTAATTTTGTTTCCTCCCGTTTCCCCCTAATGTTTGTGTAGACTTTGGCAGATATCTATGGAGGTGCTGCAATACGTCTGTGCCTGCGAGTATCTATCTCTTATATGTCCATTGCAGAGCCAAGTGCACTTCTTGATCTTTATTTTCTTGTGTCTGGCATGAGTGAGTGATTCTCTCCATTTCATGGTCCGTGGCAGAGGCAGAATGGAATGCCTCGTTTGGAGGCATGGATGTTTTATTGATGGTGAACCACCAAGCAATGTTCATTTAACCCAAACCTTTACTTATTACTCTATCACTTATATGCACTGAACTCTGCACTCTAATGTCAAACCACGCTGCCTTTGCGTTTACATTGTGTTTGTGTGCGCGTGTGCGTGTGTGTGCGTGCGTACACTTGTGTTAAAAACATGGATAGAGAGAAGCGGTGTGTGTGTGTATATCTTTCATATGTGAGCAATGAGCATTTAATGTTTATCTTATATTATAATTTCTATATTACCTTAAAGGAATAGTTCAAGTACTTGCCATTAATTTAGTGTTTGCACATTGATTATTTGAGTCCAGTGGTGAGAGTTATGTTGTAGTTTTGGTCACGGTGTATAGTTCCAAACTTCCAATCATTTTGTGGAGGGCACTGGGGTCACTTAGTAAACGAAAATCAAGTTGTGCTAATTTTTTAATATTAGCACAACTTTCCATTCATCTTTGACACCGAACTATGTTTTTGTGTCCATAAAATTCCATAAAAGTTCCATGTGATAACCACATTATTGGCAAGCATTACAGCAGCTTAGGTTCAAACATTATGAACTAATTTCCTTTAACTAAGATGATTTACAATGTGCCATGCATTAACCCATTCATGCAAATATGCACACGCATGCACGCACGCACACACACACACACAGTAGGAGCACAGGCAAGCACAACATTTGGGGGTCCGTGTCTTGCTTAATTATACTTCAATATAAGCACAGGAATCTTTCGGTTTCTAGATGGCCTACGCCTCCCCTCCAACCCATAACACGTCATGACCATCGGTGTAGTCTACCTCTATGCACTGCAGTGCTGTATATGATTTGTTTTTAGGGGAAAGAACGCATCAACCATCTGCTAATCATTTCATCCATCGACCACATGTGAGCATGAGCACATAGCCTATACATGTGCAATGTTGCGCAGGGAATAATTACAGTATACCATATGAAAAAAAAGGCTTGGACTACAGAGTTTCCCATAACACAGTCATATAGGGCAGAACAAAACCGCCCCTAATGGGCGTAAACATTTTTCGCTTCTAGCCCCAGTCCCTGATGGTGGGCAAGTAGGGCAATAGGAGAGACAGATCAAACACTTTGCTACAAGCTTGTAAAGAGTGACTTTCCACGTGATTATACTTTATTTACTTACAATGGTGCAGAAGATTTGCTCAGTTCATACTTGTGCCATAACAGGACTTATGGCACAAGTATGAAATGAAAGGATTTTTCCTGTCTGGACTTTCTATTAAACAATCAAGTAGCAATCATATTCAGATGTGCATTGTCTTGATGGTGCACAAAACCGTGGATGCATAACAGCCAGCTCATTAAGCTCATTTAATTAAGCCACAGATACACATTTACAGTATACAATCTATGAGGTTTCTATTTTAATTGAGTGTCTGGCTGGTTATGTAAACGTTATATCCCGCAACCAAGTAGTGAGCTTGGAGGTCGGCTATTATCACTTAACAAAGTTAACTTGTTGATTAACTAGGCTACCAATAATAATAATTTAAAAAAAGAAACGCCGGATGAGGTAAGCCTATTATATATTGTTATTGTTAATACCATGTGTTATCATTGACCTGAAACATGACTGACATGCATGTGGAGCATGACTAGTGTAATCATAGTCAAACGAGCCATTAAATACATTATGTTAGTAGACCTAGGGCTCCATTTTCGTTACCGCTATACCCCTTATCCCTTAACTTCTTTGCCTTTTTAAACTATTAAAAAAAACATTTCTCAGTAGTTCAAATGGCCAGTCTACTAGCTCACAACGTGTTAATAGATTGACATGTTGAAATAGTCTCAAAAAGTTTTTCAAAATAGTGAAAATGAAATAAGGGATATGGCATAAGGGGTTTAGCATGTAACGAAAATCTCATCCCTAGCCTATAATTTGTCAAGGGCGACAGCGCAGCTCTCCATTTAAAAAGAAAAATGTAAATTAATTAAATAAACATGGGTCAAAAAAAGCTTTGCTATGGGAGCAATTGAAGCTTGTTCCTTCAAAACGATAGGCTATATGATGCATCATTTGTATAGCTGTCAAAATCACCTTTCCATTCTGTGTGTATACAATGTCTTTTCCTTTTATCTTGTCCTTAAGGTATGTTTGAGTGCAAGCCTCATCTTTTCAATAGTTTTCCATACAAACTTTAGTCTGCAAATGAGTACCGAGTAGTCTAAATTTACAAATTAAAATCGTGGTGGATTGTCATTCACACCATTCCACTATGGTTCAGCTGGCCCACCAGCAGGAACGATGGGGAGGAGATCAGAGAGTGGGAGGCTCTATGTCTCGTTGTTGTTCCCCTCTATACACCAGGGGTCTTCAACAGAGGGTCCAGGACCCTAGGGGGTGTCCTCAGAATTACTACAGCTCAGATCTTTGTGTGATAACTTAGGACTTTTTTGTTTTGGGGTAGACCGAAAAAGAACATCCAGTACAAAAGACCAAGTATAGAAAGTATTGAGGGTGTGTGGTTAAATGTCAGAAAACATATTTGAATTATATATGAATTATTCGTCTATTGAAGACCCCCTCATATCGGTGTGTATTCTGTCAGGGGAGGGTGTCCTGTAGCTATCAAAATGCTGGTGGAATGCAATTGAGTGCTCACTCACCTCTCTCAGTGTAGTGGTACACGCTCCGTGGGTGACATCTAGTGGCTGAAATAAAAACATGAAATGAAAAGATTTAGAGGAGGTGGGCAATTATTTTTCCCAAGGGGCCAAATGAGATACATAAAATATTGTGGAGGGCCAAGACTAAAGGCTGAACTAAAGTCTGCGTAGTATTAATTTAATTTCAAGACAAAAGTAAGCGTAAGGCCAACCATTTGGACACCTATTTATTCAGAATTTGAGCCACAGAGGACTGCCATTTGATGACATTTTAGCTCCAAAGACCCCAAAACTAAAGATTTATTTTGCTTTTGTCCAATTCCAGGCTGGATTTGTCAAACATACAGATGACCATTAATCTTCTACATTCTCTAGTTGTGTAGACTTGGGCTAATTCACATGATGAATATTTTGAGAGTGTAAAAATGAAACCAAATGGACCCGCACGGGTCCATTTGGTCAGCCAAAGGGCCGCATTTGGCCCCCGGGCCGCATCAGCCAAAGGGCCGCATTTGGCCCCCGGGCCGCATAATGCCCAGTGTGATTTAGAGGCTGTTTGGAATTACATTTGCATGAAGTGGTGAATTGTAAATAGTGCACCTTTATACAAGGCAGTTTAAATAGTAGGGTCTACATTATATTCACCCCCTTCACACTCAACACACATTGGTTACAGCCCGTGCCCAGACAGTACACACACGTTTTCTGGACTAACAGGGGTTGACACTAAGGTCTCTGAGGCACTTGCCCATCGGGCAAGTGCAAGTCAGGTTCTACTTGCCCTCAGGTCATGGTCACTTGCCCCCCAAAATATATTGTGAATTTATTTTGCATTTAAGTTTACTTTCTACTTGGTGCTTTAAACATTTCCTTTCGCAGTCAAAGACTGTTTTGTTTAAGTCACAATCAGCTACAGTAAATATTCAACTTGTAAATCAGTGTAAATGAGTGGTTCCCACATTGGTCACCTCAGGGGTCTGTGACACCAGCAAAATGACAGTTTGTAACCAAATGGACCTGGGAGAGAGATAGGAGAGATAGCTAGAAAGCAGGGAAAGACGCAGAGGCAGAGCGCAATGACCACCTTCGAATATATCTTGTGTTAGGTTATAGCGCACTAAGTCATACATGCTTGCCTGATCGGGCAACTAGGTAGCAGTCTTCACTTGCCCGGCCATTTTTTTTTACTTGCCCCGGGCAAGCGGGCAAGTGTTGGTGTCAAGCCCTGACTAAGCATGCACACACAGCTGCATCCAACTTATACAGTATTTAACATCACCAGCCAGTTTGGTTGCATCTGAAGTGACTGTGGGGATTGGGGGAGGTCCTAAAATGATTCACTGACAATATTGTTGAATGCATTCATGATTTATTCACAAAATCTGAAATATCCCCTTAGAGACATCGCTGACTGTTCTGTGGAGCCTCAACCAATTCGGGCAACCTTACACAACTTATATTTAACATCAACGGCCGGTTTGGTTGCATCTGAAGTGAGACGAGGTTCTAAAATGATTCATGGCCAATATTGTTAAATGCATGATTTATTCTTATTTACTTAAAATGTATTCTATATTTCAAATGATCATTGCGGTTCATGATTTCTTAAATGAAATGATACCATCAAACTTTCAGAGGAAAGTGTTTATTAAAGGAGAATCCGGCCCAAAAGTTTTTTTGTATCTTTATTTGCAGTTAATTTTTTTGAAAAAAGTGGTCCCAGGTGTTATTTTGTGAAAATACTCCTTTATGGCTGTTTCCCCTACCCAAAATAAGCTTATAATGGGCCAATGGGCGTTGTGCAAGTTCACCTATATACATCGCTCCAAAATGCAATTTTTTGCTATATATTGTGTCTCCACCATGTCAGTAGTGAGTTAACACTCACACTTTCACTTTCACTTTTGTTTCAGCAGTGGTTCAGCCATAACCATGTGCCACGCCCCCAGCTTTTGAGACAGCTGGATCACTGCTGAACCAAAAGTGAAAGTGAAAGTGTGAGTGTTAACTCACTACTGACATGGTGGAGACACACAAATATAGCAAAAATTGCATTTTGGAGCGATGTATATAGGTGAACTTGCACAACGCCCATTGGCCCCATTATAAGCTTATTTTGGGTAGGGGAAACAGCCATAAAGGAGTATTTTCACAAAATAACACCTGGACCACTTTTTTCAAAAAAATTAACTGCAAATAAAGATACAAAAAAACTTTTGGGCCGGAATTCTCCTTTAAAGCATGTGTTTGTTTGATTGTTTGTTTGCCACCTGTATGGCCTCTGCACCACTGGCATCCATTGGCTTAAGTAGGAGGGGAAGTGGGGGGAACACAGGGGTGCTTCACTATATACACAGGTAAATGAGAAATGTCAGTTTGATATCCATTGAAAGAAATGTATATCAAAGGGGTGTAAAATTTAGGCCTGACCTAGGTTTCCTGTAAAACAAATATTTATATAGCAGCAGCAAACAAAATTGAATGTTTGAATACTGTACATACTGTACAGAATCCAAAAATGGATTCTGGCCTGAATGGGTTATGTGAAACATCTATTGCTCTGGTTTATACATTCAGTTGGTAAATATGAGCTAGTAGATCAGTTGGTTTGAGCTATAATTGAAACCCCTTCTGTGGTAGGATCTGCTCCTATCCACAACTTTCCTACAACCGTGCGTTTGTGTGTACAGACGATCTTGTTATCTCTCGATGTTTCCAGATTTGCAGGAGAAACAAGTGGTCAGGTGTATGAAATCAAGCACAACTGAAAATAGCTGATCTACAAGCTCACAGTGGCACATTGTGAGGTTGTGGATCTGTAATCTAAAAACAGACTGAATAAACTTAAATATTTGGAATACCTTTTAAATAGTTGAATAAAGAAGGGCAAAAACATTTACAGATGGATAGGTGTGGACAATTACACGTCAATCTTGTGTTCCTTTACAGAATAAACAAGTTGCTTAGACATGGCAACACTACCCAGACGAAGTGTAAGCACACACACAAGGAGGTGCCAGATAAAAGTGGACTGCAGAGAGGGCAAGTGACCAGTTTTCATTTTTGGCTAGGGCTATTTTGCTGTTCGGAATATCGGTTTACTGTCTCGCCCTGCACTATTGAGAGACATAAAACCCTTTAAAGGGGTAATAACATCAAATTCGACTTTTTAATTTGTTGGTGTTTTTTGTGCCCTCATGTGTATTTTCTATCCCCATAAATTAGTTCATTTGAACAATCAGTCTTTCATTATCATAATAGAGCTTTTGCTCTCAGGAACAGCTGATTGTTTGATTTGGGCGTCATAATGATGTCATAAACGCACCCTGCTTTTATAATTCCTCTTCTCCTTCCGTCTTCAGTTCCAAATTATTGATTTTCTAAGTTCACATCACCACTTCCTCAGTGCATTGTGGTGCTGCAGCATAACTGTCCATAAAGAAATGACAAGGCCTGGTTATCAGTGGTGATTGAGGCTCAAACCCTTAGAGATAAGCTTAAGGGACATATACAATATGCTATTAAGTATTAAGAACAATTTTAGGAATCCATGCTATGTGCGCTTTAAAGACATCGCTGACTGTTCCGTGGACCCTCAACCTTACATAAGTCATCAACCAGCATATCGGGAGCCAACATGCCTGGTCGAGGAACGGGCAAAGGAACTGGAAATGGTAAACCGTTGCCATCAAAAGGGACAGGACATATGTGGTATCATTACGTTCATATGACATCCATGAATTCAATGTGTGATAGCAGTTTCAGAAGAGTAACTGAATACATGTTTTGGCCTTTATACCTTTATAACTCGGTGACTAATGGGCCGATTTTGATGATTCTGACATCAAAGTATACATTTTGAAGAAGCTGAGGTATGCTGACCTCGCTGCAGATGTTCAACAACAAAGCTGGAAAGCGACTGTATACGCCCAGTGGAAGTAGGCTGCAGAGGGTTCGTTCGTAGCAACCTCAACATCCAGGTTCCTCAGGGAGATGGGAGTACGAGGGAAGGCCCACTGCAGGCAGTCAAGGACCTCTCTACGGCTGCTGAGAAGGGGAGCCAGTGGCTGTGGATTAAGAGAAAGGATGCGACCGGAGCCTTCAAGTGAGCTGATGGCATCTAGGGACGGAGTGAACCTGGGACGCTGGGACTCACTGCTGAAACCTCTTGACGTGTCGTGGGCCAATCTATTATACTATTACACTTATTAGCATATTATACCATTATACCATTACACAATTACACATGCTACGCTTGGTGTGTCCACTTCACATATAAATTCATGGTGAAGCACAGACTCAGTGGTTTATGATAGCAGACTCATGTAGGTCCGTTTCCTGAAAATAGTAGATATGGTGATAAAGGGATCTTAAGTAAGAGTGAAACGTGCCAAAATGCATTTCAAGTTATGAAGGAAAAAACATATTTTATCAGAGATAAAGGCCAAAAACCTGTATTCAGCTACTCTTTTGAAACTGCTATCACACATTTTTGCATTCCTGGATGTCATACGAACATAATGATACCATACAGTATATGTCTTGTCCCTTTCGATGGCAACGATTTTTCTGGTGGTCCACGGACTATAATAAGCAGCCTACTAGGAATACTCACTTGATTTTCGGTAGAATCCGTCGGCTCTCCAGACCACATGAACACAGGCCAGGCTTTCCTCCTTGGTGGAAAGCCTGGTGGTGTTATGAGTTTACCTGAGCCACAGTCGCCTCTGAATGTGCTGCCACACAAGATTTTTACTTTTTGCTAGTTAGTTCACAGTAATCCAAAAAATTCATAAAATAAATTATTTAAACTAAATACATGTATTGGGGAAGTGGGAACTGGGAAGTCCTGCACCTTTCAGGACGTCGCCCACAGCCCAGAAATCAATGCATTCATTAATTTTCCTCATAGACTTTTCCAAATCGTATGGAATTGTATGGACGGCTGTGGACAAAGACAACTCAGGTCGTGACAAATCATCCCCAGGCTAAATGATGGAATTGTTCGTGTTATCAAGATGTAACACTTTGAGAGCATAAAAATGAAACCAAAAATTTGGTTTCATGTTTACACATGTTTACAAAAAGGTTGAAAAACACTGTAGTATGTTGAAAATGGCGCCAAGATAACTCACCATCTGCATCACCTGCAGGATCCTGACCTCCAACTCCCATGTCTACCACGCCTTCCTGTCTTTTATAATGGCATTTCCTCTGCACCTGGCGAAATTGAGAATAGCAACTTGAACTCCACAATGTGCATAGATTATTTCCTGGTCCATGGAAAATTCCTATCCTACCATATGGAAGAGAGGAGGTTATTGCTACTAGTATAACCTGTGAGAGAGGCGATACATCAATAGGGCTTCATAATAAATTACAGGGTAATTTAAAAAAAAATCTTACCAACTGGAAGTCCTACAGGAGTGTCGATTTCAGAAACAGAGCAGAAATGTATTGGACTAATCGTTATCATCTGTAGTCCTTCACCAGCCATGTTTAGGACCTCCCAGGTGATTCAACGTCTGATTGCCTAATCAGACATGGGAATCACCTGTGAGGTCCTAAACATGGCTGGTCTACATTAGGGTGGATCTTAAAACGTCAAGTTTTGATTTTCTTGTGTCTCACCCCCTAATTATGTTCCAATGTACAAAAAACTGCTTTGGCTAAAATTTGGTTGAATTTGAAAGGTAGAGGTAGCTCAATCAAGTTAAAGATTGTACATTTTAGTAGTTTAAAAACGAATTGCACTGCAGGCACATTATTCTTATACTAAGCACAGAGATTCTATTTTTTAAGCTTTTTTTAAGCTTATCTAAAATCTAAACACAAATCTGATGATTACATGTTTGTCATGTCAAACCAAAATTAATTATTATAAGAATTACTAATGTAGAAAATAGAAAAGCAAAGAATGACAAATTGCCATTTCTCTTTCAATGTGCAGAATACTATGTCTTTAGTGCAATCTTCAATTATAGCCTACTCACAACACAACAAGAACACAGCCCCATTTCCATGTTTACCCTCAAAAGTCACTGCAGTATAATAATTCAGGTGTTACTGATCAATGAAAGTTTGTTTATGGCTATCCAGATACTTGTGCCGATGGTTCTGCACAATTTGCAGCAAGTACTGGAGTTGGGACTCGTCTTTAGTGAGTCACAACAATATTTCAATATTCTTGAATTAGGGCAACCCAACACTCTGCATGATCATTGACCGTGTTTATTGCCTTCACTACAGCCAGAGCTTCTTGGTAGTCTTCCCTGGGCTCGCACTCATCAGGATCAACAGCAAGGAAGTCATGTGGGAGATCCATCATTTTGAACAGCGTCTTGGATTGGGAGACAAAATCTTCAATGTCCTTCCCTGCAATTGTTGCAAGGTCAACAGTAATTCTCTTCATGTGCTGTTCATCATCTTCATGTCCATCTTCCATGGCTCTCACCATCAGCTTCTTCGTTTGTGCACTCACTGGACTGTAAAACAATGCAAGTCCGACGACCTCTGGAGTGAAAAGCCACAAGTGATTGGAAAACTTCTGAGAAGCAGGTTTAGACACCTCAGCATTTATCGATGAATATTCCAGCAACAATTTTAACAGACGCAAGTCATTTAGTGGAGCGCATCCATGCTTTCACATGAATGCAAACTGCAAACATTTCTTCCCTGCGTGTCAGTTTGAATTGGCCATGAAACATCCAGATCTTCAAACAATTAATAACCTTTGCCATCAAACGGGCATGATGGGTAACTCCTGAGCTCCAGGAGTTACCCATCATGCCCTTTGGAAGAAAAATCATGCATGGATTTGTGCATGTTTGCAGTTTGCATTCATGTTTGCAGTTGTGCATGTTTGCAGTTTGGCACCTGTTGCTGTAAGCGCCCCACTAAATGACTTGCGGCTGTTAAAATTGTGGAATATTCGTCGATAAATTTGTCGCTGAGGTGTCTAAAACTGCTTCTCAGAAGTTTTCCAATCACTTGTGGCTTTTCACTCCAGAGGTCGTCGGACTTGCATTGTTTTACAGTCCAGTGAGTGCACAAACGAAGAAGCTGATGGTGAGAGCCATGGAAGATGGACATGAAGATGATGAACAGCACATGAAGAGAATTACTGTCACCTTGCAACAATTGCAGGGAAGGACATTGAAGATTTTGTCTCCCAATCCAAGACGCTGTTCAAAATGATGGATCTCCCACATGACTTCCTTGCTGTTGATCCTGATGAGTGCGAGCCCAGGGAAGACTACCAAGAAGCTCTGGCTGTAGTGAAGGCAATAAACACGGTCAATGATCATGCAGAGTGTTGGGTTGCCCTAATTCAAGAATATTGAAATATTGTTGTGACTCACTAAAGACGAGTCCCAACTCCAGTACTTGCTGCAAATTGTGCAGAACCATCGGCACAAGTATCTGGATAGCCGTAAACAAACGTTCATTGATCAGTAACACCTGATTATACTGCAGTGACTTTTGGGGGTAAACATGGAAATGGGGCTGTGTTCTTGTGTGCTGTGAGTAGGCTATGATTGAAGATTGCACTAAAGAAATGGCATTCTGCACATTAAAAGACAAATAGCAATTTGTCATTCTTTGCTTTTCTATTTTCTACATTAGTATTTCCTATAACAATTAATTTTGGTTTACATGACAAACATGGGGTGTGCTTGAAGAAGGCAGCTTGACATACTTGTACATCAAGCTGTCTCTATAGAAATAGGAGATAGGCGGCTGACCACAGGGCCTCACTGGCTCGGTAGAAAAACAACAGTGTATGCGTGCGTTGTCTAGTGTACCTATTTTCTATTTTCTATTTTCTACATTAGTATTTCCTATAACAATTAATTTTGGTTTGACATGACAATCATGACATGTAATCAGATTTGTGTTTAGATTAACAAGCTTAAAAAAAAATCTCTGTGCTTAGTATAAGAATAATGTGCCTGCAGTGCAATTCGTTTTTAAACTACTAAGGTGTACAATCTTTGCCTTGATTGAGCTACCTCTAAATTTACTTCAAATTCACCCAAATTTTAGCCAAAGCAGTTTTTTGTACATTGGAACATAATTAGGGGGTGCAAGAAAATCAAAATTTGACGTTTTAAGATCCACCCTAGTCTACATATGAGACCCATGAATAGCACAACGTAAACATTGCAGAGAGTTCAGTTAAGTCCTTACTGCACTCTTTAAAACAGCTGACAATATTGCACACATGGCTAAATCAGCTCTTACTTGCGCAGTAGGGACTACTCTCTCTATACTATGTCGCAACTCTGTCTATACTAGACAGAGTTGATGATACATAACGGTCGGTATACATCTATACGATTGTACCCTCTCAGGAAAAAAGGGGTCTGAAAGAAAAATCATTAACATGGTGAAATACATCTTGATGTCATCAGATGTATTTCACCATATTAATGATTTTTTTTTTCAGTTCCCCCAATTAATACAGAATTGGGGGAACTTTTTTTTTATCATGTCCACACATCTCTAAGGTATATTAATGACATATTAAAATGTTGAAAAAGGGTGGAATTCCCCTTTAATGTGATCCTGGGCTCTACACACTAGAGGCCTGCATCGGGAACGGGATCCCGCGGGTCCCGCGGGACCAGACACAAATCTTTGCGCCGCGGGCGGCATGAAAATGCCCGCGGGCGGGAGAGGGCGGTCAAAATAAAATAAGCGGGACCCGCAAAATCCCGCTTACTCCCGCAATTAAACCGGAAGAAAAAGCCTCACCTGACCCAACATACACACACACCTCAATAACTAACCTGCAAGGCTTCAGCACAACTTGTGTAGGCAGACAGTCAAGTCGAAGTTGTATCGATATGTCGTTATATGGCGCGCGGGGGGGGGGGGGGGGGTCCGTCGTGGTGGTTCCCCGTGGGGGGGGCGGGGATCAAATGGTGCCGCTATGATGCCGGCACAGTGCTTATCCAAAACACATCGCGAGGCTACGCATGACGCATGTGGCAAGCTTATATGAAAACAATATTGGCACACGCAGCACAACGTCCACTCCCAGGCCAGCCATAAAAACACATAGGCTAACATTATCAATACACAGCAGCCCACACATTAGAACGCAACAGAAGACATGATTGTTCTAACAGCGGCCACATCAGAATACGATCCATTTACATGTAGCCGCCTCCTCCTCCTCATAAAAACACATAGGCTAACATTATCAATACACAGCAGCCCACACATTAGAACGCAACAGAAGACATGATTGTTCTAACAGCGGCCACATCAGAATACGATCCATTTACATGTAGCCGCCTCCTCCTCCTCCTCCTCCTCCTCCTCCTCCTCCTCCTCCACCACCACCACCACCATATCGCGCCGCGTTTCTTTTCCGATCCCTTCAGTAAATGAATGAGAATGACGCAGACAGAAGCATGCGTCCCGTGCGTAATGCGAAACGAGGTAGAAGACGGTAGCACGGGGAGGTAGTCTAGGACCTGGCTAAGATTTGTATGCACTTCATTTAGGAGAGAATATCTCAACTGTTCTTGGCTAATATGGCCGCTGCGAACAACATGGGAACTGTGGCTAAGCCTCTATCCGGGACGAAATACCCGAAAATGACCACGCCCTTTTTAAAATGACCCCTAATTCAAACATGGCTCTAACTTAGAAACCGTTGCAGCTACAGATTTTCTGAGGTGCTCAAAATGTTCAGAATACTCATGTTTGTGCTATCCATGCCTGAGTCAGCAACACTCCATAGTTTCATAGTGGCCAAATCCAATATGGCCGCCAGTCCGCCACCCGAAAAAGGGTTTTATCTAGAACGTTTGAACCAGATGAGCTATAAATACAAATAGTGTTTAAATCATGTGTTTTGACAATTAGAAACATGTTGGGGTGCTTATCTTTATGAATGGGTGTGGCTAAACATCTGTTTTGCATATTTCAAAGATGGCGACCATCTGACAATTTGTTTTACTTAGGTTACTTTTGTCATTATTTGTAAACTTGCTGTCAATGTTGTGTTTTTGAGCATTAGAAGCACATTGGAATCGAAAAACTTTGCGGGTTGGGGGTGCAATACAAGCCCTCAACAACACCACAATAACATAAATGTAACATCAAGTGTATATTTGTATGAATCTCAAAAGGTTCTGATGACCTATTTTAATAACATAAGTGTAATGCTCTATGGCGTTGTCCAACAGTTTTTGTATTGTGTAGGCTATAGGTGGCTGCGTTACTACTTGCCCATTGGGCCATGGCTTTTTAGATGATTGGTAACATATGCGGCTCATATGTATGAGATCCCGGGTTCGCCTCCCGGCCGACTACATTGGTGACAGTGGTCACAATGGCGGTGTATATGGGTCTCTACCCGAGCGGCACAGACCGAGCTTAGTCGATGGTCCCTCCCCCACCTGGAGTGGAGGTCCCCCTGGTCAGTGGAGCCTCGCTCCTGGCTGGCGCGCGTGGACCCACTTCTAGGTGGGGGGGACGACTGTAGGCTATAGGTGGCTGCGTTACTACTTGCCCATTGGGCCATGACACTTTAGGTGATTGGTAACGTACGCGGCTCATATGTATGAGGTCCCGGGTTTGCCTCCCGGCCGACTACAGTTGTAATTGAAATTTACAAATTCCACATACTGATAAGCATGGGTAAGAGGAAGGTTGTCAATGCACTACCATTTGTTTGACCAACATCAACCTTCCCTGACTGTGTGAACAAAACAACTCTTATTTTACTTATTTTAATTCAATATTGATGTATGGTCATCATCACCGAATACAGCAAGAGCTTAGCAATAGCAAAGCCATACAGTGGATTTTCCAGTGGTTGACAGAGACACTCAGAGGCACTTGCCCGGCAGGCAAGTACAGGTCAGGTCCAACTTGCCCAAAGGTCATGCTCACTTGACCGTACTAAAAAAAGTACGGTGCTATTTTCATTTCATATACCAGAAGACAGACAAAAGTTTCATTTACCTGCAAGGGGCAGGTGAGCAACCGAGATCGGACATCAGACATACTGTAATATAATCGTGCACCACTAATAATAAGACAAACACAGTTGCCTACATAACCTGGCCAAAGAGTTGATGTATTCAGGCTTCAAGGAGAAAGTGACCAGCGTTTCTGTGAGACTCCTTTTTAATTGTCAGTATGAGGGACATTTCCGCTCCCTGCAACCTTTTATCTCTAACTGAGTAATTGAGATTAATTAATTACAGGAAATGCAACTAAAATAATTAACTCATTTGATCACAACAGAGCCTTTTTCATTGGACAATTTTCAACCTGCCATTGGTCCGAAATTACTAATCCTATCTCTAACCTTCAACATAACAATGTCACAGTGTAGACACAGGGCTTAAAACAAGGCGGCAACTGTTATGCTGATGGTGGTATTTCAGTGCATGTTCAGAGTAATGGGACATATAGGATCTCTGGGATGTCAGATCTACGGACAGTCCCCACCACTCAGACGATTAGTTATTGTATTTACTCACTCATTAATATGCTATATACCAGTCTAATATACCAGTTTTAATTGACCAAAAAATGCTATATATATATATATATATATATATATATATATATATATATATATATATATATATATATATATATATATATAGCATTTTTATATATATATATATATATATATATATATATATATATATATATATATATATATATATATATATATATATATATATATATATATATATATATATATATATATATATTATACACCATTATCGTGGCAGATAACAAAGGTTGTGGCGATATTGATCAACCACTTGGGTGATAGATATATCGATAGAGAGGCTGCGATAAACATCATGAATTATCTGATGTTAATTGATTGGGCATTGTTATCAAAGCCCAACTTGGCAGTTGTAAAACACTCCCTTCCCAGAGCCCTTGTTAAAATATTTAGAATTTAAAGATCTCCTTGAGACTGAAAGTGTTTTATTGCATTTGTGCAACATGGTCAATTGGTCATTATTTTTGAAGAAACGTATAATCAATATACAGTATATTGATAAATCAATACATACTGTATCGAATTGTGGTCTCCCGCACCTTTTATGCCAATTACGTTCAGGCATTGTTCTACTGAGGCTAGGTTTAGGGTTAGATTTAGGCAAAGTTTTTTACTGAGGTTAGGTTTAGCATACAGGCTTAGGCTGGTCACTTACTCAATGAGATCCTTACGGGATCAGTCATGTAAGACTATTGGACATGAAGAAAGCTGGAATCTGTCAAGAAGACAAGAAAAGGTTTCTCCCTGAGGAATCAAAAGTATGAAGCATAACAGGACTGGACTGTCTACAGGAAGTACTAGGCATGTGCCTGGTGGGCCACCTCTGTGGTGGGCCAGTCTGAGCAAAATGTTAATGGAATGCTCTGTTGGTTGTTTGTCATTCATGCTATTGTGGTGTTGTTGAGGGCTTGTATTGCACCCCCAACCCGCAAATTCAGGAGAGTGCACTGGTTGTGGTGCACCAAATTGCACAAAAATGTATTTCTTTTCCATTTTAATGTGCTTCTAATGCTCAAAAACACAAAACTGACAGCAAGTTTACAAATAATGACAAAAGTAACATAAGTAAAACAAATTGTCAGATGGTCGCCATCTTTGAAATATGCAAAATAGATGTTTAGCCACATCCATTCATAAAGATAAGCACCCCAACATGTTTCTAATTGTCAAAACACATGATTTAGATACAAGGTTTGCAGTCATAGCTCATCTGGTTCAAACGTTCTAGATAAAACCCTTTTTTGGGTGGCGGACTGGCGGCCATATTGGATTTGGCCACTATGAAACTATGGAGTGTTGCTGACTCAGGCATGGATAGCACAAACATGAGTTTTCTGAACATTTTGAGCACCTCAGAAAATCTGTAGCTGCAACGGTTTCTAAGTTAGAGCCATGTTTGAATTAGGGGTCATTTTAAAAAGGGCGTGGTCATTTTCGGGTATTTCGTCCCGGATAGAGGCTTAGCCACAGTTCCCATGTTGTTCGCAGCGGCCATATTAGCCAAGAACAGTTGAGATATTCTCTCCTAAATGAAGTGCATACAAATCTTAGCCAGGTCCTAGACTAAGGTGGTGGTTGATGAAGTTCTGTATTTCTCTGACACTGTTTGCTGTTCGATCTGATCCGTGTACGTAATGATCAGTGGAACGCCGCGCGCCCAGAGCGCGCTGCGCATGCTGCTGCAGTAATATTGGTAAACCTAAATTAAGGCTGAACTCCGATAGAGTTGCAAAGGAAACTTCAAAAGAGACTTCTGTCCGTGAGTGACAGTAACCAATATTACAGTTGAATTATATACACACGCGTCGCACACATAGAGAAAGAAAAAAGGGAAAAAACAAAGGCAAATGTTTAATTCCTCCTACTCCTTTCCCTCGGAGGAAGGGGGGAAAAAACAACTTATCAACTTATAGAGCCTCGGTAGCCTGTATGTCGCGTCTCTGTTTATACTCGTTATGGTGGCGGCGGCGGGGGGGGGGGGTGCTGTTCCTCCCCCATGGTGCTGATATAATGCTGTAGTGACAACGCCGCCTTTCTTTATCTTTTAACTTTTTTTTTTCAATCTCAGTTGAGATTTTGCGGTATTATCGGGACTAAGTAATACATTCGCGGGATGTGGCGGGACTAAAAGTGTCTTCTTTTTTTGTTGCGGGAGGGAGCGGCGGACAGCCGATTGCCGCGGGCGGTCAAAATAAAAATCATCGCGGGAGCGGGCGGTAATGGACAGAAATCCAGCGGGAGCGGGCGGGAGCGGGATCGAATAATCAGTCCCGTGCAGGGCTCTACTCTCTACACATCCTCCGCCAACCTGGGGAGGCAGCGGACTGGCCTCATGCTTCCTTCAATGCATGAGGAGTCCAAGCTGCCTTCTTTTCACCCGACAAGGGTGGGAGTTTCCCTGGTTGGACGTAGCGTGTGGAAGGAACACGTTATTCCAACCAGTTCCTGTCCCCTCCATCAGGCGCCCCGGCTGGCCAGAGGGAGGCAGTTTAGAGCCCAGGATTACTGCATGTTTTTGTGAGGGTATCTACCCTAGGGGACACGGGGAGAACATGTAAACTCCACACAGAAAGGCCCTTTCACCCACAGCGCCGGTGTCCCTAGCGGGAATCGAACCCAGGACCTTCTAGCTGTGAGGTGACAGCACTAACCAGCTGCACAACGTCTCAGCTTCAGTGGAATTGGGGTTGTATTTTTGGAGTATGGATGGAAATTTCTGGGGATGAAATAACAAACAGGGTTCAGACATACCTGCGTCACAGCAGGGCAGGGTAGGTTGGAGATCTGGAGGAACAAGCCTTTCTCTTTCTCTTGCCCTGTAGGAAATGGAAAGGACAATTCTGCCTATAACTTACAGTACAGGTACAGGTCTATTCTATTGTACAATAGGGCATTTTTATGTGCTATTAAAAACATAATCCCAATTGAATACCAAACAATGAATTCCTCTCATAATCTTTTCCCCAAGGACAACTTTAGATTCATTCAGCAATTTAAGCATATGCATGATGTTCCTTGCATCAGGAATAACACAAGTTGGGTGGGATGCAAGTTGGAAATGTCTGTGTCCTAGCCGTTTACGCAATGGCTGTTTTACAATCTTTAGCGTTCTCTGATGACACACTCGTCCATGAATTCATAAAAGCACATTAAAAGCTAATAGAACCGTTTAGCCAAAAATCAAAATGTATATATAGCTACCACCCCCCAGGGGCGGATGTAACATTTCCCAATTGGGGGAGCAGAGGAAAATCGCGCCACGGGTGATACCATTTTCAGTAGTGTTTCAAATACTTTTAAATACCGTATAAGCACTGAAATATCTTGGGTTGTTTTGCATGCCATCATGTTTGGTGGGGGAGACTGGGCATTTAGGGCACCCCTGCCCTAAGTGGTTACCCCTTTGTCAGAAAAACGTCTATCTATTTAACAGTTTTATAGAGAGAGGTACCAATGAGTATTTAAACCTGTTGTGTTTGCACTGTGGTGTCCTATACCTTCTACCTGATCTCATTAGTTCATATTCTGAATAAAGAACATGTGAGGGTGTCAGAGGTTACATTCCTAGCTTGCCTTATTACCGTCTGCTCAAAAATGGCTTGGGGGGTCAAGGGGGGAGAAGATCGGCCCATGATCTTCCCAGCCGTTTTTACGGTTCTTTCTATTTGAGCCTTGTATTTCACAGTCAGATTTCCATACCAACTGCAGACGGTCCAGCACTTTGTTGTTGTCAACAAATCTGAGATGTATTGCTTATCCATACTTTAAACCTGGGATTACAGTTAGTGCCAAAATATAGTGCTTTACCATCCTTTTTCTCTTTGGTTGTCTGTGACAAAACCGCTTTGCTCTCAGGATCTAGGTCCTCCTCAGCATCGTACCACGCTGCGCTTGTGTTCATCGCTTGGAGTTCACCTGGTGTTTGTAAAGGAGAGGATGAGTTACAAATGTAAGACTTCTGATCGCCTTCAGAATAACAGCACATTAAGACTATAGATAAAGCATTAAAGGGGAACTCCACCCATTTTCAAAATCTTCCTGAGAGGTTACAAATGTAAACCAAATGGACCCTAGCGGGTCAATTTGGTTCCATTTGTACCCTCTCAGGAAAAAGGGGTCTGAAAGAAAAATCGTTAACATGGTGAAATACATCTCGATGATGTCATCAGATGTATTTCACCATGTTAATGATTTTTTTCAGAGCTCCATTTTTAGGAAACAGAATTGGGGGAATGTTTTTTATCATGTCCACACAACATCTCTAAGGTATATTAATGACATATTAAAATGTTGGAAATGGGTGGAGTTCCCCTTCAAACAATGCTGTAAAAACAGCACCCACTCTTGTGGTTGAGTGGTACTGGACAATTGCCAATGGACAATTACTCTGGTGGGCCAAACCAGAGCCATCTAGTAGAAGAGTTGCGACATTGAGGGATCAGAAACTGAGCACTCGAGTTGCTGTTCATGCAGCCTGAATAGGGACAAACCGGAGTTGGAAATGCAACTCCATTGTTCTCAACGAGGGCTGCGCAAACAAGATCTATTTTAGGCATGTGTGCAACTGTTTTAATGTATTGTACAGTAACAAACAACTAAAGACTATGTAATGTCTACGTTGTGTTATTATTACAAAACATGGAGAGATTTAAGAGCATCAAGGCTGGCCTGATGGACTGAGTCCAATGCATTTCTGCCGTCTTTCGGTCCAGGATTTGTCCCTATTTCTTGTCCCCATTCTCAACTGAAGTCTATGTAGAAGAGCTTCCATTGGACTGGCCCCACAGAGTGGACAGAGTTGTCGTAACTCTGTCTATACTCTATGGCTCTGGGCCAAACCAGAGAACACAGACAAACATTTGTCCCACCGGAGGTTTTGGTGGAACTTCCAGACCAAGCCTACACAGATGTATTATTGAGTAAGTGTGCCATACCTGCTATTTAGCCTATCTGTTTATGTTTGTGTTGATTTTAGTTAATTTATTTGTATTTCTGTTTTTCATCAGCTACACAATCATCTGTTCAACTGTTCAAGCCACTGTCATACCTCACCGCAGCCTGCAATTAAAACCTCAAACTATATAACCTGCCTATCCTTTAAAACAGTGGTTTTCAACCACCAGTGGTCCTTGAGAGGGTTCCAGGTGGTCCCCAGCTAAGTTGGCTAACCAGATGTAACTATTGAGAACGTAAAGATGAAACCAAATGGACCCTTGCGGGTATTATAGTTATGGATTTTTCATTTTAGTTTAGTTTTGGTTAGTTTTTACTCTTTCTTTTTTTTTTTTTTTTTTTAGTTTTTAGGGCGCATTTGCTAGTTTTTATTTAGTTTTTATTTTTGTAAAAAGTTTTAATTTTAGGGGGCACGGTGGCACGGTGGCACAGTGGTTAGTGCTGTTGCCTCACAGCTAGAAGGTCCTGGGTTCGATTCCCGCTAGGGGCGCTGCTGTGGGTGCTGGCGGCGTGTCTGCTCCTCCACGTCATCAGTGCCCATACCCGAGGCGGGGTTGGTGAAAGGGCCTTTCTGTGTGGAGTTTGCTTGTTCCCTAGGGTAGATACCCTCACAAAAACATGCTGTAATCCTGGACTCTAAACTGCCTCCCCCTGGCCAGCCGGGGGGCGCCTGATGGAGGGGACAGGAACTGGTTGGAATAACGTGTTCCATCCACGCACTACGTCCAACCAGGGAAACTCCCCCCGGTCAGGTGAAAAGAAGGCAGCTTGGACTCCTCATGCATTGAAGGAAGCATGAGGCCAGTCCGCTGCCTCCCCAGGTTGGTTTTAGTTAGTTTATTTTAGTTTTTTTCATACCATACTTTTTTGTACTTTGTTTGGTATGGTGTGGTACCGTATGGTGCTGAAAACTGCCATAAGAAGTTTATTAACAGGGGTGCACATAAGTGGTGCTCAGGTGCTCAGGAGCACCACAAATCCTACAATGAGCTGTCAATCCAGGGGTGGAAAGCTCCTTTGAGCACCACACAGCAGGGGCTCATAATGACTGCCCGTCTGGGGTAAAAAAAAGCCATGAAACTGAAATCATTCTAACTAAAGTCTAAAATACTACTAGTATTTTTAATGGATGTAGATCGCCCTGCACTGTAATACTGTACATTGATCATTGTACGAAGTAGAAAAAAGGGTCCCAGGGCCCGGCAATGCAGGTGCCGCATTTTGGGAGCACCAAGTAACATCCCTAGGTGCTCTTCTGAGTACTGGACCAAAATAGTTATGTGCACCCCTGTTTATTAAAAAGTTTATATTATAAATGTCTGAAAGTCATATACATATTGTATATTGTATAGTTGTATAGTTTAGTTATACATATATATTTTTTTCTTTCTTTTTTGTAGTTTTTATTTCGTTTCAGTTAACGGATATATATATATATATATATATATATATATATATATATATATATATATATATATATATATATATATATATATATATATATATATATATATATATATATATATATATATATATATATATATATATAAAAAGTTATCGCTTTTTTCGTTAGTTTTAGTTAACTATAGAAACCCTGCCGGTAACATGGGAGTGAAAGGAAGTGTCAGAACTACGACTCTGGTAAGCCGTGGTAAGGTCACCACAGTGGACAGTGGACAAAAGGCGACTCTTCGTAAATATAGTATATACAGTGCTTTACCCTCCTCTTTCTCTTTGGTTGTCTGTGATGAAACCCCTTTGCTCTCAGCAGAAGGATCTAGGTCCTCCTCAGCATTGTACCACGCTGCGCTTGTGTTCATCGCTTGGAGTTCACCTCGTGTTTATAAACATGGGGAGAACGAGAAGATGCAGCTCTTTAAGAGCGTAAACGTGAAATGTTTCATGTTTACGCTCTCAAGAGTTAAAATATTCACCATCTGAATTAGCCCCAAGTCTACACAACTAAAGAGTCTAAACAGTGTTCCAGGTGGTCCCAAGTTGTTTAACCAGATGTACTGTAATAGTGGAGCGGGTTAGCAAAACTATTGTTCACTTTTTGAGAAAAGCGTGAAAATTGGTACACGCATAGCCAAAGACATTCTAAAAATATTTGGATGTGGAGGCATCTTGAATTCCAAGATGGCGGCCCCCAAAATCCAAGATGTCTGCCCAGAAATGTGGTTTTTCTGTCATAACTTGAAATGCATTGATTTCACGCCCATAGATGTATTGAACGTTAATACAAAGTTGGCCATTACGGACGATTTGGTACCAAGTACGTGTCTGTATCTCCTACGGTTCTTGAGATACAGCATATAGGCACTTTCACAGATTGAGGAGAGCAAGACATTTGTAACATTGATTCTTAAGTCAATCAAATGGTCATACAGACATGAAAATTGATACACACACTCTGCAAACCCCACTATTTCTAAAAGTACTGCATGCCCTGCAAAATTCCAAGATGGCAGCCCCCAAAATCCAAGATGTCTGTCCAAAAATGTGGTTTTTCCTTCATAACTCGAAATACGAAGATCTTAAGCCCCATAGATGTATTGAACGTTAATATAAAGTTGGGCATTACGGACATTTTGATACCAAGTACATGTCTCTATGTACTACGGTTCTTGAGTTACAACATATCCGTATTCATGAGGCACCAAAAGTGTAACATTTTGGCACATTTCACTATTTAACTCAAAGATCCCTTCATCACTTTCAGGAATCATTTTCAGGAAATGGACCTACATGTATCTGCTATCATAAACCACTTCAAGTTTCTCAATTGATGAAACGGGTCGGGAGTTATTAAACCGATCGTAAAGGGCTGTTTCAGTGCTAAATTTGCTGCGTATAGTTAGCGAACATAAGCCACCCAGAAATGTCTGTCTGTGCATCCCTCCTTCACAATAAGTGTATATCTGAAGCGGACGCACCAAGTGCAGCATGTGTCCTAGTATAATGGTATAATATGCTAATAGGCGTAATAGTGTAATATATGCAATAGTGTAATAGGACTAATAGTGTAATCTATGCAATAGCGGTATACTGTAATAGGGAATATATGTAATAGTGTCACAGTGTAACATGTGTAATAGTGTATTAGGGTAATATGTGTAATAGTATAATAGGGCAATATGTGTAATAGTGTCATAGTGTAACATGTGTAATAGTGTAATAGGGTAATATGTGTAATAGTGTCATAGTGTAACATGTGTAATAGGGTAATATGTGTAATAGTGTCATAGTGTAACATGTGTAATAGTGTAATAGGGTAATATGTGTAATAGTGTAATAGGGTAATATGTGCAATAGTGTCATAGTGTAATAGGGCAATATGTGTAATAATGTAATGGTGTAACATGTGTAATAGTGTAATAGGGTAATATGTGTAATAGTGTCTTAATGTAACATGTGTAATAGTGCAAAAGGGTAATATATGTAATAGTGTCATAGTGTAACATGTGTAAGAGCGTAATAGGGTAATGTGTAATAGTGTCATAGTGCAACATGTGTAATAGGGCAATATGTGTAATAGTGTCATAGTGTAACATGTGTAATAGGGTAATAGGTTAATATGTGTAATAGTGTAATATATGTGCATTAAGGTAAGAGTATGGTATATGAAATAGCTGTATAGTGTAATTGCCCTATTACACTATTCCACATATATTACACTATTACACATATTACACTATTACACATATTACACTATTACACATATTGCACTATTACACATGTTGCACTATTACACCATTACACATGTTATACTATGACACTATTACACATATTACCCTATTACGCTATTACACATGTTGCACTATGACACTATTTCACATATTACCCTATTACACTATCACACATGTTACACCATGACACTATTACACATAGTGCCCTATTACACTATTACACATGTTACACTATGACACTATTACACATATTACCCTATGACACTATTACACATATTATCCTATTACACTATTACACTATTACACATATTACACTATGACACTATTACACATATTATCCTATTACACTATTACACATGTTACACTATGACACTATTACATATATTACCCTATTACACTATTACACATGTTACACTATGACACTATTACCCTATTACACTATTACACATGTTACACTATGACACTATTACATATATTACCCTATTACAGTATACCGCTATTGCATATATTACACTATTAGCCCTATTACACTATTACGTCTATTAGCATATTATACCATTATACTAGGACACATGCTGCACTTGGTGCGTCCGCTTCAGATATACACTTATTGTGAAGGGCAGATGCACAGACAGACATTTCTGGGTGGCTTATGTTCGCTAACTATACGCAGCAAATTTAGCACTGAAACAGCCCTTTACAATCGGTTTAATAACTCCTGACCCGTTTCATCAATTGAGAAACTTGAAGTGGTTTATGATAGCAGATACATGTAGGTCCATTTCCTGAAAATGATTCCTGAAAGTGATTAAGGGATCTTTGAGTTAAATAGTGAAATGTGCCAAAATGTTACACTTTTGGTGCCTCATGAATACGGATATGTTGTAACTCAAGAACCGTAGTACATAGAGACATGTACTTGGTATCAAAATGTCCGTAATGCCCAACTTTATATTAGCGTTCAATACATCTATGGGGCTTAAGATCTTCGTATTTCGAGTTATGAAGGAAAAACCACATTTTTGGACAGACATCTTGGATTTTGGGGGCTGCCATCTTGGAATTTTGCAGGGCATGCAGTACTTTTAGAAATAGTGGGGTTTGCAGAGTGTGTGTACCAATTTTCATGTCTGTATGACCATTGGATTGACTTAAGAATCAATGTTACAAATGTCTTGCTCTCCTCGATCTGTGAAAGTACCTATATGCTGTATCTCAAGAACCGTAAAAGATACAGACACGTACTTGGTACCAAATCGTCCGTAATGGCCAACTTTGTATTAACGTTCAATACATCTATGGGCGTAAAATCAATGCATTTCAAGTTATGAAGGAAAAACCACATTTCTGGGCAGACATCTTGGATTTTGGGGCCGCCATCTTGGAATTCAAGATACCTCCACATCCAAATATTTTTTAAATGTCTTTGGCTATGTGTGTACCAATTTTCACGCTTTTCTCAAAAAGTGAACAATCTGCCCTAATAAGAGAGCTAAACCGCTCCACTGTAATTCTTGAGAGTGTAAAAATGAAACCAAATGGACCCTTGCGGGTCCATTTGGTTTCATTTTTGAGAGAGGGAGAGAGAGAGAGACAGTTGTGTCATCTCCATTCAGTGTTTATTCATGGACTGAATGATTGCTCTGTTGTTGTGAACTCATTACTTTCTAAAAAAGGATTATAGTCTAGAGGCTGTGCTCTGGCCAATGAGTGTTGAGCAGGTCTGTCTCAATAAACAAGATGGCGGCACCCGTGGATATATTCATCATCATAGTATTGTGGTATAATTGACTTCTATGTGGATTTTATTGTTCATAACGTAAAATGAGGTCGATGCGGCCATGCAAAAATGTTCAATTCTGTGTTTTTTTTGTTTTTTTTCTTTTACCATTTTTCCCCCCATGGTGGATTAATATTGTTGCATAGTCCCTGTGTCTTGTGGACGCCCAGCGACTCAACTTAGATTTGGGTTGGAGGATGCAGACGCAGGCCAAGGGACATCACTGAGTCCTCTATACGGAAAATGACAAGCTAGTGAAGCTACAGTACAACAACAACATGAAATGGTGTAACGCCATTTCATATTGTTGTAACGCCTCTGAAATGTGACGAGCTAAGTTAAATAAACACTGCCCAGAGATAGTGTCCAAAGGGCATGGTCTACTCTACATTGTATATCAAATAATAATAATAAAAAAAATAAGTCGACAGATGAAATCGGTTAGCAGTCACTGGTGCAGATCTTACCACATGGCAGTGTCTTCTTGCATGGGGCCTTGTGTTTCTTTTCTTCATTCTCGTGTTCGTCTTTTGAGGACTTCTCCTCCTCTTTGTCTGACGGACAGCTGGTGTGAAGTTGGATGACATCCTACAACAAAAGTCACCTATTATTGGTATCGACTTAATATGCCAATGGGAAATGGGAATTCTTTCATTTCTCTATCCAAACAACACACAGGAAGTTTGCCAGCAAAACGTCATACCCATTAGCCACTCAATCCAAAACAATTTAATTTAAGTCAACAGTAACCAGTTCTTAAGAATTCCAAAAAGGGCCAAAGAATTACCATCGGTCTAAGCAATCTAGACCAGGGGTTTTCCCCAGGCTAAATGATGAAAAGTTGGTTAACCAGATGTAACTCTTTGAGAGCGTGAACATGAAACCAAATGGACCACTGACCATCCACTCCCAAATACCACTGACCATCCATACTTGAATACTTGATACCACTGATAGCCATCTCAGCCGGCGCTGACCTGAGCAGGAACGTAGCAGGACTCGGTACCAAGTGTGTACTTGTAGGAGACAGACAAGGGTTTGAGCTGCTCCAGAGTGGCTCCTGCCAGGATCTTGCGTCTCATCTCATTGTAATCACATTCCAGCGTCTTCAGGACACTTGCAAGTTCCACAGGGACCGGCAGACTCCCTGGTCTGTAGAGCAGAGCATGTGGGGGGAAAAAAGAATACAGTTCAGGTAGTACTGTGGACACGATAAGAAAAAAACATTCCGCCATTCTGTGTTTCCTATATATTTCTGCTATAGATATTATATAGTTATAGTCAAACTTTCATTCATCTGGTAGTGACAATGATGTTCCACTAGATGGCAGTAGATACCTACTAATATATACAGTGAAAAACGGTACAAGACGCTAAAAGGTAATAGGGACAACTTTTTATGTGCCAAAAAAAAATCTAAATACAGTGGATATACAGTATAGCTATATTTTATATCTACTTTGATGCTGCAGCTAATTCCCTACAGACAGACACTTGCTTTGTCCTGCAGACAATCCAGAACTTTGTTGTTGTCAACAATTCATGAAAACAAAACATTCGTAGGGCTCAGTCCAAGCGGAGGTACAGTAGTGTGTGACGGGGAGGAGGGGTTGTGTTGGGTGAGGCAGCATTTTAGCCTATCAAAGCAAGGCAGTCTCCAGCAGTTTCACAGTGTTGGGAATATTACTTTACCTGGTTAATATATTACTTATTAATTATTACCATCATTTTAAAGCAATATATTATTTTACAATATTATTGTCTGAGCAAGTGTAATATATTGATATTACTATTACATATAACTTTTTACAAAATATATAATTGGTATTTAGTATCACTATTAATCAAATATTGTGTAGGCCAGTGGCATGCGTACAATAAAGCTTGGCTTTTCTGGTCAAATCCATTTGAAGTCAACTTGAAAAAACGTCACTCCTTAACACAGGAGTCAAATGTATTCCTTGAATCCATGGAAGCCAGTAAATAATTTGATGACAAATTATAGAAAATAAGTAATTATTTAACTTCTGCAGTTGTCAAGATAATTTCACAAGAACACTTGCAACGAGACAGATTGACAGAAAGTAATATTGAAAGTAATGCAGTAATATAGAAAGAAAGGTATAGTATATTAGATTGTTTTTGTTTAGTAATATATTTATATTACAAGTTACTGCATTTTGGTAATATATTATGTAATATATTAAGTTACGTAATGCACATGTCCCAACACTGCAGTTTCATAATGAGCCAATAGAGTGGAGGTGAGGTGGCGTTGGAAACCGTGTTAAGATTCATTGTGCATGTTGTATTTGACCTGTAGTTCTCCTCTGGCCCTGGATGGAAGCAGCGTCTCTCGGTTGCTGTGTTGTAGTACCATCTCCAGCAGTGCTGCTGACACAGGGCTTGACACTAACACTTGCCCACTTGCCCGGGGCAAGTAAAAAAAATGGTCGGGCAAGTGAAGACTGCTACCTGGTTGCCCGATCGGGCAAGTGTGCAACTTAGTGCACTATAACGCAACACAAGATCAATTTGTCTTGAAGGCAGTCATTGCACTCTGCCTCTGTGTCTTTCCCTGCTTTCTAGCTGTCCACAATTCCAGGCTGGATTTTGGAAACAAAACAGGCAAATTAACACACACATCAAAATGACCATTAATCTTCTACATTCTCTAGTTGTGTAGACCTGGGCTAATTAAGATGATGAATTTGGACCCTTGCGGGTCCATTTGGTTTCATTTTTACACTCTCAAGAGTTACATCTGCAAAATTTACAATATATTTTTGGGGGGCAAGTGACCATGAGCTGAGGGCAAGTAGAACCTGACTTGCACTTGCCCGATGGGCAAGTGCCTCTGAGACCTTAGTGTCAACCCCTGTGACACATCCCATACTGCAGGGCCAGCAGGGACAGCCATACCCGCTGGGCGCGCAGGGCACAGCCACAGCACCTCAGGGTACTATCAGTACCCTGCTGCTTCAGCAGCTCACCTGATCTGGGAGAGGAATGGCCATTCAAACACTTAAAACGGGAACTCCACCCATTTTCAATATTTTAATATGCCATTAATATACCTTAGAGCAGTGGTTTTCAACCTTTTTATTAATGACATTTTAGCCCCACAGACCGCCCCAAAACTAAAGATTTCTTTTTGCTTTTGTCCACAATTCCACAGGCTGGATTTGGGGAAACAAAAACAGGCAAAAACAGGCAAATTAACATACAGATCCAAGTGACCATTTTTACGTTCTCAAGAGTTACGTCTGGTTAACCAACTTAGCTGGGGACCACCTGGAACCCTCTCAGGGACCACTTGGTGGTCCCCGGACCACCGGTTGAAAACAACTGCCTTAGAGATGTTGTGTGGACATGATAAAAAAAAAAGTTCCTCCAATTCTGTATTTCCTAAAAATGGAGGTCTGAAAAAAATCATTAATGGTGAAATACATCTGATGACATCATCAAGATGTATTTCACCATGTTAATGGTTTTTCTTTCAGACCTAATGATTTTTCTTTCATTTTCTTTCAGAAATTTTTGAAAATGGGTGGAATTCTCCTTTAAAGTAAGAAATCTCAGAATTGTAATGTTTTTTTTTTTGTTTCATCTTCTTTTTCTTAGACCCTCCCATTATAACCCATATACACTTCCTGATGACAATCCTAGCCGCAGTGGTCCTTGCAAATTCATAGTAATTGTCAAATCTTGACTCAAATCTTCTTCCCTGGACTATGATAAAATAAACTAATAGATACATCCTGATTGGCTACCAAATAGTCCCGACAGGAATTTCCCTCCACCAGTGACAAAGGTTATAGGAAAACATCTTTGGAGGGCCACTGTGGCCCCTGTGACAGAAGCTTTTATGTGTACCTTGTCATTTTGTCCTTTAGTTCCCTAAATTCCACCTCAACAGACTTGAGTCGTTTGAAGACCTGAAAAGGTTAAAATTTTAGTAGTTAAAATGTTTGCAGTTGGTTGCCAAACGGCAATTTATCTTCTACAGTCCTCTGCTTTGTTAGTCCAGCTAGAATGGTAAATGGTGCATTTATACAGCGCCTTTATCCAAGTAGCTTTACATAGATCAGGGGCGGGCAATTATTTTTCCCAAGGGGCCAAATGAGATACATGAAATATTGTGGAGGGCCAAGACTAAAGGCTGAACTGCGTAATATTAATTGAATTTCAAGATAAAAGTAAGATCAATCATTCATGACCCCATAACAAAACAGTGACCATTAATGTTCTATATTTTCTAGTTGTGTAGACTTGGAATAATTCAGCTAATAAATATTTTAACTCTTGAGAGCAGGGGGGTGAGGATGGGTTCGGGGGAGTCATGGCACAAGTTGTTGCAGTGAGAATCAACTATTGCACAGGAATTTCAACCAGTTAAACATACAGTACCTTAATGTACTGGTGTCACCATACTGACGGTAGCCACCCTGGGCTTGGGTCGCGGCAGGACGGTTGTTTGCCATGCGACTGTCCAGTTCCACGTCCAGAGAGAAGCTGGCCTGGGCAGACGGGTCTTTGTACGCCTTCGTTAAAGAAGACTTCCACACCAAAACACTTTGGCCATCAATCTACCTTGATTCCTGTGACATGATACATAATGTCCTTGATTTTTGCCAGAGATGCCCCATTTTTTACATTTCACCATGAGGTCAGTTCAGTGTTGGGAGGGACATGTCCACTACGTAACTTAATATATTACATAATATATTACGAAAATGCAGTAACTTGTAATATAAATATATTACTTAACTAAAACAATCTAAGATATTATACTTTCCTTTCTGCATTACTGCATTACTTTCAATATTACTTTCTGTCAATCTGTGTCATTGAAAATGTTCTTGTGAAATGATATTGACAACTGCAGAAGTTAAATAATTACTTATTTTCTATCATTTCTCATCAAATTATTTATTCAAGTTGATTTCAAATGTATTTGGCCAGATTGCTTTATTGTAGGTATGCCACTGGTCTACGCAATATTTGATTAATAGTGATACTAGATATTTCATTATATATTTTATAAAAAAAAAGGTTTTTTTAAAAGTAATGTAATAGTAATATTGTATAATATATTACACTTGCTCAGACAGTAATATTGTAATATAATATATTGCGTTAAAATGAAGGTAATAATCACTAAGTAATATATTAACAAGGTAAAGTAATATTCCCAACACTGGGTCAGTTGCAGTTGCAGCCTCTGTTGCTGTTGTGCCAGTGCAGTTAACATGGTCGCAGGACAGATGCAGCAGAGCCATCAAGTAGAAGCGGTTGCGACATTGAGGGGTCAGAAACTGAGCGCTCAAGCGCTGTTCATGCAGTCCGAATAGGGACAAACTGGAGTTGGAAATGCATTGTGGGCAACTGGGCATGCATGTTTTCAACATGCCAACGGTATTGTACAGTAGGCTAACTGTACAATAGTGTTGATGTTGTAGTATTACTAAAACGATCTGAAATAAAGCGATTTAAAATCATTAACGCTGAGATGCTGCTCGAGTCCAATGCATTTCTGCCTTCTTCAGGTGCAGCCTCCAGGTGTTGTCCCTATTTGTTGTCCCCCATTCTCTATTAAAGTCTAAGTAGAAGAGCCGCCATTGGAACGGTGGACTGGACCTCCTCAACCAGAAACACTGGATGAGGTTACACTAAACTAAAGCGATTCTCTGACCAAATGATGGAGACAAATATTTCACTATTTAGCTGTTATGGTAAAATGAATGAATACAATTATATTACAAACCCAAAGTTGGACTTCAGCCCATTCAGCCTATGCCGTGTAACTGAGCTCTTGCACTCACTGGAATTGGTGACCTATTGAATCCGGTCGCGGAAATAAATAAGCACATACAAATGGGACGGGAGGCGACATTATTCCATAGGTTACCAATGTCAATACTACGCAATGCACGTAGTGGAACGGAACTCAATTCTGATTGGCCACGCCCACGCCATGTGGCCTCAATGGAAGACCACCGCAGCTGGGCTATCATTTGGTTAAGATTTGGGGTGTTTAACGTAGCAGTGATTTCCAACGATTTTCATACCACGGCCCTCTCTGTTTAATGTTTATTCTGCATTTTAGCCACGGACCACCATTTGTTGAGTTTTTAGTCTCTCTGACCCAAAACCAAGGATTTTCCCCTTTTTTTGTCCACATTTTATTAGAGATGTAAAGATACTGACAGCAGGTGGCGCCCTTACTCTGTGTGTTATGGTCCTGTATTATATACACACTACGTTGTACATTGTATACATGGTTTACGGTATTTGGTACAACGTCATCACGTTCATTGTCCAGGCAAAATAGAGTTTCAAGTGGAATAAATTGTAACATGGGATTTTTCTTCACAGATCATTTCTTTGAGGTCTCCAGAACAACATACTAAAAGTCCCAAGAAATCCAAGTTGCGCAAATATGTTTAATTTCATAAAGTAATAAAATACATAGGCTCCAATGGAGCCCCCTTCCTATACAAACCCATTATAACTTAAAACTCCATTTTAACCATGATGGATTATTCAAAAACAACCCATCCTTTTTCTGGTGACTGATATTGTCCTCCTAATATGTGAGAGGGCAGTGGAATTTCATTTACAGGTTTCATTTATTTTTTAAAAAATATTCATTTCGGTGGGCATAACCATATATGGAGGCAGCTACATTTACCCATTATAACTTAAAACTCCATTTTAACCATGACGGATTATTCAAAAACAACCCATCTTTTTTCTGGTGACTGATATTGTCCTCCTAATACGTGAGAGGACCGTGGAATTTCATTCACAGGTTTCAGTTATTTTTTAAATATTGTTTTGGAAAAGGTAGCTGCCTCCATATCTGGGTATGCCCACCGAAATGAATATTTTTTTAAAAATAAATGAAACCTGTAAATGAAATTCCACTGCCCTCTCACATATTAGGAGGACAATATCAGTCACCAGAAAAAAGATGGGTTGTTTTTGAATAATCCATCATGGTTAAAATGGAGTTTTAAGTTATAATGGGTTTGTATAGGAAGGGGGCTCCATTGGAGCCTATGTATTTTATTACTTTATGAAATTAAACATATTTGCGCAACTTGGATTTCTTGGGACTTTTAGTATGTTGTTCTGGAGACTTCAAAGAAATGATCTGTGAAGAAAAATCCCATGTTACAATTTATTCCAATTTTAGGTAAAACATGAGCTAAAATTACTGGCCTACACGTTCATTGTGCGCCAGCGCGCCACAACTGTCCAGAAAGAACTGAGGAGGGCAGATGAAAACATCTGCCGCATTGTTATACAAAATAAATATGCCGGAGGGCTAAAAGGAGTTATACACCTGAAGAAGACCCACAACGGGTCGAAACGTTGTCCTAAAATAAAGTCTACAGCCTGGGAGCTACTGAAATGGTGTGCGAACTATTCTTCTCTTTTGTACTTTTGACACTTTTTTAGTTCAGCACCCTAAAGTTTTTCTAGAGATGTGCGTACCTTACCTTTTGTTCCAATCTTGCATTGCTAGTCCTTACTGAGAAGCTAAGGGGAAGCCTGTAGACATAGGCATAGACATTGCCGCTTGCTAGCGGGCCTGGCTTTTTATCCATCTGATAACATATGCACCTAGCCCCCCATGCCCCCAGAAATCCTGGGTTTGCCTCTTGGCCGGTGATACATTATTTTTTTTTTCTTCTTCTTCTTTTTTTTATTGTAGTAATGTTGTGTATTTGTCGGGGCTGAGAGATGAAATGGATATACGACGTGGTTGTGACTTTTGTTTATACTTAACGGTGACCTTTTCCTCTTAACGGTGAGTTAAATTGTTTTCATTTTCAGATGTGTCGGTGTCTCGTTGACAGTTGCGGAACAAAAGGTAAAAGTCTATGGTAAAAGTACGCACATCTCTAGAAAAACTTTAGGGTGCTGAACTAAAAAAGTGTCATCAAAAGTACAAAAGAGAAAAATAGTTCGCACACCATTTCAGTAGCTCCCAGGCTGTAGACTTTTAAAGTCTACAGCCTGGGAGCTACTGAAATGGTGTGCGAACTATTTTTCTCTTTTGTCGTTGACAGTTAATTGCGGCCTGACGGTGTGTTTGGCGTCTGTTTGTGGGTTAGCCCAAGATTTGGACTCTTGTAGAGAGACATCCGAGAGTCCAAATCTTGGGCTATCATTTGGTTAAGATTTGGGCTGTTTAACTTAGCAGTGATTTCCAACGATTTTCATACAACGGCCCTCTGTTTAACTTACACCCCACAGAAGACCGAGGTTATTAAAAGGATCGAAGAAGAGAGCAACCATGTCTGGAGCAAAGGTTAGTTAAATGATGCACTGGGAATCTGCGGCCCGAATTCTCCAAAGCTGTTCTATCTGCTGCATCGTTATTTTAGTTTTGAGTATTTTCCTGTCATCTCGAGTTAAGAATGTAAACTTCCCTGCTGTGCTGTGTCAGTGTTTTGGCTTTTACATTATATACCATTATATGACTTTTATCGCATTTTTTTCTACAATAGAGATGCTCTCGTCTTTATTCATGTCTAATATTTGATTAAACATTAGACAAATTGGACTAACACTGTACCAAACCCCGTCCGATGCTTTCAAAGGTACCGCACAATTCTACCTCTTTCTCTGCTTGTGTTTTTCCAACCCCAGAAGCGAGAGCCAAAGCCAGGAGACATGATTGAGTTCCCCAGAGGAGCCTACAGTCACTGGGCTGTTTACGTCGGGGATGGTGAAGTAGTCCATGTCACCGACGACAGTGAGTCAGTGTGATGTGATGCCTATATCAATCAATCAATCAATTATCAATCAATACGTTTCTCCGATTGTTTGTTTGTTTGTTTAATATATAAACTTTATTACAGGCTCATAGCCCACAGGATAAAAACAATACAACACAGATAATAATAATAAGGGTAATAATAGGGGTAATAATAATAATAATAAAAGTTGGAGTTAAGAGAGGCACTTATGCCAGTGTCCTCGAATAGTGGATGTAAACCTGACAGTACTTCGGCCAGGATCAGTCATTTGAACTATTATTCCATTTTCTGAATTGTCCAGTCTGCACGTTAATTTATACATCAGGTTCCTAAGCAGGGCCATGAAGGTGGTGAGACCCAGTGAACAGAAAAGTTCACTGGCCCTGGTGCTTAGGGCTGTCACGGTTACATAATTTTGCGGTGCGGTCAAGTGGCTCTGAAGCGCGATAGTAGGCCTATTGCTTTATTGTGTTGCTGTTTAGGCAAGGATAACCTTGTATTTAGGCCTATAACCTTGCTGGTCTATATTAATTTAATATCTGCAAAACGAAAGCAGCAAAAAGAAAACGCCTTAGGCCTACACCGTCTTCAAATTATCTCCATTATCACCCAAAATACATAAAGCAGAAAAAAGTACATGCACAAATAATGTTTATAGGCAGCTGTATTCCATTTATTAACAGTGCAAATATGCCAAGGCTATATAACTTATATAATAATAATCATATTTTTCCGCCCACCGCCCAACGGGAGGTCTACAGCTCTCAAATAGCCTATACAGACGTGCATCACGTGCGCCAAATCATCTCGAATGAAACACATTGTCAAGTTATTTGGATTTTTTCTGAAACCTTTTGCCCAACTTGAAAACGGCCAAGCCGACAGGGGGATGTGGTCAACTCAATGAAACAACTTCTTTTCCTTTTGATTTCTTTTAATTTGAATTCAGGTGAGTAGTACAGGTAAGTAGATATAGTTGATGTTATAGTTGTTTTATAGGTATAGGTTGAAAACCTTAAAGAAACAGAAACAAAATACAAGCTGTCATAAACAATAATCATCGTAAAACAACTTAAATTCATTAATCAATTCATTAATTGAAACTTAAATTCATCTCCAATTAACATTTAACATTTAATTGAATTATTAAATTCAACTATACAACATAAATAATGGTTTAACAGTGGTTTTCAAGGAGTGGTTTGAGGACCAAGACCAAAAATGGTCCTAAACGGCACCAGGTGGTCCCCAGCTAAAAGTTGGAACCAAATGGGACCTTAAATATACTTTAGGTTTTTTAGCCTTTAACTCCTGAGAGTAAACATGCTCTCAGAAGCCACAACAATGCCAAACACTGGCAGTAAGTTTACTAAACAAATCAGGTAAGTAAGGTAAGTAAGTAAAGTAAGGTAAGTAAACATTTAAATAATGCAGATCAATTGTTGCTTTGTTTGTTTTGCTTAAATCTGTTGTTTGTCAATATATTTAAGTTTTTTAAAGTAGTTTAAGTTCAATTAGGTACAATAGCACAACTTCCATAAAAAGGGTTGAAAACCACTGATCTACAAGCTCAAATACAGGCCTATGCAGTATAAAGCATAATACAGCATAATAAAACAAATCAAACACACCAGTGGCGTTCCCCGTGATGGCTTGTAGTAGTTTCAGTCCTCCAAAGCCCAAAGATTGGACTTGCTGTGCTTGCTGTGCAGTGTTGGTGTCTGTGTTCACCATAGAGTAATAAAATAACAGAGAACGGACAGGAGCGACAGCCCCGCCCCCTTGCCGTTCATTTCAATACAAGTTGCTCATTGGCGCATGAAGCACCCGGAAGATCGCCGGAAGTGCGCCTATTTCCGCATTTGGACACCAAAATTTGGTGTCCAAATGCGGAAGTATTTCTCCATGAACGCGCCCGACGCAAGGGATTATGGGAACCATGAACGAGCGCCGTCGCGCACGAGCAAAGGAAAAAAACCATCAAAAAGCATCAAAAACAAGCTTGTGGGTTTGCATTGAGCTTATTATCTGTCATATAATACATCCGTTGTGTTTTGAGAGGTAGTATATCACGTGAGGAGCGCTGGTTTATTCAGAAAACAACTTAAACACAAACTGCCCTGTCCGCGTGCACAAAGCAAACGAGCGTGCGTGCTCTCCGGCGTTCGTGCATGAATTCCACCCGCCTGCAGTACCAGACTTGACCACCAGGGCCCCCCCTGCTTCAAGCCTAGAGCCACTATCTGGGGCCGTGGTGTTCACACTGTCACACTGATTCCTTTGTTCTACAAACACTTCCTGGTTTCTCTGAGCTCCACCCACCCAAATCAGTGAGTGTCAACAGGTGAGGTGCTACTCAGAGGTGATTGACACCAATCATTCAATAAGTGGTGCCAATTAGTGCCAATTGAGTGTTTTGACAGCACACACATCAAACACAAAAACAGTAGTGCAATGAATGCAACAACATTATGAAATAAAGGCAGCCTAATGCCTTTATCTAAATTACAAAAATACCCTTAGCCTATACGTGTATAGCCTAACTTATATGCAGGCCCGACAGACCAAACTCAGCGGCCTCTCACAGTGCAACAGATAGGCCTACATAAATTAATTTAACAAGGTGTCTGTCAAAAACGCAACAAACACACCACAACAAAAGAAAAAACAACAGGATCTGTCTTGTAGACTTAATAGTTTGAGAGCTGTAGGCCGCCGCCTCCCGCATGGGTGGCGGGCGGGATAATATTATAATTATAATAATAAGTTATAAAGCCTTGGTATATTTGTGCTGTTAATACTTGCGTGCGCTTTTTAGAAAGCAGAGAGAATCTCGCCTGGTTCCCATGCCACGAAACAAGTGGATTAATTGGTTATAGGTTCCTCCTGTAGATAGTGAGTGAGTTCACGAGATCTGCTCGAACTCTCTTGGGCACATCCAACGCAGGACCACCGGGAAACTTCAGCAGGTCACCCATACTCATCATCTTTTCTGCCGGCACCGGCGCCGCGGAGCCAACTCGCGGCTCCCGCGGCGCCTGCTGCTATTGCCCGTAGCGCTGATGGGTGGGTTGAAGATGGGCGGCCGGCCGCCGCCAGATTGTTGCATAGATGAAACGGAATGTTGCCGTTGTTCCACCGCACCATGCGAGAGTTGTTGACTAATATCATGGCCTTTCTTTACAAACAAAATAAAGCCACTATGCCGGGGATTGCAGCAGTCTATTGTTTGAAAACACGTGCGCCAGGATTCTTCTCATATTTATAAACAATCAATCCCGGAGATCAGGAGGTTGCTAAAGAGCACGTTTATTTCTCCGATGCTTAGGCTATAGAATAAACTTAAACATTGTTCTGATAAAACAAAAAAGAACCTGCAGCGCGGTCAACAACTGTTTCGCTTCCCGACAGTCACACTCTCTCCCAGCATTGAGTCATCTGTCTGTCACTGGGTGTCTAGCACCTTCAAACCATTATAAGAATGGGGATGCCACAATAGGCTATAGATCCCAATAGCCTACATTTCAAGTTCATATCATTCATAATAAATTAAATTCATAATATACATAAATGACCACAAAAAATAACTAGTAGGCAGTAATTCACAATAAATATAAATAATCAGAAATAGAAAATGGCTCTAACACATTGAATCAGGTTGATGTGGTAACGGAAAGGTGGAACATGCGAGTTTACCGCGAACATGTGGTATGTCTGCCCCCTTGCGGTATAAAAGAATAGTGTTGCGGTATGCGGTCAATGCGATAACCGCGACAGCCCTACTGGTGCTCCTGGGTTCCTTCAACAGAATCCAAAGACAGTCATTGTAAGCTACTTGCGTAAGCTCTCCATCTTATATGTGACCCACAGAGGGGCAGTATAGAGAGGAGAACAATACGCTCTGAACAGGTTAACCTTGGGTGCAATTCTCAATCGCTGTGGTGTAGCAGGTATGGTGTAAGTCTTCTCATTGGCTGCATGGCAGCAAATCAGGTCTGGGGCCTTGGGGTAGGCCGAAAGCCTATACCACCAGCCCTGGGCCTGAGCTTACCAAATAATTACCCAGAATGATTAAAACCTGCAAGTCAAAAGGTCCAGAAATTACCTGACCCCCCCAATTAAAAATGTTACTGTACTCCCCGGCTTTGTTCATCATGAGTTGAAGCTCTTGATGACTGGTTTTAATTATTATGGATAATTATTTGGTAAGCCCAGGCCCAGGCCTGGTGGTATAGGCTTTCGGGCCTACCTCAAGACCCCAGACCTGATTCGCTGCCATGCAGCCAATGAGCACAGCCCCGAACTTGATTTGCTGCCATGCAGCCAATGAGAATGCTTACACCATACCCAACTACACCACAGCGATTGGGAATTGCACCCCTTGACATTAGTAGAACAGTGGTGAAATTTTCAAACCAACATTTTTGCTTGTACATAGAGCATTCTTCTCTGTCTCAACATATCCTCATCATCCTCTAGGGTGTCAGTTATAATGTGACATTATAAGATATTTAGTGCATTTTGACACGCACATAGTTTGGCCAGGCAGGTAAAAAGCAGGATACTTGAGTTCAAGGTCAAGGTCAATGCACTTGTAATTCCCTTAAATTAAAAACACATGAATCCGCACAACAATGCATAAAAAAGAGCTGATTGAGCTGACTGTAATCTGTTTTTTGCAACATTAAATACATGTGACCAGGTCTGGTGTTTTGAGGCCTAGGCCAGGCCTCTTTTTTTTCCTTTTTTTTTCCCTCTTACATATTATGTATGTATGAAATTGGAGCATATTAAAAATCTGAGTGTACGCAAACTGAGAAATAACTTCCCCAAATTAGCAATATGTTAGCATGAAAACCTTTTTCAACATTCGAACTGTATTAATTACCCATGGACAAAAATAAGGCATTTTACTGTTATTTTGGATATAGCTTAATTTTTTTGGCTTATTATAGTCCCCGAGTTGAGCCTTAAAGTACCAGACCTGTACAAATATTGCCTCTTTTGAACATTGTAACCACTCATTTCATCTGTTTCTCTGTACTTAATGCAGGTGATTCAGTCATATCTGCTGCTGTGGAGCTTCTGGCGTCTGGCTCCAGCAAAGCCTACGTGAGGAAAGAGACACTGGTTAATGTGGCTGGGGAAAGCGGAAAGTGGAGAATCAAAAACCACCTGGACGACAACTTTGAGTCTCGACCAGTCGATGACATTGTCCAACAAGCGCTTGCATTGCTGGACACAGAGGTTCCTTACTCCCCCAAAAACAGCAACTGTGAGCACTTTGCCACCAAGATGCGCTACGGCACGGCGTTCTCTCAGCAGGTAGACATCATTCCATTCTCACAATGTCAATGAACCTTACATTAGACCCACATAGACCTATAGCCTAGCTGCACTCATCATATAAATCATCATGATTGATATTCTCAAACAGCTGTTGCGTAGCCAGATACGGTGTAAGTCTCCTCATTGGCTGCAAGCAAATCAGGTCTGGGGCTTGTGCCTTGTGTGTAGGTCAAAAGCCTACACCACCAGACCTGGGCCTGGGCTTATCAAATAATTATCCATAATAATTAAAACGGCAATTCAAAAAGTCCAGAAATCACCCCATTGAAAATGTTACTGTGCTCCCCTGCTTTCATCATCATGAGTTGAAGCTCTTGATGTTTTCATTTTCAGATTTGTCGGTGTCTCGTTGACAGTTGCGGAACAAAAGGTAAAAGTCTATGGTAAAAGTACGCACATCTCTAGAAAAACTTTAGGGTGCTGAACTAAAAAAGTGTCATCAAAAGTACAAAAGAGAAAAATAGTTCGCACACCATTTCAGTAGCTCCCAGGCTGTAGACTTTTAAAAGTCTACAGCCTGGGAGCTACTGAAATGGTGTGCGAACTATTTTTCTCTTTTGTCGTTGACAGTTAATTGCGGCCTGACGGTGTGTTTGGCGTCTGTTTGTGGGTTAGCCCAAGATTTGGACTCTTGTAGAGAGACATCCGAGAGTCCAAATCTTGGGCTATCATTTGGTTAAGATTTGGGCTGTTTAACTTAGCAGTGATTTCCAACGATTTTCATACAACGGCCCTCTGTTTAACTTACACCCCACAGAAGACCGAGGTTATTAAAAGGATCGAAGAAGAGAGCAACCATGTCTGGAGCAAAGGTTAGTTAAATGATGCACTGGGAATCTGCGGACCGAATTCTCCAAAGCTGTTCTATCTGCTGCATCGTTATTTTAGTTTTGAGTATTTTCCTGTCATCTCGAGTTAAGAATGTAATGTAAACTTCCCTGCTGTGCTGTGTCAGTGTTTTGGCTTTTACTTACATTATATACCATTATATGACTTTTATCCCATTTTTTTCTAAAATAGAGATGCTCTCGTCTTTATTCCTGTCTAATATTTGATTAAACATTAGAAAAATTGGACTAACACTGTACCAAACCACGTCCGATGCTTTCAAAGGTACCGCACGATTCTACCTCTTTCTCTGCTTGTGTTTTTCCAACCCCAGAAGCGAGAGCCAAAGCCAGGAGACATGATTGAGTTCCCCAGAGGAGCCTACAGTCACTGGGCTGTTTACGTCGGGGATGGTGAAGTAGTCCATGTCACCGACGACAGTGAGTCAGTGTGATGTGATGCCTATATCAATCAATCAATCAATTATCAATCAATACGTTTCTCCGATTGTTTGTTTGTTTGTTTAATATATAAACTTTATTACAGGCTCATGGCCCACAGGATAAAAACAATACAACACAGATAATAATAATAAGGGTAATAATAGGGGTAATAATAATAATAACTAGAAACAAAATTTCTAAGAAATTTTACTGTGTGCCTGCCGCTCGCCAAGTCTGTGCAAACTTTCGCGGGAGTTGGCATGCTAACATGCTATGCTAACGTAGTAGCATGCTAACATGCTAAAGCTATGCTAACATACTACCTGCATGCTAACATGCTTGCCAGGTAAATAAGCATTACATATTTCAAAATATGGAATGTAAATGGGGGGTTTCCATGTGGGAGTCCTAAGTAATGCTAACGCTAAGCATTGTTAATAATGCTAAGTAATGCTAAGTATTGTGAAATGCTAATAATGCTAAGTAATGCCAATAAAGCTAAGTCATGGTAATGCTAAGCATTGTTAATAATGCTAATAATGCTAACTATTGTGAAAATGCTAATAATGCTAACTAATGCTAATAATGCTAAGTTAAGCTAATGCTAAGTGTAGTTGATAATCCTAAGTTATGCCAATTAATGCAGAGGCTTAATACAGGAGAGAGAGGCTGTTGGGGCGATCAACATAGGCTTAATATAGGAGAGAGGGTGTTGGGGCGAGTGACATAGGCTTGATATAGGAGAGAGAGGGTGTCAGGGCGAGCGACATAGGCTTAATACAGGAGAGAGAGGCTGATGAGGTGATCGGCATAGGCTTAGCATAGGAGAGAGAGGGTGTCAGGGCGAGCGACATAGGCTTAATATAGGAGAGAGAGGGTGTCGGGCGAGCGAGATAGGCTTAATATAGGAGAGAGAGGGTGTCGGGCGAGCGACATAGGCTTAATACAGGAGAGAGAGGGTGTCAGGGCGAGCGACATAGACTTAATACAGGAGAGAGAGGGTGTCAGGGCGAGCGACATAGGCATAATACAGGAGAGAGAGGGTGTCGGGCGAGCGACATAGGCTTAATACAGGAGAGAGAGAGGGTGTCAATGCCCAAATATGGAGAACTCCATGAGCAAGTACACTATGCAGCAAAGCATAGACTGGAGAGGAGAGCATGTGTGTGCGTGTCTTTGCGCGCGTGTGGCTAGTGGCAGCCATCTAATTAGGGCCTATAATCTGGTACACCTGTGTTCAGTGAGTCAGTACAGATACTATTGTCCATTAGTTTAAACAGGGAGTCAATGGGTTGCACTGTCTTGGAACGAAGGCCTCTCACGCAAAAACTAAAACTCGTAAGCGATTACTTTTTTCGATGTGGGCGTTACGACTTCGCAAGCTATGTTGTGTGCGATCGTGGTATTGGTACGATAAAAGACGTGGTCGTGAGAGCGATTTAAGAATTTGCGTTTGAAAAGAATCGTCAAACACCGAAATGCGGCACATTGCAATGTAATTAATATGGAGACGGGAGGTTACGTCATCTCGCTCTGAGGCCCGTAGCACCGGTTCTGTGCCTGACTGGGCTTTGGTGGTCACATTGGGTGAAAGGCGAGAAGTTTTTCTACAAAATGTCCGAAAACCACGCATGTAAAGCGAATATTGTGGCCGTGAGGACGATTTGTTCGGTCATGACCCGAACTTTGAAACACTGCATTTCGCACTCTGTTTTACTCGCTCACTGGTCGTGCGAGCCTCTAAGCACCGCTAAATTCTCGAACCATGCACACTTTGAACTGCGATAGCGGACAAACCGTGCAACATATTCGAATACCGTCTGAACCGTGACGAAGTCGACAGCCGCGTCTGCTGTTTAAAGTTAAAATCGTGTTTCTACGCCACAGTGTGCCAGAGTAATGTGGCTCCAAATAAGCACTTCTTTTTCTGATGTTTTCGGTGTGCACCCATTCATTTCGAATGGGGATTTTTTGCGTCGTTTATTGCGAATTACGTCGCCACGGTAACGCGTATCGGAACTAAAAGCACAAGCACACCATTCCCGGCCAAGCCGTACGTTTTGATGTATATATTGCGGGGGTTGTGCAAACCGTGCGGCCGGCCATAGCGGTCAAAATTTCGGATAGATAGACGATAAGTGATGATGGATTAAAGGGGTACTCCACTTTCAAAAAAACTTTTGGTCATTTTATGGTCTACTCAGCCTCATGTAAACACACCAGACAGTTTAGAAGTTACTCCTTTCAGTATTTAGATATTTGATGTTCATTAGTCTGCCGGAACGTCCTTCCCATAGAAACCCATTATAACTTAAAACTCCATTTTAACCATGACAGATTATTCGAAAACAACCAATCTTTTTTCTGGTGACTGATATTGTCCCCGTAATACGTGAGAGGGCCGTGAAATTCCATTTACAATTTTCATTTATTTTTAAAATATTGTTTTATTCATTTGGGTAGGCCTACCCAAATATGGAGGCGGCTACATTTTCCAAAACAATATTTTAAAAATAAATGAAAACTGTAGATGCAATTTCACGGCCCTCTCACGTATTAGGGGGACAATATCAGTCACCAGAAAAAAGATTGGTTGTTTTCAAATAATCTGTCATGGTTAAAATGGAGTTTTAAGTTATAATGGGTTTCTATGGGAAGGACGTTCCGGCAGACTAATGAACATCAAATATCTAAATACTGAAAGGAGTAACTTATAAACTGTCTGGTGTGTTCACATGAGGCTGAGTAGACCGTAAAATGACCAAAAGTTTTTTTGAAAGTGGAGTACCCCTTTAAGTTGACGAATCACAACCTGTGTGCTTCTGCCATACTGGCAGGCACACAGAATAAAAGTTGGAGATAAGAGAGGCACTTATGCCAGTGTCCTCGAATAGTGGATGTAAACCTGACAGTACTTCGGCCAGGATCAGTCATTTGAACTATTTTCCATTTTCTGAATTGTCCAGTCTGCACGTTAATTTATACATCAGGTTCCTAAGCAGGGCCATGAAGGTGGTGAGACCCAGTGAACAGAAAAGTTCACTGGCCCTGGTGCTTAGGGCTGTCACGGTTACATAATTTTGCGGTGCGGTCAAGTGGCTCTGAAGCGCGATATGCGATAAGTGCGATAGTGACGTCACGCCAGTAAAAAAAATCTGTATTCATTAGAAATTAATAAAAGTTACATGTAGTAGGCCTATTGCCTTATTGTGTTGCTGTTTAGGCAAGGATAACCTTGTATTTAGGCCTATAACCTTGCTGGTCTATATTAATTTAATATCTGCAAAACGAAAGCAGCAAAAAGAAAACGCCTTAGGCCTACACCGTCTTCAAATTATCTCCATTATCACCCAAAATACATAAAGCAGAAAAAAGTACATGCACAAATAATGTTTATAGGCAGCTGTATTCCATTTATTAACAGTGCAAATATGCCAAGGCTATATAACTTATATAATAATAATCATATTTTTCCGCCCACCGCCCAACGGGAGGTCTACAGCTCTCAAATAGCCTATACAGACGTGCATCACGTGCGCCAAATCATCTCGAATGAAACAAATCAAACACAAAAACAGTAGTGCAATGAATGCAACAACATTATGAAATAAACGCAGCCTAATGCCTTTATTTAAATTACAAAAATACCCTTAGCCTATACGTGTATAGCCTAACTTATATGCAGGCCCGACAGACCAAACTCAGCGGCCTCTCACAGTGCAACAGATAGGCCTACATAAATTAATTTAACAAGGTGTCTGTCAAAAACGCAACAAACACACCTCAACAAAAAACAAAACAAAAAAATAATAATCATAATAATAAGAATAATATTGAACAACGAATGATTCAACATTTGTGCAAAAAAAAAAAAAAAAAAAAAAACAACACGATCTGTCTTGTAGACTTAATAGTTTGAGAGCTGTAGGCCGCCGCCTCCCGCATGGGTGGCGGGCGGGATAATATTATAATTATAATAATAAGTTATAAAGCCTTGGTATATTTGTGCTGTTAATACTTGCGTGCGCTTTTTAGAAAGCAGAGGGAATCTCGCCTGGTTCCCATGCCACGAAACAAGTGGATTAATTGGTTATAGGTTCCTCCTGTAGATAGTGAGTGAGTTCACGAGATCTGCTCGAACTCTCTTGGGCACATCCAACGCAGGACCACCGGGAAACTTCAGCAGGTCACCCATACTCATCATCTTTTCTGCCGGCACCGGCGCCGCGGAGCCAACTCGCGGCTCCCGCGGCGCCTGCTGCTATTGCCCGTAGCGCTGATGGGTGGGTTGAAGATGGGCGGCCGGCCGCCGCCAGATTGTTGCATAGATGAAACGGAATGTTGCCGTTGTTCCACCGCACCATGCGAGAGTTGTTGACTAATATCATGGCCTTTCTTTACAAACAAAATAAAGCCACTATGCCGGGGATTGCAGCAGTCTATTGTTTGAAAACACGTGCGCCAGGATTCTTCTCATATTTATAAACAATCAATCCCGGAGATCAGGAGGTTGCTAAAGAGCACGTTTATTTCTCCGATGCTTAGGCTATAGAATAAACTTAAACATTGTTCTGATAAAACAAAAAAGAACCTGCAGCGCGGTCAACAACTGTTTCGCTTCCCGACAGTCACACTCTCTCCCAGCATTGAGTCATCTGTCTGTCACTGGGTGTCTAGCACCTTCAAACCATTATAAGAATGGGTGGGGATGCCACAATAGGCTATAGATCCCAATAGCCTACATTTCAAGTTCATATCATTCATAATAAATTAAATTCATACTACTAGTCCTATACCCGTTGTGTAATATATGATCTGGATGTATAGGCCTAGATGACATTGATTGGGACTTGTTGATGTTGGAAAGCTGGATAGAACTTTATGTTATAGACACTATTTATTCAGGATTGTAGGCTCGGGGGACCACCATTTGATGTTGAGTTTAATCTGTCAGATCCACAATCAAGGATTTTCAGGTTTTTGTCCACAATTTAGGAGAGATAAACTGGCAAAATGTTTGTCAAAATAACTATTATTCTACATTTTATAATTGTTGAAAATGAATTATAAATGGACCCCATAAGGGTCCATTTGAACTATTTGAAGAGTTACAAATCTATAAGGGTCCATTTGGTTATCAACTGACCATTTAGCATTTAGCTGTATGTGGACCACCTAGAATCGTGTCAGGCCCTGGACCACCTGTTGAAACCTCTCTGCTGAATGGAAAAACCCTGAAGGTCGTTACAATTAATATGATGAATATTAATTGTAAGGGATGTGTTCCAGCACGCCTGCCGTGTTCCTGTGGGTTTGCAAGTTTGGGGGACCCCCCAGAGACCAAGTTGTAGACGACCCGGACCGTCGCACGTACACAGACGCACACGCGTAAATGTGGCGTTTGAATAATGACTTTGGAGAGGACTGGATGCCGTGGGCTGCTGCGCGTTAATATCCAGGCGTTGCAGTGTAGTGGTAGTAGAAATAAGTTGATGGCGACTCGGACCGTAATACCGCGTGTGTCACCGCGCCGTGCCGAGAGTATTGCCTGTGTTGGACAGTCGCCTAGCAGGCGGAACAGCGACAACACCGCTCCGTGCGTAGAGAACGTTGCCTGTATGGATCATCATAGAGTTGGTGTGGATCAGTCGGCAGTCGCCAGGAAGGCGAAACAGCGAGAACAGAGAACACTGTACCCCGCGCCAATGGCTGTACCCGTAAGGGGAGGTGATACGGCAAACTGTGACCTCAATAAATGTGTCTCCGTGACACGTGATGTTACATGTGATGTTTTTTTATCTGTATCCGGTGACACGTCATATGCGCGAAGATTAGTTTTTGACACAAAAGTATTAAATTTAAAATCATGGGTATAATATTTTGTGCTTTTAAGCCGCGCATATTGATGCTGAATGACAGGACTGTGTGACTCGAGGTTCATTCAGGTTGTCCGTGCGCCGTGGCGTTACGCAAATGGAGACAAATGACACAGACAGACAGACACGCTTCCTTGAATTATATAGAGAGATACATAAATGACCACAAAAAATAACTAGTAGGCAGTAATTCACAATAAATATAAATAATCAGAAATAGAAAATGGCTCTAACACATTGAATCAGGTTGATGTCGCACGTGGTAACGGAAAGGTGGAACATGCGAGTTTACCGCGAACATGTGGTATGTCTGCCAGCTTGCGGTATAAAAGAATAGTGTTGCGGTATGCGGTCAATGCGATAACCGCGACAGCCCTACTGCTGCTCCTGGGTTCCTTCAACAGAATCCAAAGACAGTCATTGTAAGCTACTTGCGTAAGCTCTCCATCTTATATGTGACCCACAGAGGGGCAGTATAGAGAGGAGAACAATACGCTCTGAACAGGTTAACCTTGGGTGCAATTCTCAATCGCTGTGGTGTAGCAGGTATGGTGTAAGTCTTCTCATTGGCCCAAATCAGGTCTGGGGCCTTGGGGTAGGCCGGAAGCCTATACCACCAGCCCTGGGCCTGAGCTTACCAAATAATTACCCAGAATGATTAAAACCTGCAAGTCAAAAGGTCCAGAAATTACCTGACCCCCCCCAATTAAAAATGTTACTGTACTCCCCGGCTTTGTTCATCATGAGTTGAAGCTCTTGATGACTGGTTTTAATTATTATGGATAATTATTTGGTAAGCCCAGGCCCAGGCCTGGTGGTATAGGCTTTCGGGCCTACCTCAAGACCCCAGACCTGATTCGCTGCCATGCAGCCAGTGAGCACAGCCCCGAACTTGATTTGCTGCCATGCAGCCAATGAGAATGCTTACACCATACCCAACTACACCACAGCGATTGGAAATTGCACCCCTTGACATTAGTAGAACAGTGGTGAAATTTTCAAACCAACATTTTTGCTTGTACATAGAGCATTCTTCTCTGTCTCAACATATCCTCATCATCCTCTAGGGTGTCAGTTATAATGTGTTATTATAAGATATTTAGTGCATTTTGACACGCACATAGTTTGGCCAGGCAGGTAAAAAGCAGGATACTTGAGTTCAAGGTCAAGGTCAATGCACTTGTAATTCCCTTAAATTAAAAACACATGAATCCGCACAACAATGCATAAAAAAGAGCTGATTGAGCTGATTGTAATGTGTTTTTTGCAACATTAAATACATGTGACCAGGTCTGGTGTTTTGAGGCCTAGGCCAGGCCTCTCTTTTTTTCCTTTTTTTTCCTCTTACATATTATGTATGTATGAAATTGGAGCATATTAAAAATCTGAGTGTATGCAAACTGAGAAATAACTTCCCCAAATTAGCAATATGTTAGCATGAAAACCTTTTTCAACATTCGAACTGTATTAATACCCATGGACAAAAATAAGGCATTTTACTGTTATTTTGGATATAGCTTAATTTTTTTGGCTTATTATAGTCCCCGAGTTGAGCCTTAAAGTACCAGACCTGTACAAATATTGCCTCTTTTGAACATTGTAACCACTCATTTCATCTGTTTCTCTGTACTTAATGCAGGTAATTCAGTCATACTGTATCTGCTGCTGTGGAGCTTCTGGCGTCTGGCTCCAGCAAAGCCTACGTGAGGAAAGAGACACTGGTTAATGTGGCTGGGGAAAGCAAGTGGAGAATCAAAAACTACCTGGACGACAAGTATGAGTCGCGACCAGTCGATGACATTGTCCAACAAGCCCTTGCATTGCTGGACACAGAGGTTCCTTACTCGCCCAAAAATAGCAACTGTGAGCACTTTGCCACCAAGATGCGCTACGGCACGGCGTTCTCTCAGCAGGTAGACATCATTCCATTCTCACAATGTCAATGAACCTTACATTAGACCTACATAGACCTATAGCCTAGCTGCACTCATCATATAAATCATCATGATTGATATTCTCAAAGAGCTGTTGCGTAGCCAGATACGGTGTAAGTCTCCTCATTGGCTGCAAGCAAATCAGGTCTGGGGCTTGTGCCTTGTGTGTAGGTCAAAAGCCTACACCACCAGACCTGGGCCTGGGCTTATCAAATAATTATCCATAATAATTAAAACGGCAATTCAAAAAGTCCAGAAATCACCCCATTGAAAATGTTACTGTGCTCCCCTGCTTTCATCATCATGAGTTGAAGCTCTTGATGGCTGGTTTTAATTATTATGAGTAATTATTTGGCAGGCCCAGGCCCAGGTCTGGTGGTACAGGCTTTTGGCCTACCACAAGGCCCCAGACCTTAGATGCTGCCATGCAGCCAATGAGAAGACTTAAGACATACTCTACCTGGCCATAGATGTTCAAGAATACCAGCCACTGTCTGTCTGTCTGTCTGTCTGTCTGTCTGTCTGTCTGTCTGTCTGTCTGTCTGTCTGTCTGTCTGTCTGTCTGTCTGTCTGTCTGTCTGTCTGTCTGTCTCCTTTGTCTGTGTCAACTTCCTGCAGGAGGAGGATTTTAAGAAAGAGCCTGCCTTTTGGCCGCTGGCGGTGCAAGCGGTGCCGCTTATGGAGCCTCTAGAGCCTCTAGAGCCTCTAGAGCAGGGGTCAACAAACTTTCTTGAGCGAGGGCCACATAAATTTTAACAGAAAAAATGTGACGATTATAGGGGTGCCTGTAAACATTTATTGTTTTGGTTCAGCGAGCTATCAGTCCATGTTTGAGCTTTATGAGGTTGTGTCTGCTCTATAATTTGTCTTTGTCAAGCCTTGTAGCCTACTTGTATTTGTATTTTTATTTCTTTCAATTTGTATTTTGTGTTTTTATTGTATTTTTATTTCTTTCAATTTAACTCTGAGAGTCCATTTGGTTGCATTTAAAAATAAAATAAAATAAAATAAGCTTCCATGTGGTTATTTAGCTTGGGCTGGACGTCCCACTTTGAGAGCCACTGTTCTCTAGCAACACATATTGCTAACCAGCACTGAACAACTGATCAATATGAAGCAAAAGGGTCACGAAGGTTTTGCTTTTATCATAAGCCCACTTTTAGTTCAATTCAAAGCACTTCTGAGACTACGCAGGTGGAACAAATGAAACAACTGAGTGACACCCAGGACCATGAGTGCAGACAGAGTAACGCCAAGTCTGTTCAGTTGCACAGGTGAACACCATGTTTTGGGACCCGCATTGAGCATTGAGCATTGCGCAACCTGGTGAGCTTGCAGATCAGCTGGTTTCGTCGCACGTCAGCCACTTGACTGTGTGTGTGTGACTGTGAGAGAGAGAGAGAAAGGGAGAGAGGGGGAGAGAGGGAGAGAGAGAGCGCTGACGATGCGGAGCGAGAGCAGCAGCATTACTTACATTTTAATGTTGGAAAAGATTTGCGATTATTATTATTATTTTCTTTTTTAACAGCACGACAACTCTGTCTGAAGCCTGGGTGGGGACTGAAGCTATGGTTAATCTGTCTGTGCGCGACATATTTCAGTTTTGCGTGGGGGAATAATGAGGGTGGGGGGAATGCATCTGCAATTGTTCGGGGGGCCGGGTAAAATGTGGGGGCGGGCCGGGTCCGGCCTGGGGGCCGTAGTGTGGTGATGCCTGCTCTAAATACACCTCTCCTGCTTAGCGGACAGTAGGGTGTTGTAGAGGAGGTCTGCCCGGACGTGTGGATATGCGTCACTTGTTGATACGAAGAGCCGTCTTTGCTCCAGCGGCCAGTCTGGGCTCGAAATTTCGCCATTGTTGACCTTTGACCTTACAAAAGGGCCTATAACTTTTTAAAATACACCTCTCCTGCTTAGCGGACAGTGGGGTGTTGTAGAGGATCCCTGGCAGTCACGTGACTGGCAGTGACGTCACATCTGTCCGTTCCTTCTATAGGTTTCTTGACTCCCACTATAGAGCTGCGCAGTGACGTCACCGCCCCTGTTCCGGAAGTCTTTTCCCAATTCATTTTTCTCATAGACTTTTCGAAAATAATTTATATCAAGACGATTACGCCGCGGACAAAGCCAACTCGAGTCGTGATGAATCATGATGACACACACAAACTTTTGGGACAATAAAATAATTTCTAAGATGAAAAACGAAACAAAAAGTCTTGTATCATGCCGTTTTCTACTTCTTCCCAATTATATATTATATGACGATATTGTGTTTGTTGTCACGACCTGAGTTGGCTTTGGCCGCGGCGTAATCGTCTTGATATAAATTATTTTCGAAAAGTCTATGAGAAAAATGAATGGGGAAAAGACTTCCGGAACAGGGGCGGTGACGTCACTGCGCAGCTCTATAAGGCTCTGTACAAAACGTTAGGCTGTTGCCTGAGTTCAATGCATGTTAGTCTGTAGTGCCACCTTGTGGTATTAATGGAGAACTGCAGAATGGATGAATAAAGATAATTATTAAACACCAATGAGAATAACGATATTCAATGTTTAATGGTTCCATATACGTCCTAAAACATTATTTTTATTTTATATGACATTAATAATAGTAATAATAACGACATTAATTGTCGTGTTAATGTCTGTTTAAATTAACATTCCTCTTTAAAGGTAGGGGAAGTGATTTGAAATTCATGGTGTAGTACCAGCCTGGTGCACTAGGGGCCCCCAACAGTAGCTACACTATGTGAACCTGCTGCTCGCTCCTGATTGGAGGAGAATTGTGGTGACCTGGGGAACTTTTATTAGCTCCTCTGCTAACGTGGGGGAGGGGGAAACTCCATATGTGGTTTCCACACCTTATAATAGAGCATTTTAACAGAAAAAAATATTTTTTGGGTGATATCTGACAAAAGTGAAATCACTTCCCCTACCTTTAAATTTCTCTAATAACAACCTAAAACATGAACCTTGGTTGGAAAAAAAAAGTCCTTTAACATCAGCCCTGTATAGGCCTATAATGTAGCAACGTACAAAATGATTCCCATATTTAATTGCACTTTGACTTGAAGGGTATTTCAGGTCTAAATGGGATCATCATTAATCATGCCGTCTTCACCATATCTTGCTTTTAGTTCATTTGCTTGATCTGCATGTATTATGACTAGTAGTGTGTAAAGTTTGACTTTCACTTCTATTGTATTTGTAAATGATGGCTTATAGAACAATTTTAGTCTGAGTGGCCCATCTACAGATAAAAAAATGTGCATTTTCTGCCCGATTACCAAATTGGACAAAATCAGATTTTTGTTTTTTGAAAAAAGTCTTTATTTTCTCACAATTGCTGTATTTTTTTTCTTTCTTTCTTTTGCTATATCAATTCAATACTGTGCCAGAAATTACCTGGATTTCAAATATTAATGTTAGGAATATTCTGATTTGGGAAAAATGGGCACCAATGTACACCAAATTACTTCAAAGGACACCTAATTTAAATTCTGTTGAACCTAGAAGGATGAAGTTAGTGCCTTCTTATGTTATCATGCATGAGTAATGGTATACATACAGTACATAAATGCAGACAATAAAGTATGTGGGGGAGTAAAGTTAGACATACCCACTTATAGCCCAGCCTCTGTGTGAAAATTGTGCACTTTTCGATAAAAGCATGACATTTGGCACAAAGTTAAAGCCTGCCATAAGGAACTTTTTTGGCTATGGGACAGCGATGACAGCCATTTAGCCACCATCTGCTACTTTTTATGAAATGCTAGATAATAGTCAAATCATCAAAATGTGTAATATCAATGTATTGATGTAGGCAGGAATTGCATGTGTTCTACTGTAACCTGATATGAAAATCAAGTGAGCCCAGGAAATACAGTACACATTTTACTACTCACTCCAACTCAAACCAACCTTGCCCGACACCAGTCTGGGTACTTCTAGCCGGATCCCCATCCAATTTGCCAACCAGCTCCTGCCCTGAACTTCCAGTATTATCCGGCATTGCCAGAACACCATCTCTTGTGCCCTCCACCAGATAACCAAGAGACCTGTGCAAGTTTGCCTGCCTCAAATTATCACTTGAACCTCTTGCCATCCAACGCCTGCACCTAGGAGTTCAAGAATCAAAGTTAATGCCTACTATCCATTCTGTGAGATTAAGAAACACGTCAGTGATGGATTTGAACCAAAAGGTGGTGCAGTACCGGCACTGTTATAGATCATGCACCTATACCTGCTTAGTGTGATCTTAGGACACCATGTAGCTTGTGCTTTGACAAAGACCTTGAGTCCTGCTTGAGGTGAACAGCAAGACTAAGAGACAACCAGAGATAAAAGCTGTCTGGTGAAGACCACTGCTGAAGTGCTGTACCTTCACAAGCCATTTGACAGGAAAATAGTCCTACTCAAAGTAATTACATATTGCACCGTGGTGACCATTCTTTTCAACTCTTATGTCCTTCTTGGAGATGGTTTGGAATGCATAATGCTTCTCCCTCGTCCTGATTGTACAACTTTTAACTTCACTCACAGAATAGTGAAAACTTGGCTATATTCTGTTTGGAGGCGCATATATTAACACAAACATTTTTTCACAATGAAAAAGAACCACATTTTTCAATTTGATTTTAAAGGATATAGGCCAGGGGTTGACACTAAGGTCTCGGAGGCACTTGCTCATCGGGCAAGTGCAAGTCAGGTTCTACTTGCCCTCAGCTCATGGTCACTTGCCCCCTAAAATATATAGGGGGCAAGTAAATATACATTTCAGTAAATAAACATTTCAGCACCACAGACAGAGTCACTACAGCTACCATAACAGAAAGCTCATTTCAGCACCACAGACAGCACTACGGACAGAGTAACAGAAAGCTCATTTCAGTAACACGGACAGAGTCACTACAGCTACCATAACAGAAAGCTCATTTCAGCACCACGGACAGAGTCACTACAGCTACCATAACAGAAAGCTCATTTCAGCACCACGGACAGAGTAACAGAAAGCTCATTTCAGTACCACGGACAGAGTAACAGAAAGCTCATTTCAGTACCACGGAGAGAGTAACAGAAAGCTCACCATAACAGAAAGCTCATTTCAGCACCAAGGACAGAGTCACTACCAGCTACCATAACAGAAAGCTCATTTCAGCACCACAGACAGTCAGTCCAGCTACCATAACAGAAAGCTCATTTCAGCACCACGGATAGAGTCACTCCAGCTACCATAACAGAAAGCTCATTTCAGCACCACGGACAGAGTCTCTGCAGTCAGGTTCTACTTGCCCTCAGCTCATGGTCACTTGCCCCCTAAAATATATTGTAAATTTTGCAGATGTAACTCTTGAGAACGTAAAAATGAAACCAAATGGACCCTTGCGGGTCCATTTGGTTTCATTTTTAGGCTCTCAAGAGTTAAAATTCATCATCTTAATTACCCCAGGTCTACACAACTAGAGAATGTAGAAGATTAGGTCATTTTGATGTGAAAGTTAAATTGCCTGTTTTGTTTCCCAAATCCAGCCTGGAATTGTGGATAGCTAGAAAGCAGGGAAAGACACAGAGGCAGAGTGCAACGACTGCCTTCAAGACAAATTTATCTTGTGTTGTGTTATAGTGCACTAAGTTGCACACTTGCCCGATCGGGCAACCAGGTAGCAGTCTTCACTTGCCCCACCATTTTTTTTTTACTTGCCCCGGGCAAGCGGGCAAGTGTTAGTGTCAAGCTCTGTATAGGCTATACTGTCCTTTCAGGGCCAGTATAGGCTTTAACTAAAACCGTAACTGTAGGCCTATTCTATTTTTCTCGTCCAGTGTATGTAGTAGCCACTGTTATAAGAAGACTGAAAAAAATGTCTAGCCCAGGTCTAGCCGGCAAAATGCACCTGCCGGGTGTTACAACCGCTTTGGTCCTCTATTGAATTATGTGACAGCTTAAGCCTCTGTTTTGCCATTTCAGCAAAATGTCATTCGTTGTCTGATCATGAAGACCGACATTAAAGAACTAAACCTGTGTGTCTGTCAAACACATCTATTCTGCATCCATGTTCAACATATATCCCAGGAGAAATCATCGGTATATATAACACAAGTGGCCCTTAAACACCTCAAATAGCCTAATACCAACACCACATATTTTCACATTTTCACAGTACATTTCCCAGTAAATTTGAGTAGCCTACGACCGGATAGGCAGATCCGAAGATAATAATGGTGCTCAAGGACTATAAAGACTGAAATGCAAAAATAAATACAAATACAAATAAATATTTGGTGTTTTTAATGTTCACCATTTAGCCTGCCTACTCCTACTCTGAGCTCAGATCCGATCTAGAGGTCGACTGTATCCGGAATTTTGCGCTACAGTATGAATGAGATACACACTCGTAACATCCCCGCATCCGCTGTAGACCGGATCTGCAACCATGAAATGTAAATCGACCCAAGCCCAATTTCCTCTGCAAAGAGAGGCGCTCGTCCCAGAGCCATAGAGATAAACAGAGTTATGCAAACTCCGTTCACTTCAAGGGGCTAGTCTAATGGCGGTTCTTCTACATAGGGTTCTGTTGCATATATGTACGTATGTATGTAACAGCGCCCATAACATGCAGTTAAAATATCCATCTGAATTAACCCAATTGTGGTCCGTGGACCGTGACTCAAATGCTGAATAAATAGTGGCCCGGCCCGCCCTGGTGTCAAAAGGGAATCAATGTATTTCCAACTCCAGCCTGTCCCTATTCAGGCTGCACAAACAGCGCTTGAGCGTTCGGTTTCTGACACCCTCAATGTCGCATCTCTTCTATTTAGATGGCTCTGGCGCGGTCCTGCGGTCGCAGAATTCTGCTAGGGTCGCCGTTGTCGGCGTAACACCACCTCTACTGGCGAACCCTGCTGGGCTGACAGCAGACAGCAGCAGAGCGACGAGAGAAAGAGAGAAATGGCGGCGCCCCGATGCTACTACTGAGCCCACTGAGAGAGAGAGCAAAGGAAGGAAGGCAGTGTTTGGAAGAAGCTTTTTTTTGGTCAGAGAGACAGAGACTGAATAAAGGGAAAAAGGAATAATAACAATAAAGAACAAAACTATGGGGAACACAAGAAAGAGGTCGCGACCGACCACCAGTCCCTTCATCTCTTCGAGGACCCGGTCCTCTGCGAGAATAAACGAGCCAAACTCTGAGGAACATCATGTAAGATAAGAAAGAAAAGCAGCTTCGCTTTTAGACTTGTTATAAGAGGCACGCGGACGTCTCGCTCGACAAAAATGAAGTGTCAGGATATATTTTTTCCAGTTTAAAATAAAGACGGTATTTAAGGTGTTTGATTTTTGTCGAGCGGCAGGGCAGACGCTCCAGCGACTTAGTATAACAATAAATGAGCCGGTACTGTACTGTGTGCTCTCTTTTCTTGTGACACCGGCGGCGGGGCTACAGCTAGCTGGCTGTGGCCTTCCGAGGTGTTTTATAGTGAAATATTAACAGCAAACACTATTTTTCCGTGCGTGACACCGGCTGAACCCGGTAGAGGGGCGTCAGATGTGTTGAATGCATTGCCACAAGCTCGGGTTTTGCATAAAAATAACGTTCCACCAGTCCGTTTTCGCAGACGGGTAGCCCGCCGTCAACTCGTGGCTTGACTAGCTGCAAGTTCAGCTTCCTTTGTGTGTGTTTGGGTAATTTTTTTGCCCCGCCTTGGTGTCTTATTATTGTCTATCTATAAAATAATGTCAGCTCCACTGGGTTGGAGGACACTGTGCGCTTTCGTGGCATGAAGCACGTTAGAAAATGTAAAATTGTATATATTTTTGGTGGAGGTTTGCTAAAAAGGCGACGTTAAAGGCAGCATCGGGGAGAGCTAGCTGACCAAGCTAGGCTGTTGTATGTGGGGGAAGGGAGTCCAGGTTCACACAGTTCTTGGCTGGCCCACGTCCTTTATTTAGCGTTAGAAGGATGTCGGTTGAACTCGGTGAACTTATATTTTGCTGGACCAGTACCACCATACCGTTGTGTTTTTTTTACACACTCGTGGGTCGAAAATGACAGCTATGACAGCCTTTTAGATGTGGCAGTATTTAGGTTGACGATCTGACCTGGGCTTGCAGTGACAGTCTTTTGTCTGCACACTGTGCACACAGGCAGGGTCTGAAAATGTAAACAAACATTGAACTTTTGTTGAGGACAAGGAAGCCAGTCTTTGCTGCGAGACACAACAAGGCATACGTGGTTGACATCTTTCATTTGCGCTATTTAGGATAGTTTTAATAGACTGACAAAGTGTTTAGCTTTAATAATTAATGGGCTGTTTGGCAAAGTTTTGTGCGTTGAGGTTTGCCCTGCTGTCGATGTGCTTCAGAACACTGAGTGTTGCCTTGCTTCAATCTTTGAGAAGTGTAAGCCAGATTGCTGGCAAATAAAGAAATACTATATACATATACTATATACACGCCTTCGTACACTACATGCACAGACATCAAGGAACTGGTTCATTTTTAACACTTTATTTGATTGGTTTGGTGTTGTCAGGATCACTATCTAGGCTAACATGACATCTATAAAAGAGTAAATCATTTAGACAGATTTAGGGGTGCAACAATTAATTAATCGTAGATGAAAAGAAAATTGAAATAGTTGCCAAATAATTTAGTAATCAATTAATCGGATTGGCAACTAATCACTGGAGTTATCATCTGTGTTTCCCACCCTAGCCATAGTTCTTTCAGTGTTAAGTGTAACTAAGGAGGAGGAGTGAGCATATCACTCCTCTTACAATCTGATGATGGTTGTAGTCGGACATGAACAGTAGCGACTGCAAAGCAAAATATGACACATAACGATGATAATAGTATCAAGACCAAAACACAAGGCCTGAAAATTAATTTTGAAATTGCTTGATTTAAACATGTGTTTGTTTATAGTAGCCTAATCAGCAGTTAATCAATTGTACTTTTGTTAGGTATAACATGTTTAATAATATGGTTTTATAAGTTAATACTTAAAGAAGTGTCATAATCCGATTAATCACTTAAATAAGCGGGCTATGAATCAGTTATAAAAACAATTGTTACTATCAGCCCTAGATGGATTCAAGAATTAATGACTAAACTGCACACCTTAATAAAATTCCCATGTGTGCTGGTCTATCGATGTGCAATGCACCTGATGTTCTTTTCGTTCTGTTGTTGTTGCATGGAAACAGACCCTTCCCAAGACATTGCAGTGATTGCCTTGTATGTTCTTTTGAGGGTCTATGTTGTATTTGTTTCAACAGAACTAGTATTGACAGGACAGGAGAAATTGGTAGAGTTCTATGATTGATTCGGACCAAATATTGTTGGACATATCTCGCCACTTGCACTCTCAGCCCTGCCCTGGCTGCATGTTACATACTCTAATGTCCCCTTTGAACAGCTCGTCGTCCTACTCTCTTCATTGGTGATGTTGGTATCTACAGTAATAGTAAAGATGTGCCCATAATGCATGTCATAAATACTGTGGTTTGGACAAAGATTGCAATGATAAAGCTTGGCATTTATCTGTGGCGCTTCATGAAGTTAACAAAGGGCGAGTTGCATGAGACAGCCACGCTTTTAGTGACAGTTCATATCCATCATGTGGGGTCAAGTGAGGTTGTTGCAAGGCAGAAGAATAGATGGGCTGGGTATGCTGGTTGACGTTGGTTACAGTACCAGAAACACGCTGTCATCTTAAAGTATAAGTTAAATGTAAGCTTTTCTGACTGATCACTAAATACACATACCTACAGGTTGTGTAAAGGAAACAATCTGTCTCTTTAATTTCTCACACTTAACCAAGGTAGGGGAAGTGATTTGAAATTCATGGTGTAGTACCAGCCTGGTGCACTAGGGGCCCCCAAAAGTAGCTACACTATGTGAACCTGCTGCTCTCTCCTGATTGGAGGAGAATTGTGGTGACCTGGGGAACTTTTATTAGCTCCTCTGCTAACGTGGGGGAGGGGGAAACTCCATATGTGGTTTCCACACCTTATAATAGAGCATTTTAACAGAAAAAAAATATTTTTTGGGTGATATCTGACAAAAGTGAAATCACTTCCCCTACCTTTAACCAAGCAAAAGACCCACATGCCATTTGTCCCGGTCGAAGACGTGATTATTTCTGCATGATTTATGTTCTATCATGAGGTACCAATGGTATAGTGAGCAAGTGATTTATGCTTTTACCTAGCTTTTACCCATTGACGGTCATGGTATATGTGCCATAGATCTACATAGCAGTGTAAAGACTCCATCCTTTAAACTCACTAAACTGAGTAAGGACACAATCATCCCTGGAGAGTGACTCTGGGCGTCCCGGGATACAATACTGTACTCAGTACTATACTCTAACAGCATTGAAGTAGTAGGACTCATAAAATGTCCTTGCGACCCATCTAAAAGACCACTCTTTGCGTCATGGGACCCATACTGTGCATTGAAAACCTATTTAGAGCCCTTATTTTTGTTCTCCAAACACCAAAAGACATAATTGTATACATTCTTTCGACTCTCATTCACTTTCTGGTTACATAGATAATCAGATTGTTATGGCTGTTGAATTGACGCTTTGTTTGAACTGCATGCAAGCAATATACACAATGGCTAGATTTTGCCTTACAGGAATCACTAAGGGAAATAAAGTACCTTGTGCACACAGCTGTTAGCCTGAACTTTAGCTTAGGTAATCGTTGGCCGCACACACTCACTACAATATCGGGCATCTTGATGCTGTCACAGACACATGTCCACATTGCTGAAAAAAGAGTCAAAGGGGGTTAAAAAGTTGCTACACACTGTTGTAGGCTATGATAATGACTAAGTCCTAGCATTGTCTGAAAATTTGGGCCATCACACAGCAATGTGGCTCAAGGCAAAGGTGTTGCTTATGTTAAAAAATGAAGGAATGACCATTGTCTGTGTACTGTAATTGAAATCATGGCTTTGGATCATGGAAATCATGGCTTTGGATATTGGTGAAAAAGGTGTATTTACATTATATTGTATGTATATTAATTAACATGTATGTACCATTGATTGTCAGGGTGCAGTGCTACTGTGCTCCAACCAGTTATTTTGAGAATGTAATGCTTCATCAAGTTTGTATAATAATTCAGCTTCAAATTTCAAATGAAAAGTGACAGCCGTTTTAGCTCACTAGTGCAGTGCTTATTGCAAAAGGCTAATGCTGAGCAGGGATTTGCTGATGTCAGCAATCTCTGTATTGGCCGGTCACATTCAGTAGCAGAAAAGACAGGAATATTTCCCCTCCTGCTAAGTTAAGAGGGAACTTGGGAGTTTCAGACTAGAAGTTACCATCCTGTTTAACAAAGTCTTTCATAGAAATGTTATTTATAAATGGCAGACAACAACCAGCTCGTTCTGATGAATTGGAAAAAGGTGGACACTATTGTAATGTGTGCTGCTTATCAGTGGGTCTTTGTTTTGAGTTGTGCTTTCATGTGAAATATACCCATTCTGCAAACAATCAATTAACCATGAGCTTGTACATTGGCCATTGTTCCTTTTGGTGTCATAGTGTAAGTAATTTGCACTATTTGTAACATAAATGTAACTTCTCTGTATATGTTGAAGTTAAACAATTAATCAGTGAAATGTTATGATCATGACAGCCCTACAATGAGCTTGCCACTTTAAAGCTTGCCACTATAACAGTAGGTCCTTAGAATGGCTAGTTAAAATAATGAGTTTTCTTATCTTCATTGGCTGTTATAATTTACATTCTAATGATTGAAATGTCATGTTATGAATTATTTTAATCCTTTGGCAATTATTGCGTCATGATCGGACAGGAGAATGTAGAGACTGAATGAATGAAATTTGTATTAACAGAAAAGGAGAGTTACAGTATAAGTATACACTGCAACAAAACTTGTAACAGCTTAGAGATTTACAGTTCAATTCAAGAACATCTACAACAACAACAAAAAAAACTGATTAGACACAATAGTTAAGAATCCGTGCACAAGATAATTTCTTATGTAACACCAAGCAGTAAATCAGAGGTAAAATCATAGTGGAGTAAGTGGAGTAAAAAAAATCATAGTAAAAAAGGAAAAGAGAAATACAGAAATAGGGGAAAGGGGGTGAGTGGGGGAACTGAGGATAGTGGCAGCAGGATGACAGCTGTGAGGTTCCTCGTTCGATTCTGGGCTCCCCCAGAGTTTGTGTTGAAGTGTCCTTCAAGACCCTGAACTCCGAATTCGGCGCCAACCTACACATCAGGCCGATGCGTAGTTTGGCGCCTTGAATTGTTTCCTGTTTGAAACCATGTATGAATGTGTGTGTGTGTGTGACCGGGTGAATGCTACGCACAATCTATGTAAAGTGCTTTACCAGTTACCATTATATGGAGAGGAAAGACGTGCAACACATGGATCCAGCCTGGAATCATTGCAGCCATATGTTTGGCGTACTATCCACTCACCAAGGCCAAGTGTGTGTCAAGAATCGTATAAGCTATGTTTCTTTCCTAAGATGTCTGGGATTTTATGCTGATACTGTACATTGGATTCAAAACCCATGCTCACTAGGAGTAGATGGTCTGGCTGAGCCACCAGGTGCCATCAGTTTCAAAGGTCCCCCCAGAATCGTATACAGGATACCAAAGAAATGGACATGCTTCATTTGCTTTCATGTAATATCAAATTATGCATTTGCAGATGATCTGGACTGCAAAACATTTTATAAGTCATGGCGGCATGCCACTTGTAACTGCATTTTTAAAGTTAATGTTAAAGCCCTTTTCACACCAACTCCCTGCGTCCAAACGGATGCTACAGTTAACGCTAAAACGGTCTTGAACCTTTGGTGTGATATGGTTCATGCGTTGAATCACAAAGTGTGTTAAGATACACGTATCACACCGACATAGTCTTGTTAGGACCCAAGGAGTTGCAAGGTGGCCCTTTGATGTGAAAAAGTTTTAAGTCTGCACTCTGTAACTTTCATCAACTAGCTGGGATCCGAATCCCAGTCCCCCGAGAAAGCGCTATAATGTTTACCACTGAGACAAAAGAGCACAGGATCTACAAGCTCTAAATGCCATCATCGGTGATGCGCCAGCATGCAACTAAAGGCTTAACTGGCTCATTCAAACCGTTCCTTTTTAAAGTTGTGTTGTTATGCTCATCTGACTCTCTTCCTCTTCTGACTTTGTGGTGTCCCTCTGCTCTACAGAAAGAACCTAGCAGTGATGTGAGCAGTCCCAGCAGTCCACGGTTAACCCCAGCCACCAAGAAGACCCGTAGACAGATTTCCTCCACTCCCAGCTCTAGTGACACATCTCCCTCTCCTCAGACCAAGGGTCAGAGGGTCAGCTGGGATCTGCCCACCTATCGGACTAGGTAAGACAACGCTGCACTGCATTCACATTTCTTTTTCTCCCACATAATTTGCTCCGGTGTGCTACATCAAATGCTGACATACCGCTGTCTTTTTTGACTTGACATTGTTAAAATTATATTAGGAATATTTGACTTGTTTCCATTGTTTCTTTATCTTTTCCTTATACCTTTCTTGAAACTGCTACTGTTTGTGTGCCAAGTAATTTCTTCTTTTAAAATGTTTTAGGGCTTCTTATGCCTTTATTGATAGTTATTTAGACAGGAAAAGGGATGAGAGATGGGGAGTGACACATGGTGTGGTCAGGCTGGCCGAGGTGCCAAGACGGCTGAGCTAACCGTCCTTCTTTTTAAAGCTGTGGACATGTTCTGTGACAATTATTTGCGTTTTAACCTGAATCTCAGCTATTTTGAAAATGTAAAGATATCTACAATGTAGACTCTAGATGAGTGTAGTCTGTGTCTTAAGTCCTGCAGTGGAAAACAACTTCTGTGGTGGCACAGAACTGTCGTTGTTTGATGCCGTTTAAGGTGCGTTACTGCCACCTTATGGTGGTACTAACATGTTACTACTACCACTAACATTTTATTAGGTGCTAGTGAAAACAAAGGGAAATATGTGAGAGCATTTTTAATAAACAAAACCTTTCATTAGAATTATCTTTTAATAATTCAATTCCTATTTGAATATGTATGTCTGTGCACATTAACAAACATGGACATAGATTTGTGTATACTGTACATACATAATTGCTTACTGTAAATGCATGCCATCATAAGTGAATCAAGCAATTACCACCACAGTTGAGCCCGGGAGTGCAAACTGCATACTGTATGCGCAAGATTATGCACCAAATGCATGAGTTTTTAATCACTTAAACACAATGCAGGTGTGCCTCCATTGCAGCGCATAGTGAGGTATGCCAGAGTGTGCTACCAGGCCAATCATTGCCCAAAATGCCCACATCACCTAGCTTGGTTTCATGTAGTGAAGAAATACTGTCACATACCAAGTGTTGGTAACTCGCTGTAAGAGCGTAAACATAGAATACGCACATCGGCTGGGTGTTGGGCTAAAATGGACTTCAGCGGATAAGAGATGGTGCCCGCACACCACTGGTAACAAAAGACTATCTTTATTAATTGCTGTCACACAAAATCACATCTACTTTGTCCGGTGGTGGACAGAGGATTGGTGGACATACTTTTATTTCTTAGTGACGCTGTCAAATGAATACTTAACCATATCTTGGTCTAGTCTTCCTATTTCCCTGCTGATGATAATGCTATTACCGTATGTAATGATATTCTCTCAGTTCTTTTAATGTGAATTATACCTGTGCACAGGTGTTTAGCACCTTCCCTTGCTGTGTAAATTGGCCTATTGAACTGCAACACCCGCTGCTGCTTTCTTTAATTTAACACCTGTAATGTTCTCACTCTGCTAATGACTCGCAAGGCATGCCGACACTTTATAGACTGTTGACACCATGTATGTATGTTTTCTCTACAGGTTGTCCTCTCGCACAATGCAAAATGGTCATGGTAATGACACTTTTTTTCTTTACACATTTACATGTACTGTATTCATAGAGTCAAATTTGACCAAATACCTCTATGATGATAATATTGCATTTTGACAATAATAACAGATTTTCTTAGCTGATCTACAAGCTCACTTGTATCCAAACTTGTATCCAAAATCCTCAGCGATCTCTACTGAATACTATTCAGTATATAGTATACTATACTAATATATTTCTCAGCCCTAGTATTCATGCAGTGAAGATTACACCTTTGGTGACTATTTGGAAGTAGTACACTGTCTGATTTTGACTTTATAGGGAGGTTTAGTTCTAGACTATACTGTATACAGTATATACTTCGCAGATTATGGAATAGTTATGTGACACTACACGTTACCAAACCCCCACTATCGTTTCTTGTCAGTGCTGTCTGGTAGAGGCAATTAACGTATTTAGCAGCCGCTCTTAATCTAGAGCAACTTGCGAGAATAAAAACATGGTAATTCTTCATGTACATACGAATCGTCATCATGAGTCAGACATGAACTAAGAACATAATAGCAAACATGCTTAAAAATAATCATTCATTATAAAATTGAACATGGTGTGTTAAGTTAGAGCAGCATTGGAAGATATGTGTCTGAGATTCTGACCTGAAACTCTGTTCATGCTGCAGCCACCAGAAGTGATCACTCTCACATGAATGGCCATGTGGAACCCAGGAGGAGAGGCTGTCGAGTGAGGAAGAGCCAGTTTGAACACCTCAACCAGTCACTGCTGTTTGACCAGCTGGTCAACAGGTAGGTTGAAATTAGGCCTGCACAACGCAGGGAATCGGAGATAAAAGCAGTGTTACAAATATTTGAATTATATTCAAGCTAAAACAGCTTCTTAAAGCTGTCCTCGTGGGCATAGTACTAAATAGCATTGGGTATTTCTTTGAAGCAGCTTCATGCAGGACTTGGTTTCCATTGCACTTCTTATTCGTATTTCTTTCAACCGTCTGTGCATTACTACTAGAAATGTCTTTGGAATCAATTGTCACAGGCACATTCATAAATGGTTGTTTTATGCAAGCTTCATCCTTGAATGTGGCACTTGGGATATTTTGTTCATCAAAAACATTTCCTAAGAACATCTTATCTGGGGACAGGGAGTCGCACTCCCTTTTTGAACAAGAGCTCTTTTATGGTTCAAGGTCTTTTAGAACAGAGAGAAACAATGTATAATTCAAAGCATGTGGAACAGTTTTAGTTTGTTTTTTGAATGCGAGAAATGCAAGTATTTCACCCCTAAGTCTCAAAAGGGAAGTTGACAGGGAAAAAATATAACATTCAAAGAATGGAAAATCAAACTAATTGTCCTACCCGATTTCATCAGTGCAATACTATTGCTGTCCATATCCTAAAGCCTACATTCTATGTTTTGCTAAATTATTTTATAAATAATTTGCCAGGACAGATACTATTGCTGGCAGGCTAGCTCTAGCCCACAGACTGCCTGTTGGGCTGTACATGCAATGTTTGCATGATATACTGTAATTATTTTGTTACCAAAACATTTCTGTTATCTGTAAGACAACATGTGCCAGGCACATTGTTATACATTCGCGAACTACAGTTAAGAGCGTCGCGCATAGAAGCTGAACCCCAGCCAGGTGGCGTTTTGTAACAACAGCAGTCCATTATCATTGTCAGGACCCCGGGACTACTATGCAATTCAGGCCTGCAGTCCCTCCTGTCACCACTGGGGAAAACGCTTTCAACATTGCATGCAGCACTAGGCACTTAGGCCAAAACGGTTGTCTTCGTATATATAGTTCGTATCATGCTCAAATGCCACGAAAACCCAGTCCACCCCTTGGTGTTCACTACAGCACGCGAATAGGCCGCCCATTGCGCACCTACACCGTCTCCAAATAACTGTATAAATCTATAAATGCAGCACATCTTTGTGATCAGGCGCCCGATGCGGACACCTATTTTCCACCGAAGCACGGAGGGTTGTGATGCGAAGGGGGCGTGGCTCAGCCATCGCTCCACAGCCATTCTCACTGTCACACTACGCATCGCCATTATACAAGGAACACAATGCCACAGCGACACAAAACCAAACAGCCGAGCTTTAATGATCATAAATCCATTTATTTGACATTGTTCTGCAGTAATACTACGCCTACAGCATAAACGCAACGCGACCTTATGAAAACTATGTATTTTCCAACTCCGCTGTCACCCTATTCAGACTGGATGAACAGCGCGGGAGCTCTCAGTTTTAGGCTGGATGAACAGCGCTCGAGCGCTCAGTTTCTGACCCCCCATTGTCGCAAGTCTGCTCTTATAGTAGACACGGTAACTGGAAAAGTCGGCCCGGCTTTTCCAGTATTCGTAGACAGAGTTGCGCCAACTCCGTAGTACAGTCCAGGCACATTATGGCGGTGGCATAAAACACTACCATTCTAACGAACGGCTCCGGTCTACTCAACACACCGTTCATTTTTACACTGCTTTTTCAAACGGACGTATTTCAAACGGACGCATTTTTGCGTGTCACGGCGTGCGTGGATTTTACTTCCCTGGACCATATACTATGTCCCGGGGACCACCCGTGGTCCTTCAGAGGGCTCCACGTGGTCCCCAACTACATGATGGAAAGTTGGTTAACCACACGTAAACGTTTGCCAGCGGATCTATAAGCCTCCATTTGGTTACCAACTTTACCAAATGTCGCATCATTTAGCTGGGGACCACCTGGAGCCCTCTCAGGAAAAAGGGATAGTCCCCGAAGTATTTGCATAACGATAGGCTATTAGAAATGTCTATTGTTCTCCACTGGCCGTCAATTACAGTAAAACTGGACAACGCCACACTGTGAAGTCAAGTCCTTTGAAAGTGTTGTATTAATTCACTTCATTCTATCATTGTTGTTTATATATTAAAGCTGGGGAGGTGTTAACCCCAAGTGTGTGTACTCTAAAGCAGGGGTTTTCAACAGGTGGTCCGGGGACCACCAGTGGTCCTTGAGGCTTCCAGGTGGTCCCCAGCTAAGTTGTTTTAACAAAATGTAACTCTTTTTAATGGACCCTGGCGGGTCCATTAATTTTTACACTCTCAAGAGTTACAATTTCCATCATGCGAATTAGTCCAAGTCTACACAAACTAGAAGATTAATGGTCATGGACAGAAGCACAAGACATCTTTAGTTTTGGGGTCTGTGGGTCTAAAAATATCCTCAATTGGTGGTCCGTGGCTCAAATGCTGAATAAATGGTGGGCCCTGGGATGAAAAAGGTTGAAAACTCCTGCTCTGGGCTTTATACAGACTTCACTTTAACACTTTTCTATGTAGCCTATAATTACTATTATTGTTGCTACTATTACACTTTATAGTATGCTAAACAGGGGGTCCCCTTCTGTGTGTCTGTGGGGCTAAAATGACATTACTTGGTGGTCCGTGGATCCAATTCTGAACAAATAGTGGGCCCTGGGCTACAGTATAGTACAATGGAATACAATAGTCATTTAAATGCCCACCACCCATATTTGCATTCTTCCCTTCTGTGCATGTTGGATGGGGCTAGAGTTTTGCGGCCCGAAGGGCCGCAAAATTCTAGTAATAATGTTATACATTGTTAGTAATAAGAATGGGGAAATAAAGCATAACTTAGAATGCATCTTCAGATCACTCAACATCAATTTGTCATTTCAATTCAACATCTATCCTAGCATGGCAGCCACAATGCTGTCAATTTAGAGCCAAACATGTAGATTTAATTGTGTCCTCTTAACAGTGAAAGGCAGAAAGTGTAAGTGGAACTTAGGCATCCCTGGATGTTGAATACAATTTAGGTTCACCTGATTTATTTTGGCAGACATACATTGCCTTTGATTTGGACACAACAAATGAGAGGAGAAAAAACAGGCACTTGCCTTCCCCATACGTATTTATATTTGGCTTCTGATTCGGCACGTCCTGTTCCCCTTCTTGCTAAAACAAGCTTGTCAAACTCATTTTAGATTTCATGAGCAAACCTGCTCCCACAGCTTTCGGTACCATATAAATGTAATAGTTTCCCTTCACAAACACCATTTCTTATTACGGGTTATGTGGCAAGAACTTATTTTATTTATGAACACAATTATCTACTTAAACCTTCTATTGTTAGTAAACTTGACCTGAGTTGGCTCTAGTCTGTACCTCAGTTTCCTCTCTACATATCTCTACAAATCTCTAAACTAATTTTCAGTTTGTAGATGTTTTCTTTTTCAAAATGATCTGAGATTTTAATTTTGCCCGATTGTTTTGGGAGTAGTGTTGATATAATTGGTTACTTGCCCACACTCTCAATTGCAGGATATCTTTCAAAGCTTACACTGAACTTCAGTTGATTTCATTTGGAGTACCGCCGGCACATCTGATGCATCTGACGGCAAGCGAAAGAGTGCGAATTTCCTCTTGAGCTGTGTGTACCTATCTATGTTGTAATTATTCCCACGGGCGACATGCACAGACTGCAAAGAGGGAAAATTAAGCAATCTGCTTGCTTTTGGAGAGTTGCATGTCCCACAGGCCCAATTTAAGTTTAAAGGCCTGAATGCTGTTGTGGTATTCCGTAGCAAGTTTATTGTGACCTTGCATATTAACATTAAGCACTTTGAGTGTGGTGTTATAAACTTTGCAAAGAAAAGACAAGGGTGGTTAAATGTAGTCTATTGTTTTGTAAATGCACACAACAAGCTGGCGGCAAAGCCAGAGGCACAGTGTTGCAACAAGGGAGAGAGAGTGTTAAAAGCTCTACTACACAGATATAAATTGTAATAAATCAATTACGGTTCAAGTACAAGTTAAGGAAGGTGATTATACAGCGTTTGTACCAGTTGTGTGACTGACTGGGTCTTTTTCTTTTTGCATTGTGTGTAGCACGGCAGAGGCAGTCCTCCAGGAAATGGACAACATCAGCAGCATCAGACAGAACCGGGAGGTGGAGAGGCTTCGGATGTGGACTGGAGATACAGAGGAGGTGAGTGCCTTTAACAATATGTATGGGAACACATGCAGCTCCCACGTACTGGTAGGTTAATAGGCACATGCTGATATACGTTTGTATGAGTCAGCCCAAAAAGTTAACATAAGTATAATTTAAGGCATTTGAAATAACATGAAAATGTTACATTTCATGATTCCAATTCAGAAACAAAAAAATATAGTTCTGGACCCCAATTCAATTATAGCAAAAATAGCCATTAGTCAAGCTTGTAGATCTGTTATTTTTTCTACTTTTGTGTCACATAGAATGATGAATGAATTAGGGCATTCATTTATGAAAAAGTTAAAATTCCGAGATGGAGGTTTCCGCCCCGACAGCATAATACACTCTGGAGTGGAGTGAGTGTAGAAATGATGGTGGCCCTCTCTATCATCAAAGGTGCCCGCCCCTGAATCTACAGCTATGATAGGCTGTAGACCAGACGGTACCCCAGTGTCCTCTTACAGAATACAAAGAACATTGTCCCTGGAAACTGTGGGGTTTGCTTTCAGAATGACAAATGGGGAAAGGTGCGAACAGTGTGTGGGTGACCCGAAAGCGGTTCTCCTCCATTTTCAGGAAAACATGGACATGTATTCCCGGGTGAAACGCAGGAAGTCCTTGCGGCGGAACACGTTCACCATGAACGCGGCGCACCACAAAGCCATGAGCAAGCCGGAGCAGGAGCCAGAGGAAGAGGAGGGCACGGAAGGTAAAATCACTTTTTCTGCGTCGCGCTGCTTATGAAATGTGTTTGTTTGTTTTAATCAAATTGTTCCAGTCCCAATTTCAATCCAATTATTTTTCAAATGGTGTTTGGTTATTACTTGCTTTACATTTGTTCCACTGCACTGTTTACTCTTGTAAAGCACGTTGTAACCTTTTTAGAGGGCTATGCAATTATGGTTTATTTCACTAAACGGCATGTAGGAGTTGGGGAGGTGGAAAAGTGTATAATAATCACATTTTCCCAAACAAATTCCTCAAAAAAACGTTCACTTGTATTGCAAAATGTAAACCGTGAACTAGTGGTCCAATTGAACAACTCCAACTGACTCATTGGAAAGCTCAGTCTGTGACGTCTGTTGTTCAGAATCCCACGGTGAGGAAGAGGAAGAGGAAGAGGAGGATGACGAGGAAGATGAAGGAGATGAAGCAGAAGAGCCAGGAGAGGAGGATGACCGTCCGTACAACCTGAGGCAACGCAAGACCGTGCAGAGATATGAGGCGCCCCCTATTGGTACGATCCTGCTGAATTAACACTTGCTTTTGGGTTTGGTTGTGACTGGCCTGTGTTTTATAATTTCACCTCTTGAACCACTTTTATTGAGTTTTGGTTTCTGATGCTCTTCCTCCTCTGTGTTTGCCCCTCTCAGAGCCTGTAAACAGAAAACAGAGCAATCCATCACTGTTTGACACCCACAGATCCCCGGCAAGGAGAAGCCATATAAGGTCTGTACCATGACTTTTGTGAAAATTAGTAGCATTAGTATGTTAGATGGTACATGAAGTTATGTATCATACTGTGCAATCTGAAACATCTGCTGCAACCAAGGTGCTGTTAGTCCTCACATAAGCAACCACTTTTTGAATAATGTGTGAGTTCATATGCATGAGATTCAATTTCTCCAAAGTTGAGGACATAACTCATTATCTATGCACCACACCTTATGCATAACACAGCCATCAATCATCCTTTTGTGGTCAGGAAATGTACAGATTACCGTGGACGCTCTCACCAAGCTACCCATCTTGTAGGACTCAAGCAGAAGATGTACTGTGTGTTCTTACTGCCTTTGTCTAACTATTATAGCAGCAGATGATTTTTTTTTTCGTGTATGCCAGTTAATTTCCTACCTTGGTAAAAGAAGGTTCAATGGAGTTTGTGCCAACATTATGTTCTGTGGCAGAGGTGGTAGCCGGGCATTTGCAAAGCCTAATCACTTGATTCAGTATGTTTAATTGGTGGCTGGATGTGTTGCGATTTTACTTGGACTTGTCCAGTGCAAACTGGCAAAAAAATATTTGCGCAGCATGCAGAGAGAGAACGAGAGAGAAAGAATGAAAGATGTATTGAAGCAGAGCCTGTGTGTCACATGTCTGAGGGGGAGAGAGAGAAAGAGAGTGAGACTTGCCAGCACATCACGGATACAATTATTTTATGGAAAGTACTCTTTTTCTGGCAAAAGGAATGTCGCAATTGATAAGATGACAGGCATATTTTAATGGTTGATATAGCTCCTGCAGCGAGTTTTGTGCGATAGAAAGAGGGAGATGGCACGTTAACTGAAACACCTCCGCTTTATAGTTGCAATTATTTTATGGAACATTCTCATTTCTGGCAAAAAAAAGAGTGTCACATTTGATGTCAAATGTTGCAGACGAACAAAATTCACTTGTGAAAACCCTGCCAATTGCAGAAGTATGTTCCAACAACTCACAGAACTGCATTCATTATAGCATCAATCACATTTTTGTGACAAGTAGGCTATAATGCTATAACATTATTCATTCCAGTATGGTAGTTTTACTTCCTCATGCAAGCACAGAACAGTGGCACGAGCAAATCTTTATGGGCAGTGTGTTTGGAGAAACTTTAAACATGAGAACGTCACCTGACCCCAGCTGACCAGACAGATGTCAGGACTCAGGACAGGCCTAACAGTAGACTAAGGGCTCCATTTTCGTTACCATCTAAACCCCTTATCCTAAACCCCTTATCATCTTTTTACTATTTTGAAAA
>CM076983.1:35703626-35838626 GCA_039105355.1 Benthosema pterotum | reverse complement strand
TCCATTTACAGACATAATGGAAATAAATACTGTCCAATAGACAAGGCGGCCCCATGTGTTGGTGATTGTATCTGTGTATGTATAAGAGGGACACAGAGAGAGAAGAGTCAAGTATCAAGTAGGCCCTACTGTAATTTCCGGATTATAAAGCGCACCTGAATATAGGCCGCATCGGCCAAATTTAGCGAAAAAAAAATCAATTGTGTAGATATACAAGCCGCACTGGACTGTTAATTAATTACCATAAGTAAGGTAATTACCATATGTAAGGGTTCTTGCACAGATGAGATTGTCGGCAATGAAATGCTGTTTGAGAAGCATCCTTTTTATTATTTAAACGACTTCAAGAAAAAAAATGCATTTGTAGTCTATAACTCATTCGAGTGTTTTAATCTATAGTGCACAGAACGTGTACTGTGCCGTGAATTGTATTGTTTCAGTCATACACGTGTAACATTTAACTGCACGTGCTGTATGTAATTAACCGCTACAGCCATAGACCAGGGACGGATCTAGGCATAGACATGGGGGGCAATGCCCTCTAAACGCCCTGACTGCCCCACCAAACATGACGGAATGCAAACAACGAAAACTTCAAAGATATTTCAAATCAAAAGCTTATAGCGGTAGTTAAACATTGACTAACTACAATTGTGGCACCACTAAACCAACTGCCATTTTCGGCTGCCCCCCCGATTGAGAAATATTACATCCAGGCCTGGCCATAGAGCGTAGCCAGAGATAGCCTACTCAAACTCCGAGCACTTCAAGAAACCAAATGAGCGCTTGCGGGTCCATTTGGTTTTCATGAAGTGAACGGAGTTTCACTTTTACTTTTACTCAAAAAGTTACCGTACATCTGGTTAACCAACTGTCTATCATTTAGCTGGGGACCACCAGGAAACCTCTCAATGCGCTCGACGAGGCGACATCAATGTAATGTGACTTTTTTAGGTCTTTTTTTTCGCCACGTCCTCCTGATCGAGCTGCTGCTGGGCAGGCTGGGCAGCCCAGCCTTTCGAAACCCGTTCGTGATCGTGGATGTTTTCTGACACTTTTCCACGCAGTCAGGACCCACTGCCAGACTTGAGAAAAAGTTGCTTTCCGCATGCGACCAGTTTTGGTGAAAGATTTCTCGCCGCTAGTCATCCAAGCCTGTTTTCAAAGTGGCGAAGTGCCACTTTGAAAACACGGTTCACATGATGTCCAGGGGCTGCAGGTGCTTCGTTGTGTCCCCAGGAATCACGGCAGAAATCGAGCACGATTTCACAGAATATATGGGCCCTCATGCTGTCCAAAACAAGCTTTTTTTGGCACGTGTTTTTTTTTGGCAGCGGCGGCGACGCATTTAGTAGTGTCTGTCTTTTCTATAGTGCGCCTCCGCGTAAAAGAAAATGGTGCCAGTCGCCTGGAGAAGATCGATCCACACATTTTTGAATCGATATCGTGTTTTTGAGCGTGAATCGATATTGGATCGCTGGATCGATTTTTTTGAACACAGCCCTAATTGTAGTATGTCATGTGAACAATCTTGGGTGTTATTGATTTTCTGACGTGGTTATGGAGAGTGTGTTGGTGGATTTATCAATATGTATTGATCATTGCACCCACTGATAAAGAAATGGAGATAGGGTTGAAAAACAGTGTGGGGTGTGCTATTAACAATATGAAGTGTGGTGAGACTGTGGTTTGAGTTTCTTTTTTTTTGCTTTGCTTCATCAGGCGTACTTGATGAGACCATCCATTATTTTCTTTGATGAAATTGACGGTTTGGCACCGGTTCGCTCCAGCAGACAGGATCAGATACACAGGTATGGCTGATCTCACCGTATAACTCTTCACCCAGCACCCGCACCTCTCACTCCCAGTTCTCTGTCTCACTTTTCAGTAAGAGGAAGCAAAAGAAAGCTTCTCACTCTTTACTCATGACGAAAGTTGTTACATATTTGTTTGTTGTTGAGGATATTAGTAATTACAAAAAATGTAAATAAATAAATAAATAAATAAATAAATAGATAATAAATCTACATTGATTGAAATTGATTGTCCAATATAGGACAGCACAGTGTATAGCAGACAGACAATTGAGCAAAGTCAGAGAGTTAGAAAAGCCACAGAAGCAATTATATTGTGGAAGAACTATTTGGTCTTTTTGCCACCAGCATGCCCAGGTATGTGTCATGGCTGAGGCTGGGCCTTTCTTTTCTTCCAGTTCCATAAAAGTTTGTCCAAGCTGTTCGGAATCTGTAGATGAACTTTTCAGGGGCATTCTACTACTGTTTCCTATAGGGAAGGTCTAGTAGCAGGGAAGGGAATAGTACATATCTATGAGTCTCTATGCATATTCTGTCATTACCCAACAAACTGTACTGTGAATTTGAAATTCTAAAAACATGACTGCATGAAATGGAAACTAAAAGAAATAAATGCAGTCGTTTTGTTGTACTCTTTAAACTGTACCACATCCAGAAGAATACCCTGTGATTGGGAAGCATTGCAGTGTTGAAGGAAACTGACAGCTAAGGAAAGGGGAGTTTTAAAGTATAAAATATCATGTTCATTTTTTTTCTTTACAAACAAGAGAGAAATATCAAATATGCATGCTGCTGGTACTAGATACGAGCATGCAATGTCGGGAGGTTCTGTACCCACTACCCAGTACAATTTTAGACTACCAGTATTTTTTCATTGTCGACATACGTTGAGTATTTTGTTAAGTCTTCAAAATGCATTGTTGAAGTACAACGTAACTTTGTGGGATTTGTAGTAAGGTCCATACTATTATAATATAATCCCTTGTTTTATTCTGTCTGGTAGGTTTCCTGAGTCGCTGGCCAGTATAGCAACAGGAAACAGGGAATAAAATGATAAATTCAAGCGCCAATGAATGCCAAATGACAACATTCAGGATGAAATCATGCCAATAATCCCAGCCAACAGGGGATTTTATCCATGTCGCTGCATTGGCGAATCCTGGTTGGTCAGGGTTGCCGGTTCAGTGTGGAGTGGTGCTGGGAGAGATATAGATTTTTTAGCACGTGCTACACTCTCCACTCTAGCGGAGAAACTCCTCACTGTCTGTCAGGTGGAAATAAGCGGCTTGTGATGCCATGTGTATCAGAGGAGATATGGCTGTCCACATGCTCCACAGGCCAGCTGTGTGGGGCTAGCATTTATCTACTTGCTGAATTGTTTGTGTTCAGTCATATACAGTACAATACATACCATCTGTTCCGTGCTTCCTCTCCCCTTTCCAGTTCTATCGTGTCCACTCTGCTGGCTTTGATGGATGGCTTGGACAGTAGAGGGGAGATAGTGGTCATCGGTGCTACCAACAGGCTTGACTCTATCGACCCGGCACTTAGGAGGCCCGGGCGCTTCGACCGGGAGTTTCTGTTCAGCCTACCCGATAAGAAGGTGGGACATCCAGCACAATATTTTCATTACACACACACACACAGACACACACACACACACACACACGCACACGCACACACACACACACACACACACACAGCCAGCGAAAGCAATCCTTGACCACGACGGTTTTATAACCGGCACAACAGTTTTGCATAACGATCGCAACTGTTTTCATAACTAGGGCTTCACAATTAATCAAATCGAAATCGAGCTTTCAGTATTTGAAGAATGTATGAAAATGACTTCTATGTACATAAAAAGAAAGAAAAGTGAAGTTTGCACTTTATCCATCATCTGTGTTCAATAAGAACAACCTTATCATATGTTGGAGGGAGGGGAATCAAATAAAAATATATTTAAAATAAATAATTGTTTTTTTTTTTTTGTAGTTTGATCCCCCAAAAATCTAAATTGAGGTTTCAGAGAAAAAAAATGAAATTTTATTTTCAGGCAGAATCGTGAAGCCTGAACGTTTTGCATAAGAGTCGCAACTGCTTTGCATAACAGTCAACCGTTTTCCATATTAAACCTAACCCTTCCCTCCCCCTGACCCTAAACATAACCTCAGTAAAACCTATGCCTAAACCTAACCATAACCCTCGACCATTATGCAAACCGCCCACAAGTGTTACGCAAAACGGTCAACTGTTGGCGGTTATAAAAACGTCGCAACAACCGTCATGCTCAAGGATTGCTTTCGGCCCTCCTGCGCACGCGCACACACGCGCACACACACACTCTGACATGCAGCATGTTCAAGGAGTTTACCAAACTGCTTTCCCCCCATGTGGATTTTCAATAAAACATGTAATAATTTTCGCTCCAACTTGCTTTGACACCAGGAGGATTTCTGCATATTAGAAAAAAAGGCAGTTCTTCCTTTGCAGATCACACAAGCTTTTCAACACAGGAAGGCAGCGTTGCATTATGTGTACCGCATAGCAAAACCCACAGCTCTCAGGCCTCTTCCACGGCACAGCATGCTATTTTAGAAATGAACACATACACTGCTGTGTGCACATACTCCTTCTCTCAGTTGGAGATGGAATTGTGTAATGCAGAAGTAATTGGTGCCTCTGTCATATACTCTAGGCTTTCACCAGGATCCAGCTAAGAACACAGTAATGCACCCTGGTGTTTTCCTACTCACTGCTGGTGTGTTTTTTCTTTTGTTTTTACAGATTCTATAAATAATTTCTATAACCTTTTTAAGGTAGCAGTGAGGGATATGTATCTCATCATTAGCTCTCCTGCCAGATATGATGACTATAGTGTACACTGAATGTACTCTATCTTTCTGAATCTGAGCGAATCATCGTGGACTAATGTCAATTTGTCACCTTGGTGGATAGTTTTCCCAACACAGCAGGATCATGGGTAATCAGATCTTAATCTGCATGCTGTCACAGATTTAACCTCCCCAGCAGTGAGCTCTCACTGATAAAACACCCTGCTGGTGTTGAAACTAGGCTACCTCAGAATCTCTGCACACCCCAACTTCCAAATCACTCCTACCTGTCTCTGAAGTTTGGTAGACAGTTCTTTGAGCCACAGTTGTGTGTGTTGTGAAGTGGTGAAAAGGTGTGAGGTATTGAAGTGCTCAGGTTTTTACTTTGTGGCCGTAGTTTCCAATAACTCTGGATCCATGTTGTATCATGAAACATCTGCAACTATGAAGGCCTGGGGGGGGGGGGGGGGGGCGCATCAGCTACATTAAAAACTAAGGAGATGCAAGTACCTTTCCAGAGGACCCCATTTCCCCTGTACACCAGCAATGCACTTATACTGGCAGTATCCGTAACACTAAAGTGAAATATTACAGTGGACTACAAGACAAAGCGACATAAATTGAGCGGTAGAGACGAATAAGAGTCTGTAATGTATAAATATATTACGTGCAGAAGAGGTGGAATGGTTTGGGTGTTGCAGGGATGTAGTAGAGCTGACTCTTGTGGCAGGGTGGACGTCGTAGTCACAGCCGTCCTCATTGTCTTCATCACAGTACGAATCCCCCTGAAGCAGCTGATTGTCACCGCCTGGATGGGCAAAGTTGCTTAGAGTTAACACACTGCATTGCCATATGGTGTCAGGACATCTAGATCTTTTTCAGGGAGGTGTCAGAATAAAATGTGGACTTAAACTATTCATTTCTACTGTTTGTGCTCATACGTCCTTGTCCTTCACCAAAGAGTTTGTACAGGTAGTGTCTGCTGCAAAAGCCTAAAAATGCTATCAAATTGGTTACTTTTATTCAAGCCAAGGGACGCAAACTATCTACAGTTTTTCACTCATTTGTCTATAATCAATGCAGTATAACCTGCCACATTAACTCTCAGGAGTTTACAAATGTAACCAAATGGACCCACATAATTGGGCATGTAATGATTCAGTCACCTCACAATATGATTCGACTCACAACACTTGGTTCACGATACGTGTTTTTTCTCTTAAAAAAAACAATTCTTTTCCAGATTTTTTAGTAGTATTTAAGTATTTCTCTTACGCAAATAAGGTATTTTCTTTCTTATTTAATGTTATTCAATTATCCTCTTTTCAATGCAATAGCATTTTTTTATGTGGCCTCTGCTGTTTACATTGCATCGCTCGCCTCCCATGCATACTTTGCAGTTTTTGGGTGCTCATACAGTGCAGGTGGAAATCTGTTCTTCACACTTGACCATATATGAAATGTTAACAAAACGAATAGTATAAATACACATTCCCGTTTTGTCCTATACTCGAAATCTTTAGTAATTAAACAGGTTGTGACTAATGGCTTATTTTGCTGTATGATAAATTTCAGTTCTCCCTCTCTCTCCCTCCCACTGCTTGTGTCCTTGAACTCCTGCAGGCAAGAAAGCACATCTTAGAAATCCACACACGGGACTGGAACCCAAAACTATCTGAGCCTTTTGTGGAAGAACTCGCAGAAAAATGTGTCGGTAAGAAAGGAATGGAGAATGCAATAACCGCTTGCCAGTGTAATTTACAGCTAGCCAGTGGGGGGAGCGCTGAAGGGGAAATTATGATACCATTTCGCCAACAATTTTACATCAATAGTAGCTCCGTTTCATGATATGATTTAACACCCTGTTTGTTTGTTTGCTTCTTTGCTGCCAAGCGCTGCTCCCCAAACGCAGTCTTTAATAAACACAAACATTCAGGAGAAAAACAAACAAATCACAGCCACCTTCTTCTGGGAATTGATTTAAGGTTTTACGGTAGTCTTCAGTGCAAAAGAAAATCTAGGTCACTATAATCTAACACAACACATCTTGCACCTATCCTCCATCTCTTTGCTCCCATCCATCTCTATATACGCACAATGCAAATGGTACGCAATTAGTATCATCACAGGTTGACATTGTTCATCTGAAGAAAATAGTGAATCTAGAGGATATACAGTATAATTATACACTTTATAATAAGTATGGCATATGTTAATACAATTAATGAAAATAAGAGGGGGGGTGGTGGTAATACAGGGCAGAAATATAAAAAATATCTACATGGATTTCGATTCAAGTCTGTGCTAGACCTGTCCCATTTATGGGCCTTTATTGATCCCGAGGGGGGAAGTTCAGTGAAGTAGTTTGGTTGTAAATTATTCTCTGGCTTCTCATACGTCTCAGGCTGAAATCGAACCTCAACCCAATCTATAGCACCATCGCGAAGGTATTCAACCTAATCTATAGCACTATTGGGAAGGTATTCAAGTATTGATTCCTCTGGAATCTTGTCTTGTAACCAGCAGTGTCTTATCTAGAGGTATTTAAAGTATTGTACCATTAAGTAACCCGTTATTGGGCCAGGACCTCACCTTTTCAACTTCTCCTCCTCTTTCCTTCCTTCTCCAAGGCTACTGTGGCGCTGACATCAAAGCACTTTGCACTGAGGCGGCCTTGGCAGCGCTGAGGCGCCGCTACCCTCAGATCTACGGCAGCAGCGTCAAACTGCAGCTAGACGTCGCTTCCATCGTCCTGGGGGCCGGTGACTTCAGCCGGGCCCTGAGGACCATCGTCCCAGCCTCCCAGAGGGCCCTGGCCCCCCCAGGGCGAGCCCTGACCCCTGCCCTCAGACCCCTGCTATCAAACTCCCTCTCCCTGGTTCTGAAGGCCCTGCTCCGAGTCTTCCCCCACGCTCAGCAGCACACGGACAGGGACAACACACAAGGTGAGGATCGGACCACATAATTCTCATTACTGAGATTACTTATTTGGAATTTGAGCCACGGGCCACCATTTAATTTGGCCTCCCAGACACAAAACTAAAGAATATTTTGTTGTCGTTGGATCATAAGATTTTTTCCACAATTCCGTGCATTGATGTATTGATGTGGTACCATAGGCAAACGATCTAACCCATTGTAGACTATCCCGATTCTAAAAATGTCATGAAATACTTACCTAAGTGTATTGAAAAACTTCAAATTATTGTGTAACACCATCAAATTTTTGACATTTTTTGATACTGTACATACTGTACAGAACCCCTGTAGGGGTTCCCGTCAACTAGGGTAAAACTACCACTAGGGGTTCCCGTCTACTATGGGCTAAATAACAAGACTTTTGCATTTTCTTATTGTGAAGGCTTTTTGTAAATTAAATAACGCAGATGTTGAACTCTTTCTTGAACTCACAATTACATAACAAGTCAAGAATTAAATCTCTATAAAGAGCCATTTGGTTACCAACTCATTTGGCTGGGGACCCCCTGGCACCAGCTCAAGGACCACTGGTGGTTCCCAGGCCACTGGTTGAAAACAGCTGGACCGGACTGTTATTATATGCTATCCGTCACCGTCACATGACCGCCTGGTGCTCACACTCCTGTGTTTGGTGTGCTACATCTCCTGTCTGATGCGCTTGTGTGCTCTCACACTCTTATCTCTTTGCTACTGGGTAGGAAAATTTGTCACAGCTCTGGGCCTTCTCTCTGTGCCGTGCGCTCTCTTTCTCTTTGCTCTCTCCTTCCATCCATTATCAGGGTTCTTCCATACCATTTTAAACGTACGGCAACACATATTCCCTCCCCGGCCCGCTGGGAATATGGAGGTGATATAACAGAGAGCTGATAACAAAGTCAGCTCCTCTGGTAGGACTTTTTGCTAACCCGAATACTCATAGCAGTCAATGCGAGAGTCGTTACACTAAATTAGCTCCAGCATGAGGGCTGACCAGAGGGAGATGTCTACCATGAGATCTATCTCCTTGCACCCATTAATGACTTCAATTTCCCACAGAGCCTTATCTCTCTAATAACCCGTTTCAGTTCTGCTAATAGACCAGCTCTCCTTTGATTCCTTTCTTCAGTTTCTTTTTTTTGGGGGGTGGGGGGTATTCCATGTGAGTTTTTCTTTTGTTAACACAGATTCTGCTACTTTGAGGTTTTAGTTGTTGTTGGTTTTATGGAAATGAGCCTTGAAATGTGTTCTGAGGATTGAATTAGAAATAATAACAGTGATAACCACAGTAAATCACATCCATTACGCATGGAGGCGTTTTATGGAAATGACTTCCTTTGTACTCCCACGTGGACATCTGTGTGCACGCAATGCAGTGTGTTGAACTCTAAGCAACTCTGCCCGTCCAGGCGGTGACAATCAGCTTCTTCAGGGGGATTTGTACAGCGATGAAGACAATGAGGAAGGCTGTGCCTCCATCTACGACGTCCAGCCTGCCGCATCTCCAAAGAGTCAGCTCTCCTCCTCCCCTGCAACACACAAACCCTTCCTCCTCTCCTCCACGTAAGTCCACACATCAGCCAACACATTACCAACCTCTTCGATTAGTCAACCGCAACAAACAATCTGTAGCCGTCACATTGTGTTTTGTCCTCCTCTGCCAATGTTGTCGGAAAATTTACAATTTATGCATTTATCAGACGCTCTTAATCCAGAGCGACTTACAGTAAGAAAAAACAAAATATGGTAATACATGAGATGTCTACATGAAATGCTATCCCAAGTTCCATAGGTTGAGCCTTTGCATACAGCTGTAAGGTCATCAAAGTTAAGGCAAACAGAATAGTGCTACAGGCTAAAATGAAGCCTGAAGAGGTGGGCTTTCAGTCATGGAGGGGGATTTGGCAATGAGTCGGCAGTTCTGATTGCAGTGGGAAGTGCATTCCATAGTTTTGCAGCCAGAAGGGAAAAGAGTTTGGGACGTGTGGACTGTGGAGTAGTGCTGCACGATTCCTGCTCAGGTGTCTGAGTCTCCTGGCATTTTTTTGCGAATGTACTTCCAGCTTCCCTGAGTTGGCTGCTCTGAGCACACAGGACAATCTGGCTTTCTGGCAATCCGGCTTTTCAGCAAATGTACCCCGGTTGCGCACCGACACTCTCACAATGCATTTATAAATGCACCAGTAGTCTCATATCACAATATCATTACAATATAAATTGTGTCCTCCTGTTAATGTGTTAATGCTGTTTATTTTTTAGACTAGATTGTTTGTTTGCTTGCAAATGAATGTGAGTGAATGAATGAATCCATTAAATAAAACATTTGATAAGACCGGAGGCCTTCTTAAACAGCCACATAACTGTACATTAAATGTGTGCTACCTGTCAAACAGAGGGTTGCTAAAACATCTTTATGCACTCAGTAAGCCCAAACCCACAGGGGAAAAAAAATAAATGGGTCCTGAGTGTGTATGTGTTGGTTCTGACCTACAGTATAGTTAAGTTTCAACATTCTCAGCCTGTGCTCTTGGGATGCAGTGTTAATGATTCCCTCCCCTCCCTCTCGGTCACAGCTCAGTCCTCCAACAGCCCACAGCGTACCGGCCTCGGTTGCTGCTGGCTGGCCCTCCAGGCTCAGGGCAGACCTCCCACCTGGGACCTGCCTTGCTGCACCACCTGGACAAGCTGCCTGTTCACCGGTTGGACCTGCCCACACTCTACTCTGTCAGTGCCAAGACACCGGAGGAGTCATGTGCTCAGGTAACGCACACACACACACACACACACAAATACACACACACGTGGCATCTACAAGCTTGACGCCCCGGCACTCGGTGGAGTGCATCCGTTTTATCTTTCCGGGTCGAGAACCGGGCTTCTGCTCCTGGTTTGGTCTTGTTTATCTTCAGTGCATTATTCTGTGTTGCTGAATGCAACACTGCCACCTAGTGCACACATGCGTTAGCATGATGAGACAATGCATGATCAGACACACAAGAGAACATGTGGGTGTCTATGGACTGGTCGAGCATATAGCTTGTTAATAGTTTGCATTAGATGGAGTAGCAAAGCTATATCAAGAGAGTAAGTTATTGCATGTTCCTCCTTCAAAAGATAACATTGTTCCTAATGGATAAATGATTACCCTTTTTCATTTAATTACCATACCATTTAATTGCACAAAATAAATCGCTCAATTTTGAAATGAACTATAACATATCAGCATTTGACATACAGTAATACACTAACTTTAATATAATATATAACACAATGCTAATAATTAAAGCTATAGTTAGTGATTTCACTTAAATCAAATATTGTTATTTTTTGTGGTGACCATATAAGGAGTTCCACCCTTTCGTCCAATCAGGACGAGGGGCCTTCCTCCAATCAGGGACGAGTGGGGGTGGGCCTTGGTGTACAACGTGCTGTTGGCCTGTTGCACCCCCCCCCATACCCCCCCCAACCCACTGTAGAGCGCACGCATGTGCACATTTCATTATCCTTTAAATTGTTTCTCAACACTTTGCGAGTTGTAAAAGTCAAGTGGTGAGCTGTCCTGTGTTGGTTCACAGTATATGAGCACTACTATCTCTCTCTGTGGCCACCCCCCAGGTGTTCAGAGAGGCCCGTCGCAGTGTGCCCAGTGTGGTGTTCATGCCTCGCGTGTCGGAGTGGTGGGAGGCGGTGAGCGACACGGTGCGGACCACTTTCCTCACGCTGCTGCACGACGTGCCGTCCTTCTGCCCCATCCTGGTCCTCGCCACGGCCGAGACGCACTACTCACAGCTGTCCCACGAGGTACGCGCACACACACACACACACACACACTAAGGAGAGCCTTTGGAGGGGGAGCGTGTCGTTCTATCTATTCCAGTGCGATCCCAAGTTGCGTTCCCATGACGTCACTGGCACTTGGAAATAGTAACATTACCAATACCAATGGCTGAAAGTTTAAGAACAATAAAGACCAAACATCTCCAAATGTCTGTAAAATAAGTTGAAATTGACAATAACAACACAGAAACTTTGTTTTTTAATCATAACTTAATATTTCATTTTAAATAATATATTACACAGAATTTGCTGTGGCAAAAGTATTGACACCTTGAATTCAATATTTGTTAGCACATCCTTTGGTGAAAATGACTGCTGTCAAACGCAGTCTATGTGATTTACCAAAAAGCTCCAATTTGGTCTCATCTATCCACAGGACATTTTCCCAGAAAGGTTTTTGCATTTCGCACGTTGGATACAGGAACATAAAGGTCTCTGGAGATGGACTTGTAGCCTTGAGATTGTCTATGCTTTGCTTGCTACAATCTTTTCTTTGACTTCCTCAGACAATTCTCTGCTTTTTTTCTTTTGTCCATGCTCAGTATTGTCACACAGTGAGTCACAACAGCAGAATGTGCGGGTTGCTGATTACTAGATTGCTGTCACCTGTAAACTCACCGAGGTGAGGTCAAGGTGAATGATCTGCTTGAAATTAATTCATTCTTTGACATTTAAAAGGGTGTCAAAACTTGTCACAGCATTTTCTGTGCAATCTATTATTTAAAATTGAATATTACGTTCTGATTCAAAAACAAAGTTCCTGTATTATTATTAATTTAATAAAGAATATGAGACACCAAATACATCAATTTCAACTTTGTATGCAGACATTTGGAGTTGTTGGGTATTGTGGATCTTTTGTGCAAGGGTGCCAAAACTTTCAGCCATGACGGTATACACCCACATAGCCCCAGGCTATTATCTCCCAAACATTATTAAAATTATTATATGGTTGCAAAATGGTGGAGTAGGCCTTTAATTGAAATCAAACAGCGTTGGTTCTGGTGACTCATAACGCCCCCCCCCCCATGTTTTATTTTTTATTTTTTGTGAGAGGCCACTCCACTCTCACATTTTAGAAGCACAAGCAGAATGATTTATGTAGACGAGAAGAAATGTAACAAAAATGTGGAAAAAGGTATACCTTTTCCCTCAACAACAAATGATGCTGATTAGATTGCACACACATTCAGACACACACACACACACACACACACACACACACACACACACACACACACACACACACACACACACACACACACACACACACACACACACACACACACACACACACAGAGCGTGTCACTATCAAGGTCGTTTTCCTGTGTTTTTGGCTGGATCTCCCCTTCCTGGTTATCTGTCCCTGCTGTCCTCCTCCATCCCTTCACCCCTCTGCTCCTGGATTTATCATTCTCTTTGTCCAAGCAGAGGACTGCTGGGACGGAGTTAAAGCCTGAGGTGGGGGGAGAGAAAGAGAGAGCGAGAGAGAGAAATAGACAGAAAGAAGTACACTCCAGTCAGGCAACAGAAGGGCTTTAATTACATCTGGGGGTTGGAAGCCCACTATCTTCACACACACACACACACACACACACACACACACACACACACACACACACACACACACACACACACACACACACACACACACACACACACACACACAGCCGGCACACACGCCCCGTTGAAACAAACCATGCACAACATACCAACTAGTTTTCCCGGCCAACTATTCCCTTCGTATTTTGTGCATGCTGTGCGTGTGTTGTGTGGTGTCCGTGCTGCACGGCGGGAGACTGTGGACGAATCATTTCTCTTTTTCCTCCCTGGTTCTTTTGTCTTTTATTAAGCTTTGTTTTGGTTAGCGCACATACACACACACACACACACACACACACACACACACACACACACACACACACACACACACACACACACACACACACACACACACACAGACTGTGTTGTTTTAAGGTCTCAAAAGCCACCATATTAGTTGATTTCCCTGCTTGCAGCCTTGTATCGACACATCATCCTTTTTGAAGGGATTAAGAATGAAAAAAAGAAGTGGCCACAAGTCCCTCACAACCCTTCAGCCTCGCATGGCGGATCTCTGCCCTGCCCTAGCCCAACGATGTGGTCTGTGAAAACAGCCTCACGTGTGGCCCCTTTGGCTCTACGACCCCCGTGACTCCCTGCGCGTTTGATGCTGCAAATCCAATCAGCTCACCTTCGCTAGACTGGCCTCCCATTTGAAACTGATTGAAGGTTGATTCCTTTGAAATGCGCCGCCCGCAATCACATCGCCATGTTTTTGGTGCAGGGTTCAAACGCTGAAGGCTTAGAGGTCGGTGGGCTCAAGTCGTGTAGCGGTGGTGGGTAGTGAGTGAGTCGATGGGGAGTCATCTCCCAGTGGCGGTTCCACTGGTCTGGCTCTGAGGCTGTGGCTATGGCTATATAAGGCAATGAGCGGAACACGCACACATAAACGCAGTTAGCACACAATCCAACAGATACATTTAGCAGTTATTTCTCTTTTCATATGGCTGGGCAGGTTAAAATGGTAAATGGTGCATTTATATAGCGCCTTTATCCAAGGCGCTTTACATGGGTTACCCATTCACACACACATTCATACACCGATGGCAGTGGAAACCATGCAAGGTACCTACTAGCACATCAGGAGCAATTAGGGGTTCATTGTCTTGCTCAAGGACTCTTCGACACTAAGGGCCCTGATACACCTAGCAATGTTTTGAGCAACATCAACAAGCAACGTCAACTATCAACGTTGACTTTTCACCTTTCTATAGAAAATTATCAACTCCTGGTTGTTCAGAAAAGTCTGTTCTTTAGCGCTCTCTACTGGTCAACATTTCAGAATCCTCCAATCACAGCCCTCCTTGGCGTCACCTGTTCCTTTCTCCTAGACTCCCACAGATAAGCTTTTCTGAAACCATGGCTGCTGCTGCTTCACTGCTGTGGACAAAAACAGGGATTTTGTAACTTTTATTTCGCTAAATGAACATTTAGAGTTGGGTGGCAGTTGGGTGAAAATGATTCAATGCAAACTAAGGCTTCCTTATTTGGACCCAAATGGACCCGCTAGGGTCCATTTGGTTCACATTTGTACACTCTCAGGAAAAAATGAAAATGGGTGGAATTCCCCTTTTAATGGGAGGTGTTGCCATGTGTCTCATCATGTTGCCCATTGATGTTGACATTGCTAGTTGATATTGATCAAAATATTGCTAGTGTGGCAGGGCCTTAACTCTGCGGGAGCCTGGGATCGAACTGGCAACCTTGTGGTTACCATCTGGAGTTGTGGGTTACGTTTAGAGACGATATTCAGAGTACCTTTAATGCATTCTATAATTACATATACAGTGGTCACTGTGTAATGCAACGCAATCTGCATATGTAACATTTTTATGCAAAACATTATTTTTCCCTTTATAAGTTAAGCTTGATTTCACAAGTCCTCCCTCCCACATAACCTTTTAAAATTTAAAATGTGGGTTTTGCTTAAATTGTTTATTATGCTGTTATTTTGAGTAGTTTAGTAAGTAGTTTTGTTTTGTAAAGTGACTTTGCGTCAAGTTTTAAATAAATGCCATTTATTATCTAAAGATTTTGCACAATGGTCAAAAGAAAAACATTGGGGCTAGCCTAGTACTATCCGAAATTGGTATCTGCAATAACAACAATCCCAACCTAACAATCTGGCATCGTTCGTGCTCTAGTAACATTGGTCCAGTGCCATTGCTGATTCAGAGAGGGGGAGAGAGAGGTGTTTGCAGGCTGTTGGACCGGACGAAAAAGGTTTTCTGCTCGGGCTGGCCAAAAATGGATCATGCCTAGTAGTGACAAGTGTCTCATTCTGCTTAATTACTAAACGCAACCCGAGTGTTTTTTCCTTTGAAGGAGTTTGTTCAAGGCCACCTCAAGATCAAGATTGATCTGACAGTCCTGGGTTTGTACGGGTGAGGTCTAGGGAGAGAGGCATTTTGGAACCGATTTGCAGGCACAGATATGCGTCGCGGTCCAGGGTGCTTTAAGCGATCTGGCCACGTCCGCAAGTGTTGTTGGGCTCTCTGGCACAAATAACTCGGTGACAGCTGTTGCCTCAGCTCCAAACCTCAGCAGGGAAGGGCTGTGTCCCTCCCCAGCCAAAGGGACTATGAGCCTGGGCTCAACTACAAAGACTCCCTCCCTCAACATCCTCTCTCCCTGTCTCCTTAGAACAGCTTCCTTTTTAGTGAAATAGAGATTGAAATAGAAGCACATGTGCGGTAATTGTGTACCCCAGAGAGTGAAAAGGTGCTATAGAGTGGCATGTCGGTCTTGACTATCTGAGGTTTTGTCTTTAAAATAAACGTGTTCTGATTAGGGATGGGACATTAACAGATGGATTTTGTTTAAGTAATTACAGAAACAATAACACGTTTTTTCACCACTTATTTATCTCCCCCTTGTCATGGCAATTGTCACTTGTATCTAGCTATGAATATATATAAAATATATATATATATATATATAAAATAAGCCTTTAATAAATCTTCTGATCTTCATCTACTCTGATTTTCATCTACTATGAAGCTTCTGTTGAAACTCTATTTGATTACATTGCATATTTAATATGCATTTGCTTAAGTCCTTGTTTGTATTTAAGATAAAAGTGCTGATTCATGCTTCTAATTGTGCTTCAACACAAGTGCTTCATATCATCTGCGGTGCATAAAGGCATGGACATTTTCTGCAGGAATACTGCAAACCTCTGTAATTCTGATCCCGGTTCTAAAACATTATAGTGACATGTCACAGTCATTGTTGGTAAAGAGATCGAAAAATCCGCATGAGCCTGATTTATACTTTGTCGTACCAACAGTGCTGCTTGGCCAAAAAAAAGTGTGCCTTGTTTTTTGCCTTTTCTTTTAATCACTTTTATATCTGCGAACAACCTCTAATATGGGTTAAAATATAGATGAAGTTTGATTGCACTCTAGACTTACTGCAGGTTCTTTGATGTCATTGAACCTTCACAGTATCTCTGAAGTCTGACTGAGGGTCTCTAAATATAAGAATAGTCCTCCCCTTGTGTGACAGCATGTCTTCTGCCAGGAACCACAGAGGTGAACTGTGGTTTTGAGTGCATGCCAGCTCTGTGTGTGCGTGTGTGTCTGTGCATGTGTGTGTGTGGGTGGGTGTGCGCGTGCATGCGTGAATGAGAGTTTCAAAACAACCAGCTATCTCCTTGAGCGTTTCAACATTGAATCCATTGAACATTTTGCAAAATGTCAAAATAAAAGGCTTGTGGGGGAGTGCTCATTTATAAGCGAACATTTTCAAAATAATTACTTGCACTTGAATAAAACCACTCTACATTTCACAAGCGATATTTTCCATGATGTTCAATGGTTCGCTTTGTTTCTTCGTCGCCGTGTTGGTGAAATAAGTTTCCCCATTTTGGCATTTGACTCTGCTGGATATACAGTAAATGTAAATACTATTTTGACTGTAATGCTGGTGGCTTCTCTAAAGCATTCGTAGAGGCAATGGACGTTTTTTAAAGAAGCCATCAAAGACACTTTTACATTTTTACTACTTGTTTTTCAAAATAATAAAAAAAGTCATAGATTTATGGATGATGAGGGGTAAGGGGTGGCGCAAGGTAGGGCTCATGGGGTTATTAAAATAAAATAAAATAAAATCATTATTTATACCTGGTGTTCACTACCACGCACTTGGACCTTTCCTTTCACCCCCGTGTCCGACTGAGGGGAGTTAGAGGGGAGTTAGAGGACTCTAGGGTGGTGAAAATGTGAGAAATCTGAGAGAGAGGGGGAGGGGAGGGTGAGAGAGAGGGAGAGGGAAGGAGTTGATCGATGTGAAATGCACATTGGGAAATGAGAGGGTAGAAACGGTAGAGAGGGAGCTTACTCAGCATCCCTGCCTCCCTTTGGACAAGCCTTCAGCCTCATCGCAGTCTGAACTGGGAACTTTGAACCTCTCTTCTGCTCTTTGCCCTGGTGCAGGCAGCACTCAGGAGATCAAACAACAATTTGATTGCCTGGACAAAGTATATATTGAAGATAAAAGTCAAAAAACAAAATTGTGAAAATCAAATGGTTAAAGCTGCCAAACTATAAGCAAATCACTGCATTTAACAGGATTAAAATTCTAGTCGTGAGGTGAGGCATGTGAGCTTATCTTTCCTTTGTTTTTGTTTTTCCACAAATGTGAGGATGTTGCTATACTCCTCTCCTCCATCCATCTCCATCATTCCATTTTTTTTTTTTAAATAACCATACTGTAGATAAATAACACTGAGGTAGTCATTTCATAATTAAGGAAGGTTAGAGTAAAGCATATGTTATATCCTATTGAGATGCTTTGAATGTCTACACTAAGTCTCTAAATATTGTGATGTGATTTATGTATCACACCTACTTGGACCACCATCCTGTACTAGCGCCAGCACCACAAAACATCCTGTTCAATTACGCCATGCCAAATGATGTGCTCAGTGGTGGAGAGAACAGAAGGATTTTTTTTTTCCTGAGGCTGACAAAATGTGGGAAAATGCATTGAAATATTTTCAAATAGGAGCAAAAATCAGACATAGAAATAGACATAGTGTATAGAGACAAGACATATACAGCATGTCTGTCTGTGTCCCTTTTAGCCCCATTAATGGAGGTCTCCATGCCGGTCTGTCTATGTCAATGCTTCACCAAATTCTGTGATAATGGGTTCTGACCAGTGTTGGGCAGTAATGAATGAAATATTACATATTACTGTAATATTATTACCTTTTCCAGCAAAATAATGTAATGATATTACCCTGCCCAAATAGGTAATATGTAATATAAAACACGCATCATTTCTGTTTTATGTTGTAGCTAAACAGATTGTGTTGTACTTCTCTATTCCTTTACGAGTGGGAGGGGTCGATTTGGGGAAGTAATATAGTAATATGTAACATATTACACTTTGATTCAAGTAATATGTAATGTAATATTACTTTTTCCAAGGGTCCTAAGTAAAGTAAAGATATTACTCCAGTCCTAAAAAGTAATATTGTCCAACACTGGTTCAGATAATGTGTACAATGGGAATTGAGATGCAGTAATCTAAACATCTCAATAAGGCGTAGTAAAAATGTATTTCAGGGGGTTGAACCACTCCATTCTATCACCCCCTCTGGTCATGGATCAAATCCCACTCTCCTCTCACAGGGGTTGACACTAAGGTCTCTGAGGCACTTGCCCATCGGGCAAGTGCAAGTCAGGTTCTACTTGCCCTCAGGTCACGGTCACTTGCCCCCCAAAAATATATTTTAAATTTTGCATTAAAGTTTACTAACCAGATGTAACTCTCGAGAACGTAAAAATGAAACCAAATGGACCCTTGCGGATCCATTTGGTTTCATTTTTACACTCTCAAGAGTTAATATTCATCATCTTAATTAGCCCAAGTCTACACAACTAGAGAATGTAGAAGATCATTTTGATGTGTATGTTAATTTGCCTGTTTTGTTTCCCAAATCCAGCCTGGAATTGTGGATAGCTAGAAAGCAGGGAAAGACACAGAGGCAGAGTGCAATGACTGCCTTCAAGACAAATTTATCTTGTGTTGTGTTATAGTGCACTAAGTTGCACACTTGCCCGATCGGGCAACCAGGTAGCAGTCTTCACTTGCCCCACCATTTTTTTTACTTGCCCCGGGCAAGCGGGCAAGTGTTAGTGTCAAGCCCTGTCTCATATCTGTCCTGTGCTGTGTGACCGTGTTCCTCTCAGCCTCCCACCATGTGTCTCATTACAGAAACACAGTATGGGGGTTTGGGCGAACTAATCTCCTTCTGGGGTTAAATGCGCTGCATGTTGTGTGCAGTATGTTCTTGTAGCATTCAAACGGTATCTATTAACATACTTAGCCTGTTGTATGACGACACAATTTGTTGGTGCAGCTGTGCAAATAAAGGATAAAACTCTTTAAGTGCAAGGCAAACGGGCCTTGGCAGATATACCCCCTGAATAGAGGGGTATTTTTTTTAATAATTACTCTCATTTTCTTAATCTAGAACATGAACAGTTTAGAATATTAAACTGTGGGGCATCTGTGGAAGACATAATAATTTCTTTAAAATATTCCTAAAAAGAAAACAAACAGATAATCAAAACAAAAAGTACAACCCACTGGTTCAGACTAATGAAAAAACAAATAAATAAATAAAATAAAAAAGAATAAATTCAGCCAAACCTACCTGTTGAAAAAAATGTGGATGTGGGCAAGGAAACAATCCTGTCTTCCATGATATCCTTGAGCATCATAAGGGCATTGAAATACCCCCTCACCTCACCTCAGACTTCAGTGGCATTATGAAAAATACAAAAAATAATTGTTTAGTGTTCTAGGGCTTGGATTATGTTGTTAATTTATGTGTGTTTAGCCCTTGTAGACCTTTTAGATCCATCTTCACTGAATTCCTCAGCTATGAGTCAGTCTGTATCAAAATGAGAGTAGCCTTCGCTCTTATATTGGACATTTGGTCCTAATTCTCCCATTGACACCAATTAATTGTTTTATTATTTTGTATGATCAATCAAATCAATTAGATGAAATGTTGCAACCCCTAATATCTCGGGTTAGCAGATAATTCCCTCATGTCTGTTCATTCGTCCCCACATGTCTTTTTCCTCCACAAGGAAATCGAGTTCAAGCCTCGACTTCTTCCAAATGGGTGCTTCGGGCAGCGAGGCATGAAAGAAAAACAATGCAAGCTCACAATAGACGAGAAGGAAAAAAAGCATTAAAGCCATTAGATGAAGTTCTAGCACTTGGCTCCTACTTGTCCCTCCTGAGAGACAGTCTGTTCCTCCTAGAGAGAAAAGTCTTCCTGGGCCTTAATGCAGTTCAGTATGCTGACGCGTGTGTTTGTGTGAGTGAATGAGAAGATAGTAGTACATGGAAGGATAGGCAGGCTGAAACACATAGACCAGTGAGAGAAAGATAAAAAAGAAGGATTCAAAAAGGAGAACAGGAAGAGAGAGAGAAATTATCTTTCATTTGTGCTGGTTTCACAGTAGATTTTAATAGAGATGTATTATCATTGACCACATTACTCCTAGTAAATAACCGGGGAATGTAGATAGGAGCACTTGATTTGACACAGTGGGCGCTCCAAATCAGATGAGATTAGATTACATTTTCAGCATCACTGAATTAAACCATTATTTCTCTCGGAAACTAAAATGAGACGTGCCGTTACGTGCGGTTAATTGTTTAATCTGCACCACCTGAACAGCTATCCTTGGGAGTTTTTTCCCCTTTCTTGTTAGCTGTGGTTCAAACTCAGGTCTTCAATTTAACCAGAGAGACTGGATGCATGAAAGTCTACTGGAAACAATACTAATATCTATGCTTTTGATGTAGAAAATCACTCTCTCGCTGTCTCTGTCTTCCACTTCCACTCGCTTTCCTTTTTTCTTCTTTCTGACACACACACACACACACACGCACATACGCTTGCACACACATGGCAGAGTACATTGACACACAAGTATTGTGGCAGACTCTCTGTCTCTTTCTCTACACTACACTCTACTTTATACATCCTGGAGGCAACAACTGCAGAATGTAAAGCCCATCCATCCAGAACACAGATACTTGTATTGTCCTGGGTATCTATGTGCTGGATTATTCATCATTAACAACAACAACAACCGGCAGCCACAGACTTCACTGAAAAAGAAAAAAAAAAGCGATCTGAATTGTGGTCCTGTCAAAAAAGTTCCCCAAAAGTTTAACCAGAGACAAGTAACTTAAAGCTCGACTAACTTCCCGCAGGGATGGATGAGGTAGAGGGAGAGAGACAGATGGATGAGAGAAAGAGAGAGAGAGAAATATACTGTAGGTATAGAGGGTTAGAGAGAGTAAGGGCCTTTCTTGCAGACAGACAAACAAACAATGCTCCAGCAAAGCTAGCAGACAGGAACAGCCGTCCACCCCATGAGTCCATCTAAGCTTATGTTTGTGTGTGTGTCTGTGTGTGTCTTATGACCCCCACATACATGCACACACAGGCAGACCAAACAGTCTTAAGAGGTCAATATCAAACATTGTCTAGCTTCGCTGAACAAACCTTTGTTACAGTATGTTGCTCTCCATATATCTGAAGTAAGTTGAGCAACGTATACAGCCTTATCAATCTGACTATGACATTTTCTAATCATACAATCCAACCAATACATAATTAGTGTTAACTTAAACAGTAATTAAAAATATACTTATCATTCTATAATTTGCTTTTTGGTCCAGTGGACATGACCTTAGCCCCTACACCTAGTGTTTTATTTTCGCCTGCGTTGCGCGAAAACGGAAAGCCTGAACTGATTTGTAGTGGGAGTCAATCTTTCGGGGTGGGCGTCGCTTGAAATGATATGATGTAGCACAGCAGTGGAAGTGAAACAAAATGAAAATTCAGGCTGAGTGTCAAGGTAATACTGTTTAGCACAAGTAATAGAATTAGGGTTAACATTGACATGCTTTAATTGGGAGAAGAGCCCTGAGAAAGAAACAAGTACTGAAGCATCGACTTCACCTGGAGATGACCTACTACGAACACTTTCAAAATGTAAAATACTCTAAAGCCTGTAGAAATAGTGTGACCGACTGCTGAGACGCCAGCCGGTATCAATCATGCTGCTGTCTAGACGATCCTCAACATTGACAGGCTGGCTACGCCTTAGCAAGTACAGGGAAAAAATATAACAAACTTTTCTTTTTCAAATTCAAGAGGTCATTCAATATAGCTTCACATGGTTTACAGGTAGCAACTATCACCACTACGTAAATACATATACGGTTTTATTAACAATCATAGTTGGTTGTTCTTCTCAGTTATAACCTACTGTATGCAACAGGTTGATCCATTGTCACGTTACTGTTGACCAACGATTCTTACTGTATTTAGTGGTGAAACCCACCACTGAACTTCACTGTTGTTTTTGACCAAAGTGGTATTACTATTGATGGCTGTTTTCCAGGCTGGTGTTTGGGTGTTTTCACTTACCTTTTGTTCTTAATGACTGTTGTGATTGACTTTGTTTGCCTGCGTGGTGTTATTGACCCTGGCCACCTGCCATTGGTATTGACTTGCTGATGTACTCTGCTGTTATAGCATTTGTGTTTTTCTTTCTCCATTGACTGATGACCGTATTGACTTGCCATTGCCATTCAAAACACTTTCATTAAGAGGTTTCTCACTGGAGTAGGACACAATTTATGCTTAAATTATGAAGCATAATTTAATGTCATGTGATATTAAGACATTATGCACAAGAGGCCATGGTGTATTTTGTGGTTATATTATGGCTGAGTGCTTTTGGCAGGCACTGCGTGTGTCTTAAATGGCTCCTTGATATATGCCGGTACAACAGGGATATTAGGGTTATTGTCCTTATACAACAACGTTCTTGTGTTACAGTTGGGAGTTTGCATGTTTTATCATGTGGGCGTGCTCGACCCACACTTGAGAAAATAGTTAAATCTTAAGTGTAATAAATAGATTTACATTACAGTTAAGTAATCCCGGTGGCATTTCCCAGTAGCGTGGGGGGGGGAGTTAACTGAAAATAATGCAGCCATTATGTAAATAGTCAAAGCTCTCAGTTTTCAGCTCCCCTTTGGTTCCTTTACAATCATAAACTCGACCATAAACTGATTCTCAGCTATGAATTCTACAAACCCTCCACAGCAGGGCATCTGCTGATGTTCTTGGTCCAAATATGACCTCTAACTCTCTCACTCCTGCCTCTTCCTGTCCCCCAAATCATGAAACCTCCACTACCTAAAACACCTACCATCTAAAATACATCAGCTGTGTTTAGTGTCCATGTTCGATATGATCTGTTCATTCAGCAGTGAGGTCGATTCTGGTGACACGTATACACTTAGTTGGTTGCTGTATTCTTATTATTTATTACCCTTAGGGAAGATATGGCCTTAGCTTGCACCAGTTGGTCGCTGGAGAACAAGGAATGTTTCTGTCTTTGATTGCTCCTTTGTTCATAGTAGCAGATGGTGGTTCTTCTCATAGCCAACATATTCTGTCCATGCATTGCAGGTACGGAGCATTTTCCAGAGGAGCTACGGGGAGGTGCTCACACTGACTCCTCCAGGAGAGGAGGACAGGAGGAGCTTCTTCTCCCAACTGCTGCTGGTGCAGGCTGCCAGGGCACCACCACACACAAGGAATACTGGTACGGACAATCAACACACGCACGCACACGCAGACACACATGCACACATACACACACACGTACGCGCGCATGCGCAAAACACACAGATACGCACGCACGCAGAACACACAAAACACACACGTGCACAAACATGCATGCACACACACACACACGTGCAGACTGAGATGCCCACTGAGAGACAAAATGGGTGAGAGAATCACAGAAGCTGAAACACTTTAAAAAATAAGATGCAGTCGTGCACTAGTGTGTGTGTGTGTGTGTGCGCGCGCGCACACATACACACACACACAGACATAAATACACAAAGTCAACTTAATTTAATTTGAAATTTACCGTATAACATCTGAATAAAACACAATGTTAAACATGTTAAGTTAATATGGAATAAAATCTACCAAAAAAATAACAGAAAGAACAAAAGATAACAAAGGGGACATGGAGAATGCTTCAAAGGCCTGTCTATTTTTTGGTAACTGGGAGAGATCTGTGTTCAGACAAGCACCTTGAATCCTGTCCTGTTCGCCTGCCGGTCCTAGATGGCAGTGTTGTCTGTCATTGACACGTTCCAAACATTACCAGAGTGTTGAAAGGCTCCCCTTGATTTGCGTCATTAAGGCACCCTAGGGGTGCCACTGCACCCACTTTTGAGCACCCTGTTCTAGAAGAGGTTGACGGAGGACAAGGTCCCCTCCTGTGTCCTTATCTCCATTTTCACTCCTAGAGGAAAGGGAATGTGTTTTTCTTTTCCTTTTTTTTAGTACCACCTTAAGTAGGTTTCTTTTTTATCCCATTTGATTTTCTGTTCTGCATTAGCCAGGCTTTACAGCCTACACCCCGACACAATCCCTGAGGCATGTCGGAGAGGGAAGAGAGGAAATTTCCATCTTTATTCCATTTAATGTGGAACCCTGTCCGGCTGTCACACAAACACACACTCTTTTGCTCGCGCACGTGCAGGAGCACACATGCAAGTGGTCGGACGCACACACACACACACGCCTGAGCCACGGCTTCTCAGTTCAACTGCGGCTTTAAGAGCACGAGTTAGTTGTATTCACTGTGGGTTTTATACCTCAGACCTCTCTCTAAGGTCCATTTCTAGTCTTTAAAGTCCCGGGCAGAGGAGCGTAGAGTCGGCACAGTGTGAGTCCTGCGGCCTCCTGGAGCTCTTGACCCGTTGCCCTCGTCAGAATAAGCCCCCCCCTCTTCCAGCAGGGACCAAGTCCAGTCCTCAGAGCCTCCGCCCCCGGCTGTCCGTTTCAGCTCAGCCAGAACTCTGAGCCCCTCTGACCTCAAATGAAGGCGTATTCAGCTTTCAAATGTAAATGGCGCCCATCGTCAATCCCCTCTCCAACATTCCCGCTGCCTCCATTGATGCCTGGCAGGGGGTCCCTTGCAGTCGCTGCTCCGTGCGGCGTAGTCCAGTAATAATATCACTTGACCTGCAACTAATTGCAAAAAAAACAAACTGAACTGATTTTGAATCTTTAATATGCCCAGAATAACATACAAAAAGTTGCCTGGAATTGTCTGGGGGGAAAGTTGTGAAAATAGCCTCTAAAGTATGAGACTACAAAAAACGTTTTTTGTCCATTTCTGCTAGATTTCACCATGCTAAACCATATAACAATTTGATTGAATGGTTTACCAAACATTTCTCAGTTGTTCCATATGTATTTCTTCCTATAGAATCCAGTTCTGCAATGTACATTTTTGTATTGTGCATAATTATTGAATTTATCAGCATATTCACACATGGGCGGAAATGACAGGAAAAATCCTATAACAATTTGTCAAGCAGTTTTATCAAACTTTGCTCGGATGTTCAGTATGTATATTTTCCTCTAGATTCAATTTCTGCAATGTACAGTACTGTGCATAATTAATGATGCATGAATTAATTAGTATATTTGACACATAAGCGGAATTAATTTGATATGTTGATGTGTATATGTAATTTGATTGTTTGTTTCTGGCATTACATCATAAACATACAACATAGTCACTATGAATGAAATATAAGCTAGGAATGTAAGGATAGAAATTCTATATGCATATATTAACACTATGGTCCCATGTTTACAAAAATGGTATACAGTATGTTTGCTAACTGCAAAATAAGATACTAAGTTGAGCCTTTCCATAGCATAGGTCGAGGCTAGGGCAAGTGATATGGGCTAAGATGAAGTCTGAAGGAGCGTTTTCAGACTGTGGCTGAAGATTGGGAGCGAATCTGCAGTTCTGTTTCGCATTCGGCTCATGTGTCGGCTAATCTGAGTGCTCTGGAGGGCTTGCATAGTGTGCGATCAGACAAGATATATACCCTATTGGCCTGAATATAAGACTATGTTTTTTTCCCAATGGAAATATCCCAAAAATTGAGTCGTCTTATATTCAGGGGCTATACTATTTGACATTCAATGTACTTTTTTCTGTAAATGGGTCTTGAAAAATAAGGGTCGTCTTATAAACGAGTCGTCTTATATTCGGGACAATACGGTAGTTCAATATTGTAGTTGCTTTGAATGACGGCATCCAATATCCGTACTGCAGACAGCAGCCAGGAGCCAATGGAGGGACCAAGGAAGCTGTAGTAGGTTGGATCAGTGGAGAGGCTTAAGTATGCCAGTAAGGATGGAGTTAACAGTAACGAGGGAGTTATGCTTTGAAGGAAGCAGGGTGGCAGAGGGTGTGTAGAGCCCAGGATCACATTAGGAATAGGCACAGGGTGATGTCTGAAGTATAAATCTACAAGAAAGGGTGATACATGTAGCTGTAATGTGTGCTTTGAACGAGAGCTGACTGTCCAGGACAACACCAAGGTTCCTGGCTGTTGGGACAGATGATACCAGCGTGTTGTCAACGGAAATGGTTCGTTCCGGCCCTATGCTCAGAAGAACCTCAATCTTGAACCCAGAATTGAGAATATTGTTTGCTATTATTCAGCAACACTGGTCAGAACAACAACGATTGGGTATCTGAATGATGATTTAACAAAGCTCACATTGATAAATTCAGTAGAAAACAATTACTGGCAGAACAACCTTTATGTGTTGAATGTAACACTAGCAACATGCAAGGAGGATTCAGTACATCACTCAAGGCAGAATCTCATGGCCAAAGAGAATTAGCTCTTCACTAAGCCCCTCCCCAATCCGGCCGTGTCCAATGGGCATGCTGGAAGAGGAAAGCTTGAAAAGGAAAGCCTGACCTGGATGGCAACAGTTGCTAAAGTATATGGATTGGCATTGAACAGGGAACAAACCCCGCCCCAAAAGGTGCGGCTTAGAGAAGAGCTTATTGAAGAGAACTTACTGATACTGACGAGTTCAAAACAAAAAGAAACTATCCAAGGTGCTGAAAATTAACAAGTTGACCAGATAGATGTCCATGCACATGAATCAATTCGCATCAGAAGTGGCAAGGCATTTAAAGACTGGCCAAGCCATAGATGAAGAAGTTGTGAAAGGCTTGTTAGAATCATCAGAGACACTTGACAAAAAAGGGAAGGGGCTAAGTCAGCCTTTCTACAGTACATAGTGATGAAAACAAGACAGAACTGATCAGAAAATCTGAATTTAAACATCTGGAGACAGTGTACTCAGATATATATTGATTATCGTACACCAGAGGACAATGCCTGCAAGTGGCAACAGACAACAGTCAATGGTCTTGTCCCAGTTTGGTTCACCCACAGAGTTTTCACCAAGCCTGAACAGAAAACCTCCCAGGAAATGAAGGGAGAAGACGAAAATGATTAAGAATTCCCGGGAAGAGGTCAAAGATGAAAAGGCAAAGCAGAAAAAAATCCTACATCCTTTTCAGACATCTTCTTCCTTATTAGAGAGTGACAGTGATTTTGTACTAATGCATCAGACAAATGAATTTAAATAACAGTTGTCAGTTGATCTCAAATCAAATATCAAATTATCCATATACAGTAGATTATCGAATTGTTTCTGCCCATGTGACAAATATGCTAATTATCAAATTATATATGCTCAAGATATATTGCAGAATTGCATTCTATAGGGAAGAATACACAGAGATTACCTGAGAAAAGTTTGGTAAATCAAATTTCCCAAACTATCAAAACTGTCAAATTGCTATAGGGTTTTCCCTGTTATTTCCACCCATGTCAAATATGCAAATTATCTTATTAATTATACACAATACAAAAATGGCCATTACAGAAATGGATTCTACAGGACTAAATAACAATCAACTGAGAAAAGTTGGGTAAACAATTTAATCAAAATGTTACAGGGTTTGACATGGTGAAATCTAGCAAAAATTGCCAATAAGACGTTTTTTTTTTTTTTTTTGGTAGGGTCATACCTGACAGGCAATTTTCTAAACTTTCCCCTCAGACAATTCTAGGCAACTTTTTGTATGTTATTCTGGGCATATTAAAGATTCAAAATCAGTTGAGGTTTTTTTTTAGTTGCAATTAGTCCAAGGTCAAATGACATTATTACTGGACTGAAACAATCTAATTATACATACACATCAACATATCAAATTAATTCCGCCTATGTGTCAAATATACTAATTGTCATTAATTATGCACAATACAAAAATGTACTGTGCATTGCAGAAATTGAATCTACAGGAAAAGATACATACTGATCAACCGAGCAGAGTATGATAAACCCGTTTAACAAATTGTTATAGGATTTTTCCTGTCATTTCCGCCCATGTGTGAATATGCTGATAAATTCAATAATTATGCACAATACAAACATATACATTGCAGGACTGGATTATACAGCATGAAATACATATGGAACAACTGTGAAATGTTTGGTAAACCATTCAATCAAATTGTTATATGGTTTAGCATGGTGAAATCTAGCAGAAAGGGACAAAAAACGTTTTTTGTAGTCTCATACTTTACAGGCTATTTTCACAACTTTCCCCCCAGACAATTCCAGGCAACTTTTTGTATGTTATTCTGGGCATATTAAAGATTCAAAATCAGTTGAGTTTGGTTTTTTTGCAATTACGTGCAGGTTGACCCCTTTTTTCCCATGTAATGCCTGTCCCGGCGCTCATCAGAGGCCGGCGGGGGTTCCGGGGCCGGCCGCGAGTAAGACCGTAGCTTCCAGGGCTTCCAGCAGAGACACCGGGGGTCCAAATGCGGGTAGGGGAACCGCCAGAAGAGAGAAGGAGAGGAGCTGAATGCCATTAGCCGTAATTAGAGTCGGGGGGGTATGGAAGGCCCTTGGTGTTAGCTAGCTGTAGCGCACCTTAGCTCAGCGGCTGATGATGCCGTACAGCCTGGCTAACGATGCTGGCAGTTGCCGGCGGCGAGGACCGGAGCTGAGGGAGACTGAAGGAGAATAATATCAGCTTGGCTAGCTTTATCCCTCTGTCACTGGCCAGAGGCTATCCCTTGGTGTATTTCAAAAAAATACATCTCTCTGAAGTGAGTGTGTTCCCAGCTCACCAAGTAAGAGCACATAACATTATAAATAAGGCCATAGTCCTTCCTGCAGCTGACCCCGGTTCGACTAGGACCCGAGGCACTTCGCCGCACACCATCCCAATATGTGTCTCCCATGCTTTCCTGTCCTTCAGTTCACTCTCAAAATGATGCAAATATATAATATTTATCAGAACCACACCTCATTTATTTATATATACTGTATGGTGTGGCGTGTCAATGTTCGTGTACTTTGGAGGCCCTCAGAGCAATTGAAACTACGTTATCTTTGTGTTATGGACTTGATGGAATTTGTGTTTGGTAGAGCCCAAACGTTTTTTTTTTTTTGTTTTTTGTTTTAATTTTGTGAACAATACAATAACCGATACAATAGAGGTATACAACCACCGATAACCGTTTTGCAACCAATATAGTTTTTTTTAGGCTGGAATGAAAATAGCCCTTTTTAGCCCAGTGATTATGACCACTGATGAAAGGGAGACCCACCAATATGACCACCGATATGGCTGATAAACACTGTAGCAGCAAGTAGTGTTGCACTTTTTAAAATTCTATCAGTGACAATTTCACCAATACGATATAACAACCGATAGAACCGGTACCCACCAATACGATCGAGAATTCCATCGGTCGAGCTTTATGCGAGTTCACAAATTTGACCAAAATAGCCAGCAACAATCCCAGATTAATTAAAGTTGAGTTGAGTCTGAGCTCCCATGCAGCTGGGTTGTCTTATACTTGTCATGGGTGCACTATGTATGGATGCAAAGCTATGTGCGCTATATTTCTGTGGCTCTGTTTGTCTTGTTTTGTTTACCTTAGATTCGGGTTATACAATTTGTAGTTATTTGATTTCCCTTTTAGCATAGGACCTTTCTGTTTTATCTTTTTTGTGTTGCTACTTCACTAATTCAACTGGACAATTACTGATTTGTAACTACCTCTATATGGGTGTATCACATAATGTTTTCATTACTTGCTTTGATGTATGCCCTGAAATCTTTAATAAACAAAAGTGTGAAAAACAAAAAAAAACAAAATGGCCATCAACAAGAAAATAATCCCCTGATAACACCAGGCCCCTGAGGCCTTGGGCTCAAGTGCATCGACAGACCCTGAGAAGTACTTTCACAGTACGGTCAACCAAGAAGCTTTGACCGCCGTCCATGTCCAAGCTGCTGTTAATGCTCCCCCAGGGGCCTAGAGGTGGACATGGGTGGTAGACCCCCAGGAGAGACTCCTGGGGTTGGGCTACTCCAGTGGTTTTCCACTCTTCACATCAAGGCCCATTATTATTTTCGGCATTTGAGCCAAGGACCACCTTTGGATGACAATTTGCCTCTCAGACACAACACAGAATATTATGTTATCATTTGACTTTTATCCACAGTTACTTGCTGCATTGATGTAATACCCATAAGTAGAGATACTGTAAGAGGCAAACGTCAAATTAAAATAGTAATTCTTCTACAAACCAGGTTCCATTTAGGTTCCATTTTACACACTCGAGGACCAATGTTGGACGAAGCTGGTTGAAAACCACTGGACTACTCCATAAAGTCAAAGTTACATTCAGTGCATTCTGAGCTCTCTCTATCTCCTTAAGACGAGAAATTTGTAATAGGACCGACAAGGACATTGCTGGTGTGACTGAGCCTTTGAAATAAGAAATGGCAAAGCTGGAAGCGGAAAATGGCTGTAAAGTCTAAGCTCCTAGCAAGAAGATAAATGGCCCGGAGTACTCGCTGGCAAAAATCCTCTGTTACTTTGTGAAGAGTTTGGTCTCCTTAGTTCAGGGTTTGACTTCATCCATGTGTCTAAAGGCTCATACTGTACACTTAAGTTTTAGGTGACACCTATCACTGTCAACTTAATAATCAGTCAAGGCCATCATACTCGCGGTGACGTCCATAAGCCTTGACCTCGCCCTTTTTCTGGTTCAGGTGCAAAGCTCACACCCAACTTCTAGACCAATCCAGAGAGAAATCACTTCACAGAAAGTAAAAAGCACACCTGTCTGAAGTGGGGGGCGCTTTCATCATCTTACAACATCGATTTCAAGCATTTTTTTCTTGCCTCAAACCAAAATTTAGGTTTGAGTTGACAGTTACAGTATATATTTTAGGGGACTCTTGTGTGCTCTACCTGCACAGCCTGTGTGATCTACTGGTAGTTCACGATCTACCTTTTGGGCACCCCTGGGCTACAGCTAAGCATAATGTTATACCTCTTTAACTCCCAAAAATCTATACCACGGCGACAGGCCATCATAACTTGTTTTCTTGGCCCCCAGCGAGGAGAGAGGAGGTGCTGCCGGTGGCGGAGGCTCCAGGTCCCAGGGTGTTGTCTGCTGAGGAGCAGCGGCGCCTGGCCGACCAGGAGGAGAACACACTGCGTGAGCTGCGGCTCTTTCTCAGGGACGTGACCAAGCGTCTGGCCACCGACAAGCGCTTCAGCATCTTCAGCAAGCCTGTCGACATCGAGGAGGTAAGTAGTACGTGTATGTATGTATGTATATATGTATATGTATATATGTATATACTGTGTGTGTGTGTGTGTGTGTGTGTGTGTGTGTGTGTGTGTGTGTGTGTGTGTGTGTGTGTGTGTGTGTGTGTGTGTGTGTGTACTTGTGTGTGTGTGTGTACTTGTGTGTGTGTGTGTACTTGTGTGTGTGTGTGTACTTGTGTGTGTGTGTGTACTTGTGTGTTTTATAAACTGGACCACATACGTTCAGAAACCTAACTTTGGGAATTGTTTTCTCCACCTTAATAATACATAAGCATGGGTCCTGTCACTTTCTTGCCTGTGTATATGCTGTTTATGAACCCATATCATCAGAATCTGCCTCAAAGCATTGTTGAACTTGCCATTTTGGCAAAGTGTTTGGGGGTGCAAGTGCAACCCACATGTTTAGCAGTATCATTCATTCCGGGAATATCTGATCTCCGCACTCCATACCTTGTGGTAAAGGTGATTAATCAATGATTAAAATGATAAGATAGAATACCATTTGGTATTAAAGGAGAATTCCACACCAAAACACCTTGGCCATCAATCTAACTTGATTCCTGTGACATGATTCATAATGTCCTTGATTTTTGTCACAGATGTCCCATTTTCTACATTTCACCCTTGAGGTCCCCGTCCCCACGATGACGTGGGGAACAGTTAACCCCGCAGGTTGTCTATTCTACTGCGGGTATTTCTGTCATTCCAAACTTTTTTTTTCACACATCACATCAAACCACAGATTGAAGATAATTGGACCACTATATGATTTTTAAAAACTCAGCCAGCACCCGTGGGACAGGAGTTTTCACCGGAGTGAATAGAGATGAGAGTGGCAAAAGTGAGGGGAGGAGAGGAGGAAGATTACATTACCTCTGGGATTACATGTAAAGACTGCCCCCAGAGTGAAATAAAACTCAAGCATGTTTATCAGTATACTATTAAAATATGATGTGTGAAAAAAAATAAGTTTGGAGTTACAGAAATACCCGCAGTAGAATAAAGACAACCTGCGGCCATGTTAAATGTTCCCCACGTCGTCGTGGGGACCCCTCAAGGGTGAAATATAGAAAATGGGCCATCTGTGACAAAAATCAAGGACGTTATGTATCATGTCACAGGAATCAAGGTAGATTGATGCCTAAAGTGTTTTGGTGTGGAATTCTCCTTTAAGGCAAAGAAAATAATTCCCATAGGTTTCCGAACTTATGTGGGCCAGTTGAGATGATTGTACAGTATATTGAGTGTGAGTGAAAGTTTGTTTTGTTTGTGCTGTCCCATGCCGATCCATAACCCAGGTATAACCTACCTATTAAATACATACACTAGAGCGGTGCCCGTTGGGCACTGGCCTACTAAGTTGTGAATACATGCCCCACCCAGTTATTGTCCCATTTATATGGAGCTCTTTGTCAGGAGTGGCCAAATTAGTCTCTGTAGTAATCAGAACACCTTTGTGATATTAGAACAGGCCAGCCATGCTACAGGCTGGACAGAGAAAGGCATTTTTTGTCAGACATACGCAGACATGGTTCAATTATAGATAGAAAATTCGCTCTCGTTTTGTTCACAGTTCAACAAATGGGAGAGCTTTGACATTTCTGAGAAGCAGAATTAGATTTGAAGAACACGTCACCACCAGGTTGTCATGGATGGCTGGCTTTCAGCCACAGAGCATCAACACATCTCGCATCTTTATCTTGCTGCCGTGTATAGCCATATACACACTTAATTCTTCCTATGCATCCGTATGATCAAATCTACATGAATGATTGCTATAGATCTGGGGTTTTCAACATTTTTCATACTAGGGCCCACTATTCATCCAGTATTTCAGCCACGGAGCACCATTTGATGACATTTTTGAAACACAGACCCCAAAACTAACTTTTGTTCACAATTGCAGGCTGGATTTCGAGGAAACAAAACAACCAAACATACAGATCAAAATGACCATTAATCTTCTACATTCTCTAGTTGTGTAGACTTGGGCTAATTCAGATGATGGGTATTTTAAATCTTGAAAGCGTAAACATGAAACCAAATGGACCCTTGTGGGTCCATTTGGTTTCATGTTTGCGCTCTCAAAGAGTTACACCTGGTTAACCAACTTTCCTGTTGAAAATCCCTACTATAGACATACTGTAACATGCAGTTAGCATATGTGCATTTTGTGTTGGGGAATAAGTGCCTAAGGTTAAAGTGCACACACATTTTTGTAAGCAGTCCAGGCGTAAAATGGAAATGCATAAGCTAACGCATGCAAACACATGCGCCGCACTTCAGCAGTCAGATATGTTCTGGGTCAGACGTTGGAAGTCTTGCACCAGCCCCAGGATGCTGATGGGAAATGTATTCTCTCACCCTGGGTCCCGGGCTCATTAAATGGAATTAACCGTTCTGTCATGTGGGGGTGGTGGCCCCACCAGTGGATATATACCCACCATGACCCACTTTGGTTCCCAACTCTTAAGCCTACCAAACCAGCTCCTTGCCCCCCTTTTTTATATTTATATAAAAGTTAATTCATGAACTTGACAGTTATCAATAGTGTGGTGTCTCTGCTGTTTTGCCCACTGTGCAGAAACAGATCTAGTTCATTATTTATATCAGGCTTATATCAGTTTTTTTCAACCAGTGGTCCGGGGACCACCAGTGGTCCTTGAGCGGGTTCCAGGTGGTCCCCAGCTAAATGATGGAGTTTGTTAAGCAGATGTAACTCTTTGAGTGCGTAAAAATGAAACTCTCAAATGAAACTCTTAACTCTCAAGAGTTAAAATCTTCATCATCTGAATTAGCCCAAGTCTACACAACAAGAGAATGTAGAAGATGAATGGTCACTTTGATCTGTTTTCCAAATCCAGCCTGGAATTGTGGACAAAAGCAAAAGAAATCTTTAGTTTTGGGGTCTGTGGGGCTAAAATGTCATGAAAAGGGTTGAAAAACAATTATTTATAGTGTGTGTGTGTGTGTGTGTGTGTGTGTGTGTGTGTGTGTGTGTGTGTGTGTGTGTGTGTGTGTGTGTGTGTGTGTGTGTGTGTGTGTGTGTGTGTGTGTGTGTGTGTGTGTGTGTGTGTGTGTGTGTGTGTGTGTGTGTGTGTGTGTGTGTGTGTGCGTGCGTCAGGTGTCGGACTACCTGGAGGTGATCAGACAGCCCATGGACCTGTCCACAGTCATGACCAAGATCGATACCCACCAGTACCTGACGGCCAAGGACTTCCTGCTGGACGTCGACCTCATCGCCAGCAACGCACTCGAGTACAACCCTGATAAAGACCCTGGAGGTAGGGAGACCTTAAAACGCATGGAAACACACGCACGCACGCACACACACACACGCACATGCACACACACACACACACACACACACACACTGCATGTAGTTGTACCATGCCGTGGTACAACAAAAATCTCGGTGTTTAAAACTGGAGTATGAGTAGACCTTGAACTGCTCCTGGGCAGGGAATTTATGTCAAATTGGTTCCTTTTATTTGGAAATAATTTCTGTGCCACTTAAAACAGCCTCTCCACTGCCTAGTTCTGTAGCTCCAGACAGCTGCATACGGATCACATTCTATTCCCTCTCTTATCTCGGAAAATTTCTACCATTTTTTTTTTACATCATCTGTTTCTCTTCAGCCTCTCTTCTGCAGTCAAATTTTGGCTGATAATGAATGCTGCCACACCTGTGCACAAACAAATGCACAACAACACATTATATTCACAGCAGACACACAAACACAGAAATGATTATGAATTATGAGAGAGGCTTATGAAGCAATTAGAACAACATGCATTATTTACATAGAGCCTATGTTCTTGTTTGCATGACAATCAAGAGACCGTGTGACGTGACTCCATGTGCATGTACTGTACATGTTCGCTGTCCATGAATTATTCAACGCTGGTTGAAAATTAGGACGAAACCACAGGACCAAAATGGGCTCAACATTTTGAGATGGTAGCTGAGGGCTAAACATCATATTTCAAATCGGTAAATAGGAATGCTGCAGTGTTTTGCTACTGTCTGAAAGTCATTTCACAACCACGGCCGTTGGTCGCGATCGATGGCTCAACGGTTGCAACATATTTATGACTGCTGCGACCGATGGCAACGGTCGCGGAGGGCACGGTGGCACAGTGGTTATTGCTGTCGCCTAACAGCTAGAAGGTCCTGGGATCGATTCCTGCTACGGACGCTGTGGGTCCTGGTGGCGCGTCTCCTCCCCGTCATCAGTGCCCATACCTGAAGTGGGGTTGGCGAAAGGGTCTTTCTGCATGGAGTTTGCATGTTCTGCCCGTGTCCCCTAGAGGTATATACCCTCAAAAAACATGCAGTAATCCCGGGCTCTAAACTTCATCCCCCTGGACAGCCGGGGCGTCTGGTGGAGGAGACAGGAGCTGGTTGGAATAACGTGTTCCTTATACGCACTACATCCAACAACCAGGGACACTCCCCCCTGACAGGTGAAAAGAAGGCAGCTTGGACTCATGCATTGTAGGAAGCTTGAGGCAAGTCCACTGCCTCCTCAGGTTTGGCGGAGGGTGTGTAGAGCCCAGGATCACATTAGGAATTGGCACTGAGTGAATAAAATGGGTTACAAAATCGTGGCATAAGAAACATTTTAAGAAGTGGTCACGAAATTATTCCACTGTCTCTGCAAAAATTCCGGATAGCTGTTGCTTCCAACCATTCATCTGAAACCTCTGGCCTTATTCCTTGCTGTGTATCTTTAACCCCCCCCTCCCCTTCACCTTCCTACCCACGACACCAGGCTTGGCTGGTGGGTATAGAAGAAGCTCCTCTTGCTCTGCTCCCATGAATAAATCATATCTGTGGCTTTGCAGGCAGAGGCAGGGGTCATTTATTTGAATGCAGGGTCCGCAAATGATGCACTAAAGGCGAAAAATGCAATTAGAGGGTTTAATAAAGGAGGCTAACAAAGCCCCTCGCCAGCTCCTCCGATGCCTGGCCCGGTGGAATTTTGCCCAGGCTTCTCCAGCACAATTACGCTGCTGGGGGAAGTTCTGTACCAGCTGACAAAGTGCTGTGAAATAACCTCATTATTCCTCAATGGGCTATTTTCCCCCTTTGTTGCCATCCCTTTCATTCCCTCCTTCATGGAAGATTTATGTCGCCCCCGCCCCCTAATAATCACTATATTATTATGTTAAAAAAGTGCCTTTTCTCTTTTACATGTGGTTACCCTACTGTCCCAAACAAATACCTCCCCTATCGCTTGAGTAAAAATGACGGGTGACAAGCCTCCGACTAAGAGGGAACAAGCGGCAAACGTTGCTGTGTGTGTCAGGCTGTCCTTCTTTGCTGTTCATGTAAGAGCAGGAAGGGGTTAGGCAGGGTTCATAAGGCTGCTGAAGAGTGTGTTTTTTTTGCGTGTTCGACCCCTGTCACCCCTTCACACTGATGGACGCTCACACAGCTAAAAATGCACCAGCTTGTATGAGAGAGGCAGAGAGCACACGCATGCACGCGCGCACATGCATGCGTGCACAAACACAAAAATAACATGGCTCCATCGCAATTAGGCGCCCGTCGTCCAATTAGGCGCATGGAAGTGGACAGATTGCGACCCCCTTGCCCCCTCTCGCTGACTGAAACTCTCTTCTCTGCCCGCTGCAGTATCCTAATGAGAGATGGCCTGTTTACTGTGTCTTCAGCATACAGTACCTCTTCAGCGGTTTGCGCGGGTGCATGTTCCCGGGAGGGAGAGCGGCTTAATGATGCTAGTGGTAGAAAGTGAGGATAGGGGTATGTGAGGGTGTAAGTCTACCAGCCTGCCCTGTGTGGGTGCGTGTGCGCCTGTGTGTCGTTTGTGTATTTGGTGAAGTTCACCTGTGTCTGTGAGGAGGCATGATACTCGCGAGAGTTTCCTGTGTTCTTCCTCGCAACAAATACCCCCCAACGACAGCGCTATCCTTTATCCAAACAGTGAGAAAATGCAGTAATTCCCTTTCTCACACGTAGCAGTGGAACGAGGTGAGCTTGTTTGTTTCTTAAAGCCTTCCTTTCTCCTCTTTTTTTTTCCTCCTCCTCCTCTTCTCCCACTACTGTGACGGGTGCTTTGAGTAACCCATCACCAGTGGCCTCGCTTCTGCAAATCGAACAAAGTGAACGTGAACCACGCGTTAATGCAAGCTAGCACAAGCCAGGGGCTGAGACAGATCCTACTGTTCTGGCATTGGAGATGTTAGGGGTTTGAATCAATGTGAGAAAATGTAGGCTGTTGTTGCTACAAGTTACTGCATGGTTCTTCAGGTCAAAGAGAAAGATTTGCTAGAATCAATCACATAAAAGGATGCATGGTGAAGCTGCCGGCAACCGGGCTATCCCGGTGATTCGAACAGTTAGCTGACAACATACCCACAAAAAAGCAAGACTAGCACTTGTGGTGCGGCCAAATCCTGCAGAATAAAGGCACTGGGGGCTAGGCACATGAGGGAAATTCTATTCTGAACACTCACCTGCCTTCCCTTAACTGTGAAGCAACATTTTCCATTACTACATCACGCTAGTGAGTCTGATCTCACTCCAGAAGCGTTAATATTGCAACCAAAACGCATCATGAAGTCACAAATGAGAACACCAGAGATGCACCATGACGTCACAAATGAGATCACATTATTTTAAACTTTAATGTAGGACACTGTAGTGGCAGAAATACAAAGTCAAAGCGCATCACATTGAGGCAGGTTGTGAACTTGCATTTTGGTAAAACATGCCAGGTTGAAAGTGGTTAATCACTTCAGTCGTCGTTATTTCAGTTAGGTGGGGTCAGTGCAGATGGACAGACAGGAGCCCAAGGGCACAGAGAAGAGATAAGACAGGCAGAGTTTGGAACTGGGGTCCTCGTGCTCGCAAGGAACATATGGTCTGTGCACTAATTGGCTGAGCCGCCAGGCACCGCGGCCGAGGCTCAGAGGGAGATGCACTACGTGTTGAAATGTCAGTCAGTGTTGTTTCTAACAATAAATCTTAGCTGGATTCATCGGGTGTGTTTGCTCACTGCAGTACTCATCTAGAGCACTTCATCGCATTTAGCTTTGTCTCGTTTCGTTGAGACACTGCAGTCGTCATGCATTGTGGGTTTGTGTGTCGCATGGAATCACTCTTTCCACTCCACTGTACTCTGAGTGAATACATCCTTCTATAAATGCACCACCTCTCTATACATTTGTGGTTTTGCACCCTATACCGGTATATTAGACAAATGATCACACTTGACCACTCCACAGGGGGCACTAATCAGCCCTAGATCTCCATATAGGGAGCTGGCCTGTTCTGACATCACAATGATGCGCAACCTCACAATTTATTAGCCAATAAAATTCACTTGGGTTGTGTCTGAATTCATTCCATATATAGTCTACTCCTTTGTGTTTCTGCCATTCTGTTTCAGTGTCCGAATTTGTAGTGATATTTTTTGCACCCTGATGTAGTGCAGGGTTTCTCAATGTTTTTGGCTATAGTAAAAGACAGAACGTGATGCTATGTAGACAGCAACATCATTCCCCTTGATATATAGCATGGATGGTACACATGTCCCTTTCATTATATTCACCACGGAAGGCCTCATACCGGTATGTCTTCCACGTGATTGAGTCTTTCGCTCTGTCTTTGTCCTTTTGATTCCAGACAAGGTGATCAGACACCGAGCGTGCAGTCTGAAGGACACAGCCCACGCTATGTTCGCCTCGGAACTTGACCCCGAGTTCGACCGCATGTGCGAGGAGATCAAAGAGGCGCGCCGGAAGAGAGGTAAGGAGTGTACATCACACCACAGGTTGAATAGAACAACCTGTGGACACTAAATGGAACATATATGGTACTGTATATGAATAGGATCTATCTGTCTGTGCGTGTGTGCGTGTGTGCGTGTGTGTGTGCGTGCGTGCGTGCGTGCGTGCGTGCACACACGCAGGTAAGTGGGAGAGACGCCACCCTCTGTGAAATCAAGAGCAGAGGAGAGAAACATTGCAATTGTGAAAACAACACAGCAGAAACGTTGGAATTAAACGTAAATGAGATAATTGACACAAATGCATGTCTCAATTCTTTAATTACAGAGAATGGTCTCTAGATGTTATACCTGCTGTTATATACATTATGAAAAGCAATCTTTGGATGGTTGCAGAGATTGTGAGCGGAGCGGAGCGGGGGGGGGGGGGGCGCAGTGCTTATACAAAACACATCGCGAGGCTACGCATGACGCATGTGGCAAGCTTAATATGAAAACAATATTGGCACACAGCGCAGCACAATGCCCGTGCACGTCCCGTGCGTATAGCCTAATGCGAAACGAAGAACAAGACGGTCACTGTAGCACGGGGAGGTGTTGGTTGATGAAGTTCTGTATTCCTCTGACACTGTTTGCTGTTCGATCTGATCCGTGTACGTAATGATCAGTGGAACGCCGCGCGCCCAGAGCGCAAGAGCGCGCTGCGCATGCAGCTGCAGTAAGATTGGTAGGCCTAAATTAAGGCTTAACTCCGATAGAGTTGCAAAGGAAATTTCAAAGGAGACTTCTGTCCGTGAGTGACAGTAACCAATATTACATTTGAATTATATACACACGCGTCGCACACGGAGAAAGAAAAAAGGGGGAAAAAAGGTAAATGTTTAATTCCTCCTCTTTACTCCTTTCCGACCCCCCCAATTATGTCCAATTCCCCCACAGTGTAACATCATCAATAACCTATTATCCCGTATAGCATTTTGGAACACGAAATAGCGCGGCATAAGATTAATTAGTTATTCGCCGCACCTGTCTGGGTTAATATAGACAGCAGTGTAACTGCACATATAACTCCTGTCTTAAATGTTTGTGCTGTGAGGGGGGCAATAACCACGATGTGTTTCGACAAAGAAAAAGCAGCAGCCTTTTTTTCAGCCGTCAGATTTTGCTCTTGAGCGGGCGCGGCTGAGCGGAGCAAGGAGCGCGGAGCTGCCCAAATGAATATGAGCGCGGAGCGGGAGCGGTCTGGGAGGGGGTCCACGTGAGCGGATTGCGAGGGGGACCAAATACGTCAAGAGCGATGAGCGGAATTCTCGGCCGCTCCGCTCACGAACTCTGGATGGTTGTCACAGTGGTGAAAAGTGGGTTACAAATTTGTGAGATTAAAACATATGAAAAACGGCAAAAACACATGAGGAAATAGAGATACACAGGATAGTCTTGTGTTACATATCTTATACATCACTGTAATGACCACATTTTAAGGAATTATTGATACTTGATAGCTGCTGCTAGCTACTAAATGAATTAATACATCAATTATTGTTTACCTATCCACAATAATCACCTACCCACACTACAGGCTACTCCTACTTAGTTCTGAACGTGTACACACAGTACAATTAAAAGGCTAGCTGCAGTATCATGCGCACAACCACCCAAAAGCCAGATAAACCAGCTTGTGTTGCTTTGGCTGATGTACTGTATGCACTGTTCTTTTTTCCCCCCTTCCTTGCTCCTGACAGCAGCTTATGCCAGCCTTTGAGCTTGGCATTGTTACAGAGCTAAAACGAAATGAAACACCCAAGTGTGAAGACAAGTCTGACCATGTGAGACTAGTAGTACGGTACTGGCTGAATCATTTGTTTATTTTTACATGATAAACAGCTTTTGAGGAGAGCGTGGCACGGCATGCCCCTGTAGTGAGTTTAACGTCAATCATTTTCAGCTTCCTCCGCTCAGTCTCAGAAAGCCTTTCATAGATCACATCAAAAACCACAGAATCCCCCCCGCTTTCCTCCTCCTTCCCTTTGCATAATGTGTTTTTCAAGAAGCCGAGGATGGATGACCGTCGGAAACAAAAACTTTTCGTCTGTGAAGGAAAACAAACTTTTTGCCGCGGCTCCCCGAGAGGACTTAATGAGGCGGACAGTTGGCTTTTTTAAGTAAATGCCGCCTAAGGCACTATCCTCCCTCCAGACAGCCCCTTCTGTTCATGTTGTCTGGCTGTAGGCTCGGCAAACAGCCCCAAGCAGCATGAGGTGGACCTTCAGAGTGGATGGGGGGGGGGGGGCATAATGAGGTGGTGGGGGGGTGGTGGGAGTCATTTTTGCACTCGCGCCTCCGCTGACGCAACGTGGCTCAGCGGCTTGCCGTGCAGCAAAGCCTGCTGCATCTGCTGTGTTGCATCAGCAGACTCCTCCTTTAACCAGTGGTTTTCAACCAGTCTTCCGTGGACCACCAGTGGTCCTTGTTAGAGTTACATTCCTGTTAAACATCTGCATCATTCCATTTTTCCACATACACAACAAAAATATAAACGCAACACCTTTGTTTTTGCTCCCATTTTCCATGAGATGGACTTAAAGATCTAAATTAATTCCAGATATACAATATTACCATTTCTCTCAAACATTGTTCACAAATCTGTCTAAATGTGTGATGGTGAGCAATTCTGCTTTGCTGAGAAAATCCATCCCACATCACACAGGTGTGCCACATAAAGATGCAGATGTGACATCATGGTTAGTGCACAGGTGTGCCTTAGACTGTCCACAATAAAAGGCACTGAAATGTTTTTATGCTTTATTGGGTGGGGGTATGGGGACTCGGAACCAGTCAGTATCTGGTGTGACCATTTGCCTCATGCAGTGCAACACGTCTTCTGTGGTAATAACACATTATTACCATTTCAACAGCGTGTAGCAGTTCCCACTAATATCCAGCAACTTGGCACAGCCACTGGTCCACAGGAGTGGACCAACATTCCACAGGCCACAATTGACAATCTGATAAATTCTATGAGAAGATGATGTGTTGCACTGCATGAGGCAAATGGTGGTCACACCAGATACTGATTGGTTCTGAGTCTCCAGACCCCCAATAAAGCATAAAAAATGCACAATTCAGGGTGGCCTTTTATTGTAGACAGTCTAACCATGTTGTCACATCTGCATCTTTGTGTGGCACAACTGTGAGGAGGGATGGATTATCTCAGCAAAGCAGAAGTGCTCACTATCACACATTTAGAAAGATTTGTGAACAATCTTTGTGAGAAATGGTAATATTGTATATCTAGAATGCATTTTAGATCTTTAGGTCCATCTCATGAAAATGGGAGGAAAAACAAAAGTGTTGCGTTTATATTTTTGTTGAGTGTAATTCGAGGAGCTAGATTTTTTTTTCTATCTCAAACCTTTGCCAAAAGCAGGACATTTTAGACAAAATCTCATCCAATGACAAAGACATATTATTTAGTTTTGGGTCTGAGGGCCTAAATGTCATCAAATGGTAGTCCATGTCTCAAAAGCTGAATAAATAGTGGGCCTTGAAATGAAACGGGTTGAAATTTGAAAACCACTGCTTTAACCCATTTTATACAAGACCTGAGTACCCGAAAGTCTTTTAAATCATAAAGCAATGCCATTATCAGACACCCCTAGAATTATCTGCATTTGGCACCGGAACCACCATCTGCAAATATGTTATCGCAGGGACCCTCCTAAAAATGACATCTACAAGCTCATAGCTATGAAGCTAGGAGCCTCTATACCCACTATTAAAAAGTAATAATAACAGATATGGTTAAAAGCTAAGGTGACACTGATGTGTTCCAGGTCTAAATTATTGTGTATGCAGTCCAACGCATATTACGTGGAATAATTTGCAAACACCCCGTGTGGCAAATAGGAGACGACGGATAAATGAACATACACATACACACAAATACGCACACACGCCTCCTCCCTTGGTCAAATACTGCGACACGGCATTTACACTTTAATGGGGCCCCTTATGAAACGTGTAAGCCCATGTGATAAGTAGAGTTATTATTATGTAGAGAGCCATGCATACATAGTATGGTAAGGGCAGCTCGTCATTACTGCCTTCCTGGGGAACAGGCCTCTCCGTTAAGTCGATGTGTGTCTGACTGTACATGTGTTTACCATATTATGTAAGAGGCAGAGGCAGGTAAACTCATGACCCCCCCCCCCCCCCCACACACACACACACACACACACACTCACACACACAAGCACGCACCCACACAAATTCGTATAATGTCTACGTTATTAATGCCCTGCAGTGTTTCCAGAAGCATGCACTGCCACAGTCTATCACATGAGTGAATGTTATGAATCATAATGACTTTGTCATGGTGAATGTATTTACCGTTATGTATGTACAGGGATTTGTATTGGTAGTGGCGGTGCTTACTGAAACTACTTAGGCACTGCTTTAAGATTCACTCTATATGCTCCCTGACGCACAGTACAAAGAAAACCAAATCTCCGAATTGTAAGTCAAAGTGACAAGAACAGATATTTCACTCAATATTATACATTAAAGGCCCAATTAATTAGTGATAAATAAATGCGTAGCCCCACTACCAAACCTAAATAAAATATGATGTCATGCTTTTTTTCTCTAGGTGATTGGCTGTGCTCACTTTAGAATGGTATATTGTTTTTAAACTAATCCATGCTTTAAGTGCAGTAGTATTGGTGGTCTATTTATGTTATGGTAATGTTTGTAAATTGAAACATAAACTTGTCCCACTCCAGCCTCAATTAATACAATAATTAATCATTTGGCTTGCCTTACACCAGGGGAGTTAATGAATCTGATAATGTACGAAAGATAACATTTATGTGTTTTTTGGGATTTGTTACACGTTGACTAGACACAGTTTTCAGCAGCAAGTTGCAAATTCGTAGTTTTGCATTTCACATGAATGATTTTTAAATCACGCAAAAACATCAACATTTGAATGCGTGAGAGCAACCCACCATCTACAGTTTAGTACATACAAATATAAGTATATACAAATATATACTGTTAAAATGCTAGGATGTTAGTATCATTCAAGCCTCATTAAATTAACTCTTTCACTGCCAGAATTTTTTTCAAGTTTTTTTTAAATAAATGAATAAATAATAATAATTCCGACAGCCATTTTGTTTTGGGGCTAACTCGTCCAAACTATGGCCAAACTATGGCTGTGAAAAGGTTTTCAATAAGGCAATAATGAGGCCAACCAGTATCCTCCAATTTATTCTAGGAGGTATTGCCCTTTTTGGTTTTATTCAAGGTTTATTGAGAGGTACCAGATGTGTTTTATCCCCTAGGATTAAGTGAAAACCCAGCAAAGCAAGGCAGGTTGCTGTTGAATCAACCAGTGACACAACGAACATCACCGTGGCACCAGGAATGCTATACTGTCTTAACAGCGCTATAGGGCTGCAAACGAATATTCCCAATTTGAAGGAATTATCGAACCCCAAAAATAAATTTATAATTTAATAATTTATAATGTTTAGGTTTGAAAGTTTAGTTGAGGTTTTAATAAATTAATAATTTATAATCTAATAATTTATAAAGTTTAGGTTTGAAAAGTTTAGTTGAGGTTTTATATATGACGGTGCCGTGTGGAAACGGGAATGCGTTGTTCATGCAACGTGTGGTGAGTTTGTAGCCACACAATGCCTCGTTCGCACGACTCCAGGCATAAAAAGGGGCCACAGCACCTGCCCTTTTACTTGTCTACAACACAGAAGTGCTCTCTTGCGGGATTTTGCCCATGACTCCATGTCTTTAAAATGCTGTCTACTCGAACCTGCCTTGACATACTGTCACAGCGCAGTTGATTAACTTGCTTGGTAGAAAGAAGTGAAAAGCACACACGTTTAATCGCAGCTTTGTGGCACGTTTATACTGTAGCCTACCTAATTTGATTTAAACCAAAAACAAATGCATTGCTTTGATTATTTCCTGTTTCGTGTCAATAACAGTACTTTGTACGAGGTGGTGCACAGATTTGAGCAAAGCGTCTTCTCATAATAAGTCCCTGCAGGGTTGTATGCTATTAAGATAATTATGAATCATTCATTTGATCTAGCAAGAGAGGACAGTCAGTACCAGTGCAGTCCACTCCTGTTTGTTTTCACTGCATTCAGAGATGATTGCAAACCCAAAGGGATACATTAAATCCGTTCAATTTGGAAAGCATCTCTTATGTAAAACAAAGAGCATAGGATTCTAAGTTTTCCCTCTCTTTTTTCACTACCGCTCCCTACCTAGTCTCCCCGTGGTGTAGGTGGTCTATTGGCACACTCACATCCAAGGTATTTTACTTTGCATTGAACTTGTGTACCTTGAATATGTCCGGGTCGCACTTCATTCAACTAATGAGAGCCACGGGAGCCTGCATTCTCTTGGATTTACATCACTTCAAGTTCGCAGCAAGATATTGTGGTTATGCTGCTGTTTGTTTCCCTCCTTTGTCTTGTTGGTAAAGCAACACAGGCCCCTACATCAGTGTGAGATAGAATTCACCTGCACAAGCGGAGCGATGCAGTACTGCGTCCGTAAACGTTTCATCTTCTGTTATCGGGGGCCGCTGCTGTAAAGCCTTCAGTTAGTCCCTGTGCTCTATGAGGGCTGGTTGCGTCAGCAGCAGTAGCAAAAATAAAACACTTCAAAATCTATGGCTAGTTGCTTCTGTCTGCGAGCAGGCTGAGACGAGTGGAGCGGTTATACTTCAGTCAAAAGGCTTAAATATACGTGTAATTTGAAGTCTGATTTAAAATTCCTTCAAGAGTTGGTGTGCTTCACAGCAGCACCGCCCATGGTATCCACTCCAAAGCACGCCAGACACTCTCTCAGCCATTGAGTCTCAGACACAAGGACACAGAATTACATACTGCTTTGGCAGGAATAAGCGCTCTCATTCCGCAAGGTCCTCTCTGGCAGATGGTGAATAATAATGGTACTGAAATGCAGTGTACAAATAAACTTGCTTTGCCGCGTATTCCTGCATTAATATTTATTTATTTTTACTCGTCGTCCCAGCACCACCACCACCACCACCATCACCGTGGCTCTCCACTCTCATAGTCCTCGTCTGTTTGTCTACTTACATTTGCATCCTATTATCTGTCTGCAGTCTTTGTCTGCTTTTCTTTTGATGCATGTCCTCGGCACATGTGTCTGCGCGCGCGTGTGTGTGCGTGTGATTGGGTGTGCATTGCATGCACCGCAAACACAAAAACAGCCGCTCTCAGTGCGTTTTTTTTCCACAGACAGTTTCATATTAACGATCTGTTTGATAGGGTGTTTTCATACACGTTCTTGCTCTCATCAGCAGCGGGACAACACGCAACACGCACAACAAAACAGTGTGCTTTTGTTTCTGTTGGTAACTGAATCTGTGTGGCGTCCGTCTGTCTGTCCGTCGGCAGATCTCCAGACGCCGGCTCAGCCCGTCGCGGCTCCTCCAGGCGCCGTGGCAGCCAGGAAGCAGCCGGCCAGCCAGCCAGAGGAGCAGGCGGGGAGAAGCACTCAGGGCGAGGCCTCCGACAAACACTGCAGCAGTAGTGAGTACACATGCATGTGCACACACGTACGCACACACACAGGCGATACATAAGACGATACATAATATGATATTGCACGCAGAGCATCGTATCATACACACAGTGATGCATACTTTACTGCATAGCTATGCACACTTTATTTGCAGACATCCTTGTACAGAACACACAGTGTCTGGCTCAGTGCTGCCAACTGCCAAAATCCAAAATGCACTAGTGGCACTTCCCAAATGCACTAGATTGCGCTAGAGCAGTGGTTTTCAACCATTTTCATACCAGGGCCAACTGTTTATTCTGCATTTTAGCCACGGACCACCATTTGATGTTGAGTTTAGTCTCTCTGACTAATTTACGAGAAATAACTGGCAAAATGTTGGTCAAAATAGCAATTCTTCTACATTTTCTAAATGTGTAGAAAATTAGGTAATTCAGATGTTTAAATATAATTTAACTCTGGAGAGTATAAAATTAAACCAAATGGATCCGTAAGGGGTCTGGAAAAAAAGCAAAATATGGTGACAAATGTGCCAAGTTGGCAACAGTGGTCTGGCTTTGTACAGGTCGACTTGTCTCGATTACTGCTCATTGCAAATCTCCAGCAACCTCGTGGTTTTTTGAGATCCTTTGATATATTGCGATTCATTACCTGTGTCTGTTGACTCTTTATTCACAAACACCAGCCCTAATTTACAGGTAGAAATGGGTATAATACATCAAAGCATCAAAGAATCAATCCAGAATACAGATTGTGGCAAGACGAATTGTGACCTTGTACTGAATATATTTCCCCTCTACCCCTAATAAACTACACACCCATCATTAGAGATGGCGCTTGTTTATTTCTTGTTTATTTCGTTCAGTCTCATTGACATGGCTGACTTGGTGAGAACCGCGACATTCAGGGTGGAAACCTGAGTTAATGCCATTCAAATGCATGGGATAGAATGGGTTGGGGGCAGAACTTTTTCAAAATAGCCGTGGCCATGTTGTTCCAAATTGTAAGATGGATTTAATAATGGAATCAATTCAATCAATTGCCGTAATGTTCGAGGATGGCACAGGGGACGGCAGGTACAGGCGGATAATGTGTTAATGAGTGCTTGATTGTTTAAACATGATGTCTTGGGGGGCAATGCTCGATGACAGGCTCGACAAGCTCAAAGCTTATTCATACGCTTGTTATCTGGTTTTCACGGGTATCGGTTATCAAGCTCCAACTCGATTCCCTACCCATCATAGTGCATTCATTAAGCAGATGCCATAGTTGTCAACTAGGTCACTGCCAATTACTAGCAGCCGTGAGTCCAAACCACCAAGGCAGGCAATAGAAACCACTTCACTGTAACAGATTTTTGGCGTTTGCCTGGTCCATCTCACTTTTGGTGTGGAAGTGTCCCATAGGATGAGGATCTGCCAGGGGACAGGCAACATAGAATATCCCATTTTTGCACACGCAACTGATACATGCTTACGCACACGCATGCACACACAAACAGACACACATCGGATAACAAATTATTAATGTCTTTGCCTAATTTGCTTCTCTCTGCCTCTTGTAATTACTTGCATCTCGCAAGTAACACCAGTCTCATGCACGACCGGTGTTTAGATTTATGGGGACAAGGATAATGCCATGGAAATCTAACCATTTATTTAGCCAAGGGGGAACCTTCCCCCTCCGTTTCTGGAGCTTCTCAAACCACCCGTTTGACATTTCTGTGTGCATGACATGGAAATGAAGTTTGCTTTAAAATGGAAATTGCTGTTCTCAGACTCGGTCCTTATTTAGACAGCCGCCCCAAAGGCCTGACTACACAGTATTTAGAGCAGGCCACCTTAAGCTGATTAAAGGTTTCCCATCCGCCTCGACCCCCCCACTGAGATACGCTCGGTTCCCGTTTAACTCTCTTCTCTAGTGCTCGCTGAGTTTGTCTCTGTGCCAGGCAGCTGCAGAATATTACAGAAACAAACCAGATGTATGTGATGCCCGTGCACAGCCATTGGATCACACTCACGTGTGCATGTGCTCATACGCGTCTCTCAGCGGTGGAGAGACGCGGCACAGTGGGCAGCCTCATTAGAGAGGCCGGTGTCTCCTCCCTGCTCGCAGCGTGATCACGCTATACGCAGCGGCCCTACCATACCACCTACGGCAAGCGCCAGGTGGACAGTGAAAGAGTGGGGCGGGGGGGACAAATGAGGTCATTACCTGAACGAGACATGTGTAAGCACGTTGTGTGTGTGTGTGTGTGTGTGTGTGTGTGTGTGTGTGTGTGTGTGTGTGTGTGTGTGTGTGTGTGTGTGTGTGTGTGTGTGTGTGTGTGTGTGTGTGTGTGTGTGTGTGTGTGTGTGTGTGTGTGTGTGTGTGTGTGTGTGTGTGTGTGTGTGTGTGTGTGTGTGTGTGTGTGTGTGTGTGTGTGCAGAGTGTTCCCCCGAAGCGTCCTTCCTGGACGACATGGAATGGAAGGATAGGGGAGGATGGGGCGCAGCTCAGACACGGCCTGTGAATGAATGACTGCAACGTCCTAAAACCACATTGCAACAGAGCAGCAGAAAGTCAAAGTCAAAGCCGTACGATTTGTCACACACGTGGTTTTAGCCAGTGCAATTTGTTCTCTGCATTTATTTGACCCTGTGAGCTGCAGCCATGCTACGCTCAGGAATACCGTTGTTGGATTTGACCCCTGAATCCAAACCATAGATGCTGAGCCAAGCAGGGAGGCATCGCGTCATATTTTTTACAGTCTTTGGTATGACCCGGTCTACCAGTTTCAGGGTGGACATGCTAACCACAAGGATACTGTCTGTCTCAAAACATTTAGATTAGATTAGATGAGCCGATTGACTGCGAGTTGTAGTTTATTCAATTTTCAATTCAAAGATATTTTACTTTAATGTTTGTTTTTACGTCTGTCAAAGTGTTGGCACAATCTACATATCGAAACTTGTAGCTCCCAAAGAACCGACAAGGGCCTGAGGTCGACTTCACTTTACAAGATGCCTAAATCAGAGCTGAAATCCCGGGGGGGTGGGGATATTGGGTACATTTTCTGTTGTAGCGCCCAGACTGTGGAGCGAACTTCCATCTCACTTTTCAAACCTTGCCTTTTATTTAAATCACATCTGAAAACTCACTTGTACTCCCTGACTGGCATTCAACCATGGCGATTAAGAATCTGTGCCTTTATGGTGCCCTGTGTTTTTTGTATTGTTGTTCTTCGTCCCTTGGTATTTTTTTGTGTTGAGCACTTTGTTTCAACCCTGTTATATTATTATTATTATGAATAATGTTATTAATAATATTGTATATATTTTATATGCATTAAATGTTTGATTGGATTGGATTGCAGCTTGGGAGTGAGTTGGTGTTACAGTGCAGTACCATAGTCCAACGCCGGGTGGCGCTTGCCTCTCATGAGAACGTCCCTAATAGGGCCCCCTGCTGTGTGAGTAAACCATTTTCTCCTGCTAGGGGAGGAGGGAAGGCAGCACCTCCTTGAGAGATGAGAGTCTCTGTCGGCCGCCCATAAATAATGTAAGATACTGGTTACGTCTGGGCCTCTGCTGGCTCACCACTATTTATCTTGCTGGTCCAGGCCTGAGAAAAAGCACTTCTGTGGTCGGAAGGGGATCTTCTGGCTTTATGCCACCACTTTTGTCCCATCTTAATACAATCCCAGGAACTGTGTCGGGGGCTCAGAATGATCGACAGGCAACGGAGCTCAGGCTTAATGCTGTCATTTTTTTTTAAGAGCTTGCTACTCGAAGCTCCGTGGTGTTGCACACAACCACCGGGCAAGACTCATTTGACCTATGTTTGACCGTCACGCATTTTATGACTGCATCAATAACCACTGGACTGTGCGTGGGTTTATGGGCGCGTTTCATCATCAGTGGGAGACGGCACCCACCGCTGCTCTGCCAAGCCTGATGGCCATTTTTACACCAACACAACTATTAGGCTTCTCACATTGTGCTTCAAATACAGATTCACACTACATGGGCGGAAAATGCACCTTGTTAAGCCCAGAAGTCTTTAGCCACTTTTAACCTGACATTCCCCAATTTGGAGGGATGTTATGTTTTGGTACTAAAATAATAAAGTCTAAATATTCAAAAATATCGGGTGTTTATTTTCTGCTATTTGTCGTATCACAAGGTAATCTGGCTTAAGTGGTATGTCGAATAGCACTTTTAACACCCTTCCCCGCACGCACACACACACATACAGACTGATGGGTTACCATGACACTGAGCAGCAAGACTATATTCTGCCATTATCCACAGTCTTTATCTGGCGGAGCAAAGTGTCACAGATGCGGTCCACTAATTCAGAGTCTCGGGGAGGGAGAGCAGTTATCGTGGGCATCCTCCAGAGGCCTAATTAATTAGGCTAACTCCGTTTTAATTTATTCGTGACATCGACGGCAGCCAATTCTCACCTGGAGCACCACACTGAGGCAAACTACCGTATATACGTACTAGGTCCAATTAGCCTAATTGATCACAGAGTGACAATCATGTACACGTTGAGATAGGATGCAGCCTTACGTGGCCGAGGAGCGTTGACTTGCTGACGTGTGTACAGTACCATTATTTTTGGTTTGAAATAAAACTTGATTTAATTTTGGCCAAGTGAACTCTTTCAGTGTTAGTCTAGTTTTAATCAGCTAACTTGACTAAAGCTTTCACTTAACTAAATCTACAGTTGATTTAGTCGATTTAAGTGCGATTTTTGGCGAGCCTCGATGACACCTTAATGGCAGATTTTACGCTTGCTGAAAATCTAGAAGCTCACAACCAGTAGTGCTATGACCGTGACGCGCTGTGAACTTGTAGAGCGTATGATGACCTGTCTTTTAGCCTAGTTCTGCTCTTGTCCACTACTAGTCCCTCCCTACTTTTTGTCTAGTTTTTATTTGTTGACGAAACTCTGACAGAATATTTATTAGTCATCACTCGTGTTGTTTATTTTACGGTGAAAAAGGTAGTCCCTGAACATTTTGGGCTGACAAAGTGAAAACTGCTCACAGTACAGTGTGTTAACGATGCGATGGACCCCGGCGTATGAACTTCCACCCCCCGAATGCACTCGGGCTGCAGCTTGCCTCCACCTCCTCCCGACAGTAAAGGTTAGGACATGTGGAGGTCAAACTGATCCCAGATCATCCCCCCTTGGGGAGGTTAAAGCCTATCTAGTGGGTCCATTGAGGTGTCTCAGTTTGCACAGTTCTATAGGGTTGTTATCTGGGTTCAACCCTCACACTCTCCCTTTAACTTCTCCTCTGCTCCATCTCCTCTGCGCGGCTTGGCCTAGAGCTCCAGACTGTCTTTTGACATTCAGAGATAATAATGGAGGTTAGTGCCAGCCAGGCCTATGATCATGCCATTTTGGTTTTGGGAACAAAATGGAACTTTATATTAAAAGTATGATTAACATGATGATTAACAATAATAATGAACATACTCTACTGTACGTGCACATGCAGGGGTTAAAGGAGGGATTAACGGGGAAATACGGGCACTGGATTTGCCTGTAAACCTCATGGTGTGATGGTACAATTCTGCTGTATAAATTAATATACGGTAAATTAGTGTACGGTAGTTTGCTTATTATTTCCTGCAGAAATTAAGGCTGCTACTGCAGGTTGCAGACAGTTGAGAGTTTCACCTGATCTGCTTTGAGGCAGGTCATAGAAGAAGGGGAACTGTTCTTTTGGACTAGTGAAGAAGCATGGGAAAGGTTGCCGTGTATTAGATTAGTCGATGGGTGACTCTTCCAAGAGAGAATTTGCGCTGTGCCACCCAGTGCTTTCTCTTATTTCAGCATAGCCAAAAGCCGCCTCAACTGCTTTTCGACACGTCGGTAAATGGCCTTGACTAATCAATTTGCCAAGTACTGAGTCAGATCCCGAGCACCGTTTTTGATTTGTATCGCTATGAACGAGGTGAGATTAATGGGGGTGAAAATGCCAAGGGCTCAATAGAGAAAGTGTTAGAAATGGGGAGGTTCTTGTGGAATTCATTGTTGGCAGTTATGCTTGTTAAACTGTCGGCTGCGACTCAAATTCATGTTTGTTGGTATTGTTGACTAGGAACTGAATGTTTCTGCCTACAGGTGAATTTACCTGCTGTGCTGCTTGAAAAGTTGGCTGAATAGTGGAGCATATCTAATCCTAGTGAATACATTTCTGTGTTGAGGTTTTCAAACTGGATTGATTGTTTATTACATTACGTTGATTGATTACTGCTGCAGTCTGTTGGTTTACTTCTAATCTATTGGTGAAGAAAGAAGCAAAGGACACCATTTCCATTTGGCTGCACAGATGGCTTCATCCATGTTTCTCTACATGTTTCTCTACTACACAGCAAGGCCTTGGCACGCCTGCATTGATGTGAAGTGAAAAAAAATCTAGGGATGGGGTGTGGCATGCATAATTTGTCAGTACGAATAGCATTCACGCCTCTCAGTTTTTTGCCTCCCCCACCCCTTTTCGCTCTAGCCTTATCCCTGTACCTACACACACACACACACACACACACACACACACACACACACACACACACACACACACACAGGACCCATTTCTCGGGTCACAGCCCTCAGTTCATTCTTAGTACATTGCCACGAAGATCCAGTTCATTTGCAGTGCCTTGCCTTCATCCATAATTAATTCATCTCAGTCTTGCATGTTCTCTCACGGCTGTTTCTAAACCAACTCTGCAAGCTGACTACTTCTATTCTTCTAAAAGTTTGGAAGAGTGCATGTGAAACCATGAACCCTATCCTTTATTTATTGTAAACATGTTTATAATGCACACAGTCGGTTTCCTTTCGTGTTCGGCTCCTTTTGTATGTTCCAGACCACAATGTCCTCACTATAGTGTTTTCTTGTGCAACTGAATAAGCCTCTCTGCTCTTATTCAACAGTTGAACTGAGTTTATATGGTGGAAAAATGAGGGACTCCATAATGTTTTCCTTATGAATGAATTAGGGTTGGCCAAATGGAAAGATTTTATTTATCAATCGTCGCCAGGCCTTTTCCGGTTAATAACCGTTAACCGATAAGGAAAAATTGTGCTATTTTAATCCATTAAAATAGACAAATTATACCCGGCTACCACCGGCTTTTTCCCTTGTCCACTTCAAGCACTAAGCTGCAACAATAGCCTCATTCATTCTATGGACACCACATATTAGTTGTATGGACACGTTCTTTATTAGAAACAAATTAAATTTCGTGGACGGGAATGAGCAGCCAGTCATATTGTGCGTCACAGAGCACACATTTTGTTTGCCGCCCTACAAGCTAAGAAAGCGGCGTGCGCCATGTGCTTGTGTTCTGAGAGAAGCGAGACTGTGATGTTAAATTACTCTGTACCTTTTCCAGAATTATATCAATTATGTACTCCATCACGCTATCGCCTGCTGAGCTGGAGGGATCTCTTCCTTTTCTTCTTTCTTTTGTCACGTGTGCAACTAAAGCAGGCGTGCATATAGGTCTGTGCATGGGGTGGGATGCCCCCCTAAATGCCCTGACTATGAAGAAGCTGCTGCATAAAACTTTCGCCTGCCCCCCAATGTGAAATGTTAGATCCGTGCCTGAAATAAAGCCAAGAGAAAATGGAAACAAAAAACATCTTCAAGTTTGAATGCACGCCTGCTCCCAATCCTCAAGCCCCTAGCACATATTCTGTGTAACATGAGAGGATTTTTTTTGTACCTGCGTTGCACTGCTCAACAATATAGACGGCACAAATCGCAAATAGCTGTGGTGAGTCCATCATTGAACGAGCCATGTGCATAATCTCCATATAGCCATGCATGTTCACTGCGCGTTCTGTGATGCAGACAGTGCAATGGCCTTATGGACATCCACAAAATAAAACTATAGGCTTAATTACATACAGAGAAGTTTAGTGAAAGCTCAGTAGCTGCTGCAGTGAACACTCTCTGCTCCTCTGGCTAGTAGGATAATAACGTGGATGAAATTGGAATAATCCAGCGTGCCCCAACAGCCACGTGCGCTTTTATTTTTATTTTATCAGTTAATCATTAGCCATTAATGTTATCGATAACCGAAATTCTTAAGGACTAATGGTTAACTGTTGGCCATCCCTAGAATTAATTGCCCTGCATGACATGTCACAGTATAGTCACATAGTCAGTTGTCTTTAGTGTTTGTCTCCTGTTCCAGATAACTGTGTCCTCACTAAAGTGTTATCTTATGCAAGTGAACCAGGGAGACTCTCTGCTGTTATTCAACTGTTAGACTATGTTTATATGTGAGAAAGATTGAGGGACTGCATAACGTGTCGTCCCAATCAATCAACAATGCATTGAATTCTCTCCCTGCCTTGCATCACATCATGTAACAATATGTGAAAGGTCAGGTCTTATATCACCATGCTTATTGTGAACAAGCACCGCAATGGTCTATCTGAGTTCACACAGCCGATTTATGCTCAAGGACGATCTGACATCTTGCAACACACCAAAGGCTAGAAGTTTTACCTGTATGGCAATGCATTTTACATGCTAGCGAATGTCCGTATTTTACATCTTGGCAGATGTACATGTTTTCTTTTTCCACAATGCATGTCTACAACTTGGCCAGCTCTTCATCCTATTGTGATAGCTAGTAATTGGAGCATTGGTGCAGACCAACCTGTGCTCTGGAGCAGGCTGCAGGGGCTTCAGCTCTTGACATAATTGTTTGAGTGAATGGAGTGCATGCTAGGCTCAGAGTGAACACATGGACCTCACGGCTAGCTAGATCTTCTTAAAGCCAGGCACCGGACCGCTACCTCAGCCCCGCTGACCTGCCAAAACGTCAAGAATCCAGGCGGGCAAAAAGCGTGCTTCTTCCTTGACACCCCCAACCCTCTTCTCTCCTGTCTATCTAAATTCATTTTCACGTCTGTCCTCCTTCCCTTTCTCCCCCTTGCTCGCTCCTTACCAGTGTAAGATCCTTCCTACCTCTGTTCTTGGGTCTTCCGATTCCGTTCATGAAATGAAAGATGGATGAGCGAGAGATTGATGATTGACCACATGGTTGATGCCATGCTTGACTGAACAGGAGTTATTTGATGTGTTCAACTCAGGGACTGTGTAACAAGACCTCAAATTGAAAGCCATTTTGCCTTAATGAGGTGCTGATATCCAATCTATACAGATATCATTAGGGACAAATGTCCTGCCATTTAATGACCGGACCGCGGGTTCAGCTTTCCACTGAATGAAATGGAAAGAGAACCGACTACAGCACCTCATATAAGAAGGGCGGCCTCAGCTGTTATATCGCACAGAAACACCTTGTCATAACAGCCTCCACTCCTAAACGGCCCAACCCCTAACCAGAATATGTCTGTGGCCGGCGGCAAGCATAAGGAAACATCTGGCCCAGAATGGAAAAAGGCAGCATTATTATTAGTTATTATGACTGGACACAGAGAATCTCCCACAGCTGCGTCCAGGCAGCCATGCAAAAACAATCTGAGATGCACACTTTGACGCCCTGCGGTGCTCGCTAATGAAATCCCTGCGAAGCCTTGAGCCAGTGAGCGTAAGCTGCCATTTTGTGGGCACAGATGCCTGCTGGAACATTGTGGCACCAAGCGTGAAATGAATGTAAAATCAGCCATGATGCCTTTCACTTCCGTTTATTGTTTTAGGGTGCAGATGAGCCAGCATCAGCACCGAGCATCTCCCTCTGTCTCTGCGGGTCCATAATATACTCTCCTGTGCATCACCAGGCACACCGGTTGGTCTTGTGGACATGTGTTAAATGCACATAGTCACACCACGCAAAGTTGGGGGTGTCTGTCCTCCTCGCAGGTTTAATATCTGTTGTTTATTACCGCGCAGTTCAGATGCGGATATCATTGTAAATGGCTCATATGTCTCTCTGATAGAAATAGGCCCAGAGAGGTGCATTTGAAATGATTGAGCATCTCTCTTCATTGCCTCCTTGCATGCCCAATGAAGGTAAGCTGTGCCGCTCGAGGATGTCAGAGACAGGGGGAGAGGAAAAGAATATGGGGTGTCTTTGCTAGACTGAGGGAGAGTTATATTGCTGACTGGGCCCTATTTGTGAGTAATGGTTATTGCCTTTTCAAGGGTTAGTTCAGGTATTTTACTGTAGATACCAAGACAAGAGCGGGGGTGAGCGTACTTTACAAAATACAGAGACTTTGTTTATACTGTTTTTTTCCTCCTTTCGTGTCAATCTTGTGTATTTCCTTTTTTTTACCCAATATACTGACACTAGATTGTGACCGAGGCATCCATGATGCAGTGTTTAAACTCTTTTTTTTTTCTTCTGGACTGCTTAACAAGCTGGACAGCTAGAAAAGACTGACATATCTGTTGTTCTGAGTTTGATTTTTATTTATTTTGGTGAAGGTATGTTGGCCGCCTCGAATTACATCCTGAGGCCGTCTGTGGCTGGGCTTCCATCCTAATTAAAGTGGATCTGAAGCAGATATTTAATTGATAAACAGGTTCTCTCTCCTCATCTACACTTCTTGCTCCACACTAACGAGCAGCCCTGGACCTGAGCATTTAGCCTACACGTATTTCAACTCAGGAAAAAGACAAATAAACATTTTCAGCATAGTGCAGTCAATTGAGCAATTTCAGTAAACATCATAAACTAGCAAACACAAAACAGGGCGAATAGGAAAAGTCTTTCTCTCTGCCTTCTGATTGGTTCTCTAATTGATTTGATTCATTGATTCACATCATACAATTAGTTGGAATGACTTATGGATCTGTTGTCGTCTTTGCTTCACCCTGTGTCCAATTAGGTTGCGAATTATACAGCTTAGTCTCTAAACCAAAGTTTGATACAACCAATCAGCGATTATACCGCTGTTTACATACAACGTGGCTTCAATATTGCATTGTGTTATTGGTTATGGCAATTAAACACCGTAGCTAATTTTAATTATTAGACTACACTATTTAGAAGCCCATGGATATGAAGGAGATGATGATGAAGAAGGCTCAGAGAGCTAACATCAGGGCAACATAATGCTGCTCGTTGGCAAATGGCCACAGGCCTCTGTTGTCTGGGGCCGAACTGTAATGTTTCTTGTCAATGAATAGAGGGACAGGTAATGGCTGCATTTTCCAGGGTGCATATTAACTCTCTCTCTCCCTCTCTCTCTCCCTCTCTCTCTCTCTCTCTCTCTCACTCACTCACTCACTCACTCACTCACTCACTCACTCACTCACTCACGCACACACACACACACACACACACACACACACACACACACACACACACACACACACATACAGTAGACTAACTTGCACCGCCATTGGATTGTTGCAGAGCGGGAGGCACATGAAGAGACATGAGTCACATTAGGATGCTATAAGAACAGGCACAAGGCTGACTTTTCAATTATATATCAAATTACTCCTGGAGTTGCTCTTATCCAACCTAAACACCACGTCCCCATTAAAGCTAAGGAGGCCAGATGCATTCTCTCTCTCTCTCTCTCAGCACAACTGCCTCTATTTCGTCTAGCTAATGAGTCATTATAACCATGCCATCTTAGAGTGGAGAGCAGCCGTATCTAATAAAACGGCACACCGGGGTTAAAGTGGACCCTCTGAACATTGTTTTGCACAGCCCTCTCCTATCATTCTTTTGCTTGGCTGACGGTCCCTTGTTAACCTGGAGTTCCTGTGAGAAATATGGAAGAGGCTTATTAATAGTGTGATGAGACAGGTCTGTTCTTTGTTCCCAGACTGACTTCATGCCACTCAAGGGTCTCTGGCATGGGCAAATAGCTGTAAATTGCTGTGTTTCACACAGGTCTCTAGCTGGGCTCTTTTCAGGGGCTCTAGCTTTTGGCATATGTGCACAAAAATTCATTCCCAAAATTGACAATGAATGGGCAATTTTACACCATAGTGTCTGATGATAAGAGCACCCCTCAATTCACGCAGGTGTGGCTTTATTTAGATTATATCCTGTTTATGTCTGGATCAGGCCAGAGTTTTCAACGGGCCTGGAATTAAAAGCCCGACCCTATAAAACCCTAACTGCCTTGTCCCTAGCCCTAACGTTAGGCCTGAAAACCCAACATAGTCAGACAGAATGGGAAGAGAGAGAAAAAAATCAGAGCCACTTATATGCTCATTGCGCACTTCGCGTTTGAGCTGTGTGTGTGTGGCGAAATAATGGATTTTCTAGGTAACATTCAACTCGCTGGTGTAATTGTTCCATTTCCACCATCCAGGGGTGAGTAAATAAGTTAGTCGCTTTAATTTCCCCAGAAGTGACGTTATGTCCAGTTGTTGATCCAATAGGTCAGGATAACATTATGTTTATATTATTCACCGCAACATGAAATCGTGACATCCAAACAAGCGACAATCTTATAAAACATATGACAAGTTAACAAACTCAACAATCGGCACCGAGCCAAGCCACAGATTATAGACAGAGCAAAATCTGTTCATTTCATGGTGTCAGTCTAATGGTGGCTATTCTACATAGACTTCTGTTAAGAATGTGGACAACTTGTGGAATGCATTAGAGTCTATGGACTTGTGCGAGTGCATGAACCACATGGCCAGCCTATTTTTAAGCCTCTCAATGTCGCATCTCTTCTACTAGAAGGCTCTGAGCACACGAGAGTGGAATCATGAACTAGTGTAAAGCAATGTGCAGTGCTGCTAATTGCTAAGACTCCAGACAGTAAATGACAGACAGACAGATACAGTAAATGAAAGATTAACAACCTTCTTCATAAAGAATGCACATTACACAACAGTTATTGTTATATTAGTAAAAATAAATAAATAAATAATAATAGTAAAAAAAAAACAACAACATCAAAATCAGGGAGCACGAGGCCCGGCCCGGCCCAGCCCGACATCTCTGTACATTTCTGTGTTTTTAATTCGTTTTTTAGACTGGTGGTTTCACTGCGGTCCATGGCAATGACAGTTTGTTTTGGATTGCGATGGTGGATGTGTTGTCTGTTTGACAACAATCCATGAAACTATTTTCAGGGGGAATATCATGCATCAAAGGCACACATACATGGGCGTATACTCCAATGGTAATCAATCACTCCAAGCAGCCTGGGTAGTTTGGAATGTCGTAATATAAAGCACCTGAACTGTTGAATAAAAATATATATATTATTTCCATCAGGATCATATTGACTGTATTTTTTCAGTGCTTCATTACATATTATACCTTAGCCTTCAGAGTTCTTCCTGTCCTTTCACTGACCCCATAAACTCCTGCTGACCTGGCCTGAACGCAACTGAAGCGAGCAGCTTTTAGTCTCACAAATTAACTGGGAAAAGCTTAGGAGTCCCTGGGAGTCACCAGCATGTTGCCAACCTAGAGGTTATAGAAGCTTCATTTCCCGTCTGGGGAAATATCTAAATGGGCTGAGTGAATGGAGAGATGCTTCCTCTCCCTCACACCTCCCAGCCGACGTGCCCCTTTAGCAAGGCACTCTCGCCCTGGCTGCTCCAGTGCAACCGCTCATTGGCTGGCAGAAGACGGTGGAAGTCTGCGGTCGCACCGGGCAGCTCCCCGATGTGGTGGAGGTGTGCGAGCGTACAAGCGTGAAGCAAGGCGTTGCTATAAATAAAAGAACATCAGTGTGTCTGAGTGAAATGTTCCCCTGGTTAAATAAACGGCTTACAGAAGGGTGAGCTGGAGGAGAGGCAGACCCTTGCTAGGGTAACGGCATCAGAGGTTGAATGGACATTCCAGCTGAGCCTACTCTCTTGAATGGCATTATTTGGCTGACACTTTTTGAAGGAAATTAGCATTAATTACGCCATGGCGTATCTTTTGTGTATTATGGTAAACATTCAGATAGAAATGAACACGCTTGAGATAAGATGTCTGAAATTTGAATGGAATCTTGCACACAGACTTTATTAATGATGGCATTATATTTACATTCAGAACTTCATGATCTGACACTTATGGTATAACCTCAGTCAATCAAATCATTTCCAAGGGGTACACACAGACAAGCAAAGCTAGCCATTGGAGTGCTTTGGATTCACTACTATTTTCTTCCCAGCCTCCCCTGAACCTACAGATCCATCAGAGTTAAATTAACGCTCATGATTTTGCAATAAACATGCAGCAATGCCCATCTCTAAACTGCCTCCCTCTGGCCAGGCTGATGGAGGGGAAAGTTACTGGTTGGAATAACATAAAAATGAAGCAAAAAGAAAGTGTGTGCCTTGCTTCTTGTATTGATCGTATTGATCGTCACGCTTGAGTCCTCTGTTCAGCCGGTGTGGTCCAAGTCGGATGCTTTTATTAGATACATGTTGTCGGGTTCTCAGAGGGGAGAACATAATTGTACACACAGGCACAACATCACCATGGCTGTAATGAAAAGTTCCAATCGGCCTAGAGTAGACGAGTAGAAGTTCCACTCCCGCTCGCAAGTGATCAATTTGTAATCATTGTGCCACCAAAAAGGGCAGCTACTAGGGCTGGCCTTGAGCGAGTCAGGCTGTTATTAATAATGTGACGATGGTGACAAATGGGCGAACTCTGGGGGCTGAAAGTGACTTTCCTTTTGGACAGTCCCCCGGCGTTAATGTGCACTGCACGGCCAATTTCACTCTACAGGGGATGTGATAAACTTGCACTCTGGACAAGACTAAACATGGCCATTCAGGCTCTAATCTATTTTCTTCAACCCCTCTCTCTCTCTCTCTCTACACACACACACACACACACACACACACACACACACACACACACACACACACACACACACTCTACTCTGTGAGGGGTGTGCTGGCTGACCTTTCCCTTGACGTGTCTCCACACCTTGCTATTGGAGTGTGTGTCTGTGTGTGTGCGCGTGTCTGCGTGTGCGCGTGCATGCAGGCTGACATCTTCAGCAGTGCTTCAGCTTTTGGTACATCAGGGAGCATGTGTCCTTTGAGAGGAGCTTACCCCAGGCCTGTCACCCCCACAGGCTACTTGCTGAGCAGCACACACACACACACACACACACACACACACACACACACACACACACACACACACACACACACACACACACACACACACAGTAGAAGAGTGGAGCTTTTACCTTTCGTTGTCTCCCCGTTGTTTTGCTTTTGTTCTTAACAATCTCAGCGGTTTAAACGCTTTGTACTTTTACGTTATTCCCTTTTCTTCTTAATCTCTCCTTCCATACCCTCTTGTGCTCTCTCTCTCTCTCTCTGTATGCAGACTGACTGACATGCAGGTGCAGTTTATATGATATGCAGTAGCAATCTTCTGTTACAATGTGTGTGACACCATTAATGCTGGGCAGGCTAATGTGGCTGTCTAGGAGGAGAGGGTTTGCATGCGTGCATGGGCACGTGCATGTGTGCGTGTGCATGTGTGTGTGTGTACGTGCGTGCGTGTGTGTACGTGTGTGAGAGAGTTGTGGTGACTGATCTCTTTCATTTCCATCAGCAAGGATGGGATCGTTTATTGATCTGGACGTTTCATTAAGTGTCAGGCCGCTGTGACATGTCTGGTGACAAACGGCGGGCTTCCTGTCATCACCCAGAGACCCTGAGGCCCTGAATGTCTCTCTCTCAGTCTCCCTCTCTCTCTCTGTCTATGTGTGTCTCTCTGTCTCTCTCTCTCGGTTTCTTGTCTTGTAGTGCAAGAAATTAGTCAAAAGGCTCTCCATAAAAGGCATTGGCAATGGAACAGAGAGACAATGCTGCACAGAGATGGAGGTCAAGCCTTGGAAATTGTGCTGCCGTGTTCATGAATAGCTTGTTTTTTTTTCCTTTACACCATTGTAAATACAACTGGTGTGCTCTCAGCTGGATGACATTCAGATGGGCCTGACCCAAACCCTGACCCTTCTCTGGATGCTCATGAGTTTTTTAATTCGAACTGTTATTTTGCAGAAGCTGAGCCCTCCAGGGTTCAGCTCTCGAGCTCACAATCGGAGGATGTTGGACTATTCTCCTGCCCTGTGTGCTTGACTTTGAAGGACATTTCTCTCGACTCATCGCATAATGAATAGCAGAGTCCTTGAGGATTGCGGCAATTGAAGTTTTTATAGCTGTGTGTTTACGTGAGTCTTGAGACAAACGTTAAAGATTTAAGTAGAAGGGTTGAATTGAGTTTGCAGCTGGCCTTGCGTTTATTATGCATAAGGATGTGAACTTTTTGTGCTAATAAGAAGCTCAAAGTGGTATGATTTCTAGATGTAAGACAGTTAGTTGGGTTGCCTGTACTAAAAGTCTATAAAGTAGTTGGTTAAAGAACCAAAGATGGAAATAATAAAATAACAAACGGCTCTAACTGCTGTTACCTTTGAAGCCTGCCACCCCCACCCCAACCCCGACAGTGCAGATTGGCTGTAATTATTTTATATTTGACAAGACAATAAAGGCGGCTGTTATTGATTGCATTTGAATTCAGCAATTTTGCAATTTTCTCTAAGGGTGGTTCATTATCTTGATGTGGTACCGGTAGGCTAGCCCACTGCTGCTTAATAGAAGGTCTACGTTATTGATTAGGCCATGTTTACGATTGAAATTCCAATGCCCACATAGTGGGGCTTCAAGTCTTGGCTACAAGGCTGTCGCGTTTTTTCTTTTTTTGGCGTATTGGAAACCAATATCCTTACGGTGAAGTATGTCTTATATGTATGTCATGAATGTATGTATGTGTGTGATTAAACACCCGGCATTGATTCTTCTCATCTGTCGTGATAGGGGTGGGTAACGTACACAGGCATAGAGACTGGCTAAAAGGTACATGGAAAAAGAGGATTGACTGATTAATCAAGAATGGAGTAGAATAAATAAATTGACATTTAGTTGTGCCTGACTGACGTTGGCTATTCAAGTGCACCATTTTGTGTTGTTGAAGTGCGACGTCCTCTGAACCAGTATGCTGATCGAACGAGAAAAGAATCCATCCCAATGTTTTCTTCCAGGTACTTTAAAAGTAAAACCAACGTGCAAAAGGGTTAGCTTTCAAGATGGCTGCCCCAGACTTGGCCGTCCGACGCCAAGCCACTCCCCGTCCAGCCATGGCGAAAGGAGCAGGCCCGGATCAATACTTCATTAATGTAACAAGATGGAGGCAGTAACCCCAGTCGATTCCAATGAACCACGATGTCTGGAACGTGCCGAGAATAAGGCGTCTGGCACAACTGGACATTGTGTTTGGACTTATGCTGCTTTGTGCTTTGTGTTTGTGCGTGCATGTGCACTCCCAACACTGGGCAGACAAAAGGCTGGTCATCGGGTTCTGCCTGTTCTTGTGACTCTGCGTGGGTCTGTGTATGTGTGCGTGTGTGTGTGTCTGTCTGTGTGTTCAAGTGGTGCACCGGCAAATGTGTGCAAGAGCACGCACTCAGCCTAGCACTTAAGAAGACAGACTTGGCAGGGGTAAAAGAATCAACAAGGTGTTTCCACCGTGCTGAATACACAAGCTTGTTTCACTCCGTGTTCAACAGCACTATGTTCAACAGCTCGATGATGACTTGCCACTGCCTGCTTTAAGGGGCATGCCGTAGAGTGGTTGTCCCTGGTGGATCAGGAAGTTCCTGGTGTGATCCCAACTCCTTTTGCGGCAGGCTTTTTTTTATTTGAAGTGCCCTTTTAGCAGGGACATTTTCACTCATGCCAAAGCTGAGACGAACCATGCATACAATACAAGGAAGCAGCAGTAATCAATCCATGGGAATATCTGTGATGTGGCGTCACGGATTCAATGGTAACCCCAGGCAATACATGCCATCGGGCACCTCAGCCAAGTAGGTGACTGCGAACAAGGACCCCTGGTAAGCAGAGCACTTCTGACTTATCTATTTCATATCTGCGGCCCACGACACAACTTCACCTTTTGTCCTCTCTGCTCCTAGTCTTGGCAAAGATCTCTTAACCCCGTGCATGTCGAGTGACCTGAATCTGAAATCAAACGCGCTCGGCTGTGACGGTCCGCCTTGCTCTCCGCTGCCCAGCGCTCTCACTTAGCTCCGTCCCATATGGCCAATTAATGGGATATGCACACATGGACACTCACACACACACACCAAGCTTTGATTCCCTCACTCCCGACTTCCCTTCCTCCTGTTTTAATATACTTCACTGCGTGGAGCCCCGTGCTGCTCACTGACCAGCGCCTTGAATGTGGAGCCACAGTGGGGAATTGGACAGGAAGCCTTCTGTGGAGGGCAGAAGATCATCGTTCACTTTCAACGAAAAAGAGATACACGTGTGTGGGCACGCACGCACATGCATGCGTACACACACACACACAACACACATAACACACACAGCATACGCTTTATTAACCAGGTCTGAGGACTATGTGCAATAGTAAGGAGGAAAGTAGGTTAGTAAGCAACAGGGGGTCTCCTAGGTCAGTAGAGTGGCATGTGTGTGTGCTTGCCCACACATGTGTGCTCACTTGTGTAATGTAGGCAGGCTAGGTCGCCTGGTGTTCTAGCCACTGCCAGTGAATGTCACAGACAACGTAACACACAGATGTTAAGTACTGTAGCAGCCAGGGGCGGATGTAACATGTCCCATTGGGGGGGGCAAGAGAACATGTTGGAGGGGCAAGATAAAATGGCGAAGCGCCACGGGCGATGAAGCCCGTGGCGCCCCATACCATTTTCGGTTACAGGACTTTTATTAGTCAAGTAAAGCATCAATAATAACATCAGTAATAACATCAGAAGCCCGTGGCGCCCCCATACCATTTTCGGTTACAGGACTTTTATTATTAGTCAAGTAAAGCATCAATAATAACATCAGTTGTTGTTGAAGTTGCTTCAGACACGCAGCATGCATAAAGCTAAAGGTCTGACTCAGAGAGTTCTCTGTTTTCAATGATGAAATGCTGTTGGCTTAGTGGTGACACATGTAGTTAGTTAGTAACAGTAGTAGCATTTCAAATCATTTTAAATATAAGCACTTTAATTTGAAATATCTTGGGTTGTTTTGCATGGCATTGTGTTTTGGGGGGCAGACTGGGTATTTAGGGGGGCATTGCCCCCCATGCCCATGCCTAGATCCGCCCCTGGTAGCAGCATTACATTGCGCCACAAAACAACTAGTGGCGGAGTAACTCAAATAACAGCTTCTATTTGTCCTCAGAGAGGACGGGCCAGCAGCAGAAAGTGGTGCAGCAGCATAAAGTGTGTGGGTGGCGGTGTCCCTTTTTCCCTGTGTTCTCTAATCCAGGACCTGCCAAGGGATGTGTGCATTTTCCTCTAATTAGTTTGTCCGCGCCAGAGCGATGGGTAAAGTGCTGAGATATTTCTATGAATCAGTGGTTTTTATTTGTTATAACGTTACTGTCGGGCAGAAACCTTGTGTCTTTTTATGATTCGTTTTATAAATGAATGCCCTTTTTTAAATGCTTACTGCCCAAAGTAATGAGAATGGTGTGTTGCACTGTGAGCTTGTCACGCTGTTGCTTTGGCACACTGGAGGTTCGGCGGCGTATGTCAGGAAATGTATAACTCCATAAAGTCTAAATTCTAAATCCTGATGCCATCAGTATATGCCCATGGGCATGCCCCCTTTTGTGCACATATGGAGCTGACTGATTTGTTTACGCCTTGTTGTCATGGCCAAGTCTTTCAAATATCACGCTGGATCTTAATGATTTTGTTTCATTGTGTGTCTTCTGTGAACATTCTCACCAAGTTTAATGTATACTCTGTAGTCAATTAAAATTCTAATGTATTCTACTTTGTCGTGCTGCTTGCCAACAAGCCTGTTTTGTTTAAAATAGGGAGGAAACAGGAAGAGATTGGGCATTACACTTCAAGGATGTAAATGGTCAATGTGTTTATCAATAGATAGGAGAGAGGCAGTCAGAACAAGCTGATATGCCATTCCGATAACACAAGCCCCTCATGAATCTTTTGGACTGTACACAAGGGCTGGATTCAAGTGAGTAGTACAACTTGCTTGTACTATCTAGCATTCAAAAACATTCCTAGATCAGGACCCACTTGAAGAAAAACCTTGGAAGTGTCCGTGGCCCACCCATTTGATCATCAACGGGTCAGATGGGTGAACCATGTGAATTTTCAGAGCATATTTAGTTAAATGATCAATCGGATCAGAGGAACTAATCTACAGTACTATACATTCTGTATACTATATTTGTCCATCATAATAGTCAACTTATCTTTGTGTTTTTCCAATTAGTTGTGGGCCAACCCACAACTAATTGGAAGCGCCGTTTCAGAATGTATTTTTACATACACGCTTGGTCTGTGTTGAGCCCATTTTTCCCCACCCTTATAAAACACCCAGGTTATTAAATACATTATATAGTGGCGCTCCGGTCTGTCCTTGGAGCAGCATGTGCTCCATGTAAAGGAGAGATTTAAGAATGAGGCATACATAGGCCCACATGAACAGATCAATAACGTACATCTGACTTTATTAACTTGGCTTGGGGCGATGAGGCTGAGTTATGGCGGATGGAAGTGGAGAGAACAAAGCATGATCACGCTGGTTAATCAAACTAGTTCAGTGGTTTTCAGCCAGTAGTTCAGGACCGACAGCAGCTCTTAACTCTCGAAAGTGTAAATTGAAACCAAATGGACCGTAATAGTTATAACAGTTAGTTTAACAAAATATTCTAGGTAATGTGTGGTGTGAATGGCCCAGTTCTGGTGATACCAGTATACAGTGGAGTGTTTTCCTTTACTATTGTACAGGGCCTGGCAGATGGCAGTGCCTGTTATGGCTAGTACACACTGCGCGATTTTTAGCCCGATTTAGCCCCGATTTTGGACTCACGACAAAATTCCTCTGTCGGGGACGATTTTTCAACTCCCGACAGTTTGACGGCCGTCTTTTCGTCTTGTAGTGTGACAGCTCAAAAAGACAAAAAATCGGCCTGATTTTGCCGTCGGGACGCCCCCGACAAAACATCGGCAATATTAAACAATTTTGATTTTTGCGACATTTCCTCGTCCAGTGTGACATAGTTTCTGACAAGCCCCCGACACTTGCATTGTGCTGGCAAATGTAAAAACATTGCAAAGCCGGCCGGCAGCCACTGTCCCCACATCTCATCTCATCTCGCAGCGCGGATGAGAGCCTGGAGATCGAGGCTGCATGGACGCACGGACCACTCCTATCATTCAAATAATTCTGATCCAAAGCATCATAGCGCAGCAAACGTATGACATTGTAATTCGATCATCTCTCTCTCTCTCTCTCTCTCTCTCTCTCTCTCTCTCTCTCTCTCTCTCTCTCTCTCTCTCTCTCTCTCTCTCTCTCCTTCTCTCTCCCTCTCTCTCTCTCCGTGCGTAAAGTTGTCAGGGATCAACATTCTACAACGCGTGTCAAATGATTTATGCATTGTCTATAGGCCTATTTTGTACTCGAATTAACTTTTGCGCATTTGAGTGAAGGGGGACGATGGGAAGGGAACAATGCCGGCGGTCATTGATTGATGATAGCCTACAAAACCTGCATGTAGCCTACATAAAATAAAATAAAAAACATAGGCTATAGGTGGCTGCTTCTCCTATAACGTTTTTTTCCCCAACAGGTGGGCCCCCAGGCTAAATGGAAGGAAAGTTGGTTTAAACTATAGGCCTATGTAACTCTTTGAGAGCTTAAACATGAAACCAAATAGAACCTTGCCAAATGGGTCCATTTGGTTTCATGTTCACACTCTCAAGATTTAATATTCATCATGTGAATTATCCCAAGTCTACACAACTAGAGAATGTAGAAGATTAGGCTCATCGTCATTTTGATCTGTATGTTTGACCATTTTGTTTTCTCCGAAAATCCAACCTGGAATTGTGGACAAAAGAGGTATTTTGCGTTCTGTGGGGCTAAAATGTCATCAAATGGTGGTCCGTGGCTCAAAATTTGAGCCAAATTCTGAATAGTGGACGCAAGGGATGCAGTGAAACCGCTGAGAAGATGACAAATAGTTACTGACCTTTTATTATTGGCTTGGCTCCGTCATCTCTCTCTCTCTCCTCCCCGCGCGTAAAAACGACAACTTTTTTTTAAGTGTGACAGATCAGATGCATGGCAGGTGATTGGTGATTGGCTCCAATATTACACAATATTACAATTGTTGGTATTGTGGTTATGCGTTTATTTATTTAATCACTTTGTAATATAACCAGGCAGCGCCGCAGCAGCATGCCGCACAAAATGTAACCAAAAGAACCGATCGTTCCACAACACCGTGGGCGCGTGTTTAAGCTATTTAATGATCAACATGTTAATGATCACCATGTGTTAATAATAATAATAATAAACATTAACATGGTGATCACATCTTGATGACAGCGTCAAGATGTATTTCACCATGTTAATGTTTTTTTTTTTTCTGACATCAATTTCCAGGAAAAAACGGAACATGGGTAATTTCAATTTGTTTTATCATTATTTAATTCCACAAAACATCTCTGTCATAGTAAAATGTGGAAAATAGGTGGAATTCTCCCCTTTATGTGTCAATTATTTGTAACCAAAAGGATGAACTATAGGCACATTGGGGGTCCATTTGGTTACATTTGTGCCACTGCCAACTGGCATGGATTCACTGTCTGTGTGTCTGTCGTCACCAAACGCCATACGGATGACTTTATGGGGCATAGTGTATAAAGAAACAACATTGCTGTGACACCAGTCAGATAATATACAGAGACTGACGCAAGGTACCCTCCCTTCCCGACCTTATGTCGGTGGTAATATTTTCGGGAGCACCGCCCCCGCCGTCAATACGTCGGGAACGTGCAGTGTGAACACTCGCAAGACAAATGATCGTCAACGAATTATGCAATTTTAATCGCATAATGTGACAGGGTACGTCGTGCACGACGTCGTGAAAGTCCCCAAAAATCGCGCAGTGTGTACCAGCCTTTAAGGGCACTACCCCACCAAACAGAACAGTACTAATGAAGCTGGGAGTTGGAGCTGGAGTTCTGTTGAAAGGTGTGAAGAGTTGCTGCATGCACCTCTCTCCAGAGCCCACACTGCACTGACAACTACTGAGGTGCTAAAAGTAGTCTGTGGAATGATGTATGTTTTTCAACAACACACACCTGAACATGTGGATGCTTAAACCATCTGAGGCAATATAAAGATGATAACTACTGTACCGCACAGTGCAGGGTGCTTGGATTTAGATATGGCATGTATATGCATAGTTTTAGAGAAAGAAGCTAACAGCTGGTGTTTGAATCAGGCAAGTCACATGCACATGTGCTGTAGCAATAGAGAGTATGCATGCAACATCATAGTGCTGAGGGAACGACTACGGAGTGGCAAAACGATGCCACCGTTTTTGTTAACTCAAAACGTGAAAAAAATGAAACAACCATTTTTTTTAATATTATTATTAACAATACTAATATTATTGTTGTTAGTATTGTTATTATTATTATTAGCTGCATTTTTACAGTGGGCCCACTGTCAAAATCAGTGGGCGGGGGCCCACTGTAAAAATGCAGCAATCGAACTGTATTGTTACCGGTATTTACTAGAATCTACTAAACCCCTGTAGTGGGGTTCCACGACACACCGTCATTTACAACTCTTGTAAAAGTTTGACTTTCGCTTCTAATTTGTAGATGATGACCTATAGAACAATTTTAGTTCGAGTGGCCCATCTGTAGATGAAAAAAATATGCATTTTTTGCCTAATTTCAAAATTGACCAAAATCGGATTTTTGTTTTTCTTAAAAGTCTTTATTTTCTCACAATTGCTGTTTTTTCTTTGTTTTCTTTTGCTATATCTAGTCAATACTAACCCAGGAATTAACTGGATTTCAAATATTAATGTTTGGAATATGATATGGAAAAAATGGACGCCCATGTACATCAAATTACTTCAAATGGCACCTAATTTAAATTCTGTTGAACCTAGAAGGATGAAGTTAGTGCCTACCTATCATGAATGAGTAATGGTATAAATTGTAAATAAATAGAAACAATACAGTATTGGGGGGATTAAAGTTAGGCATACCCAGCCCAGCCTCTGTGTGAAAATTGTGCACTTTTCAATGAAAGCATGACATTTGGCACAAAGTTAAAGCCTGCCATAAGGAATTGTTTTGGCTATGGGTCTGACTCTGTGGTGACAGCTATGGTGGCCATCATCTGCTGTTATTTTACCAATTCAGCTCATACAACATACAATCTTGATTCTGATGACAAAACGTTTTCAAGGATTATGATTTTTTTTATAAAATGCTAGATAATAGTCAAATCATCAAAATGTGTAATATTGATGTATTGATGTAGGCAGTAAATCCATGTCTTCTACCCTATATGTGAAAATCAAGTGAGCCCATGAAATCAGCTGACATATTCTTAGTACTCACTCAACTCAAACCAGCTCTACCCGATTGACCAGTACCCAGTGAGGTCAGAACACCAGTCTGTGTACTTCTAACCAGATCCCCATCCAGATCCAACACCAGTCTGTGTACTTCTAACCAGATCCCCATCCAGATCCAACACCAGTGTACTTCTAGCCAGATCCCCACCCAGATCCAACACCAGTCTGTGTACTTCTAGCCAGATCCCCACCCAGATCCAACACCAGTCTGTATACTTCTAGCCAGATCCCCATCCAGATCCAACACCAGTCTGTGTACTTCTAGCCAGATCCCCACCCAGATCCAACACCAGTCTGTATACTTCTAGCCAGATCCCCACCCAGATCCAACACCAGTCTGTGTACTTCTAGCCAGATCCCCATCCAGATCCAACACCAGTCTGTGTACTTCTAGCCAGATCCCCATCCAGATCCAACACCAGTCTGTGTACTTCTAGCCAGATTCCCACCCAGTTCCAACACCAGTCTGTATACTTCTAGCCAGATCCCCACCCAGATCCAACACCAGTCTGTGTACTTCTAGCCAGATCCCCATCCAGATCCAACACCAGTCTGTGTACTTCTAGCCAGATCCCCATCCAGATCCAACACCAGTCTGTGTACTTCTAGCCAGATCCCCATCCAGATCCAACACCAGTCTGTGTACTTCTAGCCAGATCCCCACCCAGAACCTACACCAGTCTGTGTACTTCTAACCAGATCTCCATCCAGATCCAACACCAGTCTGTGTACTTCTAGCCAGATCCCCATCCAGATCCAACACCAGTCTGTGTACTTCTAGCCAGATCCCCATCCAGATCCAACACCAGTCTGTGTAATTCTAGCCAGATCCCCACCCAGAACCTACACCAGTCTGTGTACTTCTAGCCAGATCCCCACCCAGATCCAACACCAGTCTGTGTACTTCTAGCCAGATCCCATCCAGATCCATACAGTAAAAGCTGTCTTGTGAAAACCCCTGCTGAAGTGCTGTACCTTCACACACAAGCTAGTTGACAGGAAAATAGTCATACTCAAAGTAGTTATATTGCACCATGGTGACCATTCTTTTCGACTCTCATGTCCTTCTTGAAGATGGTTCGGAATGCATAATGCTTCTCCCCATGAAGACTCAACAACAATGTCAATTGAAGGAGCCTTCACCTCATGATACCTGGTGCTGGTGAGAAACTGTCTCCTGTATATAGCCTCCAAAACAAATGCAGACACTTGGCTAGACTGCCACAGTTTGAAAGGGTCAAGCCCCTAATCCTGATTGCGGCAGTCAACCCCACCTAATCACACAAACCGGGGCCTCCAGATGAGCCAGCAGCCATCTGCACAAGTCTGGGTTGGACCTTGCAGGGCTGAGCTAGAGACTTGGAAAGAAACCTTCAGCAAAGACAATGGCATTGACATAGTTGACATAGCCCCAGAACACTGAGGCCATAAGAAGTGAGGAGAAACTCTGGCTGGAAGCCCTCACCCCACGTCATCCTTTAGACCTCGTCCTTGAAAACGTAGGATTAGTTACCAGAATCAGGATCAGAGAATTTTAATTACTGTTAAAATATCAGCAGGTGGTGGCCATTATGAGAAATATCTACCATGGTCACAGGACAAATGTAAATAGTACCAATGAATTCCTCATCATTGACAATGTGGGACTATTTACTAGAATTAATATTTTAGAAAATAGCTGTCAGGATTACCAAGGGACAAATCTGTGATGGTGCCATAGCCAACAATGCTCCTAATGACATGCTCCAACTGTGTTCCAAAATTCATGCTGTTATCATCAAAATACTGCACATAGAGGCTGGACTACGTGCTATTCTTGTGGATACACACAAGGGGGTGGGGAGGGGGGGGGGGGGGGCTGGGGTAATGTGGTCTAAATTACTAAATACTACTTCTGAATGTGAATATGTCATATGTTCAGATTGGATAAGTTACGACAGTCTTATATCATATTTTGGAAGCCCCCCCCAATAATCTTTATCTGCGTGCTTGCCACTCTAACCAAAATGGTTACCTCACCTAGAATTTAGTATTGAAAGTTAAACTTAAAGTTGTAAACGACAACTAAATTTAACATGGAGATGGAAACTCACTTCGGTTTTAGCTAATTTTAGCTTGTTTTGCTTGCTATTTTTGTCGATATACACCAATAATGGATGAAAAAATATAATTTATGTGTAATTAGGTTTAGGTAGCAAATGCTACTCCTGATTGTGAATCCATAGATATCCCATATGTACAGATTGGACAATTTGATCAAAAGTTACAACAGTTTACATGTTTTGGTAGGGTTGGCCCCCTTGTTACGCCCCCTACAGGCCAAATATTTAATTTGTGTGCGGGCCACTCGAACCAAAATGGTTCTATAGACCCTCACCAACAAATTAGGACTGAAAGTGAAACTTTTACAAGAGTTGTAAATGACATCCACATTTAACATGGAGACGAAACCCCACTACTGTTTAGAGTGAATGAAAAGCAGTGAATCAACAGTATATTTCTGTGGAGAGCAAGTTGTTTTGCCAGTCTGAGAGTGGAGGACAGGCCCCCATGCCCATTTTCATACAGACAAAATGAATGCGTGACGTAACTATGTAAAACCATTCAAGCTTGCTATAACCGACCGAGCCTAGCCCATTCAAGGGCAAATTTTCAGTGGGTGCCTGTCAGACATTCATTAGTCTGACACACTGGCCTACAGAAACACTAACCTAACCCTAACTGCACACGAACACAATGCATGTCAGAGCAAACGTCTGCAGCACCCTGCTTTACCACACTAACCACTGCCAACCACAGCTTGGTGTGTGGGACGCCTTTAGGCCAACACACTCCTTTATTCTGATTCGTTTCTTGTATGCTCTTGGAAACGTCACTCTGTTCTGAAACAAAACTAGTGTGTAGAAGACTCGAATGAGAGCATTTGGGAATTAAAGAAATGTGCTTTCAAGGGAATCCCAGCATGGCAGCATGAGCAGCAACACATTTGGAAGTCGCTCAAAATCCCACCTGTTCCCAATCTACATTTAGTGGAGAGAAACAGGCTGTGTGCTCCAGATGCTGTGCCGTACAGTTACCGTATATGACTGCAGTTTACCAACTTTATAACCAACAACTACTGTACAAGTACAATTTACAAACCAGACAGACGTAGGATGAGCTGAAGGGCACAGGAGCCTTTATGCTGCTGAATTGTTGATCAGTGTCGTTGCATTGGGGCTGATTTGTTTATTTAATACTTGCTAGTATGGCACTTCGGATGCTCCCTCTCCTGGGGCCATTTTTGCTGTCAGTGTGTGCGTGTACCACTTTATATTCTTCTGTCACGGAGGAGCCGGATAGCGCAGCCCTAAACATCGGTGCCGCTGCATGAATCATGCAAGCATTAGGCGCTTTTTAATTATTACAAAGTGCTCTGGCTCTTCCCACTTTCCCTTCCCTCTATCCCCCCCGTACTACCACCCCACCCCACCCCGCCCCCCTCCGCCATATCTTCCGTCTGTGGTCGGCCGTTCATGCTCCAACAATTTCCATGCATTATTAAAGAGCCTGAGGATGACGAGCCATTTGCTGCCACTCTGTCTCACCTCTCTCTGTCCCTGAGGGGAAGCCTTCATAGCTGCACAGGAGAGACCTGACCCTGGCAAGACCGTCTGCACGCTGGGGGTCACGCCTGTGTGTGTGTGTGTGTGTGTGTGTGTGTGTGTGTGTGTGTGTGTGTGTGTGTGTGTGTGTGTGTGTGTGTGTGTGTGTGTGTGTGTGTCGAGTATTTTTACTAGGAAAGACGTGGGTCAGTCTAAAATGGAGCGGTGTGCTACTTTTTTTGGACACTTTTCCTTGCGTAGCGGTCATCTCTCTGCGTTTTTTCCTCGAGTTTTGGAAACAGAAATTCAAGGTCTGAATTTTGAGAGGCAGGTGAAGACGTGAGCTATTCACCTTGACAGAGGGACATGGCATTTCTGGCATTTCATTTTATATTTTTTCTGAAGGGCAAATACAAAAAACAATGGCCAAAAAAAAGAATGCTATCCTCGCCGTATGAGAGAAGCATGCACACACGCGTACAGTCCACGGGCTCACAGACAACCATTGAGCAGAAGCCAGCCAAAAAGGGGAAAAAAGGAAGATAACTGGCTGTGCCTGGCAGGGTTTCTTCTTCTTTTGTTCTCTCTCTTCCATCCCTCTCTAATCAGCCCAAGTTGCTTCCCCACCAAAAAGCTCACCATTCTGCCCGCGTCATTGGCTGCCTCACCCCGTCCAAACAAGTGGCCAGTATGTGCGCACAAAGGTCAGCATGGCACAAGGGCGGTCGCGTTTGGTCACTGTGGTTTGTCCTGGCAACGTGAGGACACCTCTGTCGTCACCTGTCCGTTTTGGAGCTGGTGTAGATATTCCAGCCAGCCTGGTGGTGTACTATCTAGCTCCAGCGCTGGCGCAACGAGATAAGTGGTTATAGGCTTAGTTTGTAGCAGATGAAAGAGCCCCCTTAGACCATGTCCCTGTACCAAACCCTGGGAGGGATATTTGAGCCAGCCAGACGGCAGGACAACAGGGCGAAGCCAAACCTCTCCCCTCCTTTGCTATGCCTGCCTCGCCCGCTCTCTGGAGGGATGTCGATTTTTGTTTTGTTTAAAAGCATCGCTCGTGCCTACCTTATGGCGTTCTGTCATCTTCTGTTAGACAGACGCACATACAGGCACACCGTTGTCAGGCGGCTTTAATTATCAAGGCTGAATAACTATGGACTTGATGCATCAAATCACGGCTGCCAACAATTCACCTGTGCAGCAGTCCCCTAGGGCTTGGACGCTGAATGTGCCGGGAGAGTCAATTTCTGCAAAGCGAAGTCGCCGTTCTGTATATCGGTGTATATGCAAATTGGAGTGTAAATGCCCCGGATAGATTCCACGTCCCAAGTGGAGACTGTATTATGTGAGAGATTGTGTCTTTTATCTGTCTGTTTGTTTGACAGCTGAAAGACAACCGAAGACAAGTGGAGAAATAAAGGATGTCTAGAGATTTTACAGTTCTGGATGCCCAGTTAAACTTGGCAGCTACTTGACAGGGAGGGTACAGAGGAAAATAAATTTGCACATTCTCCTATTGGGTCTTGGTGGGTTTGTGTGTGTGCGTGTGCACATGCGCGTAAGTGTGTGTGTGTGTGTGTGTGTGTGTGTGTGGGCACTGTGAGGGGGTGCATTGTTCCAAGATGGCACATGCTTGCTTGTGTATATGCACCCTTTATAAATGGCTGTTTCTGGCACTGCTTGCATAGCATTATCCAGCAGCAGTACTGTCTGCAGTCCATTCCCTCCGCACGGAGCCATGTGTTGGGTTGTTGCGGCTGACGTTATGCATCTGACTGGTTGCCAAGAGGGTCACCGAGGAGAAGGGATGAAGGATTGTGAGATGCATCCTCATGTTCACGTGTGAGATGCTTCCTCGCATTGTCCTTTCAATTTTCACTCTGCCTGATGGCGGTCAAGGTGATGCCTCCTCCGCCGCACTCTGTCGGCTTCCGATCCAGTGAGGCGCGGCTGACCGGGGGTAGGCACCATGATCGCGCTTCCCGCGCGAAGCACAACATCTTTAGAATAGAAAGATGAGACCGATGCGCAAGCTGGGAAGGAGGCGGGAGAGGCACTAAAGGCTGCATTCCGCTGGCGTTATGATTTCTCATCGGGGATCGCCTAGCCATGCCTCAGTGGGTAATACTGGCATGGATGAAGACGAATGGAACGAGCCACTGTTCTAGCATGGAATACAAAAGCCGTGCTCACAGAGTACTCAAGTATAAGTGATCTACAATAAATATCATAACACAGCCCAAATCATGTGGTCCAGTGGGGACTATTCTGCAGATTATTCCACCGCAACAGAATCACTTTGATGGGCCTTGGCAGTAATATAATGGCCAGGATTGTATTGATTATATTGACTCTAATGTGATGCCATGTGCTCATCTGAAACCCCTTCTGATCATGCTGCTCTTTGGCAAGGCCTCGGCTACTGTGGTGTGTATTTGTTAGTATTAGAGGTGCTTACATGTAACATGTTTTAGTGATTTGCTGGGGATTAGAGAATTCCAGGAATATTCAAAGTGAGATATTTATATCAGGAATAACATAGGAAATACAAATTCCATCAAGCTGTATTTAGTATTCACTATGCAGATAGAAACAAGTCATGTGCCATGTGAAGAGTTGGGTAATTTGCAAGTTTGTATAAAAGTTTTAATTTGTGCAAAGACTTGCAGAATGTTGTAAAGTTTGTACCATGCGTCAGACTGATATCCGCTGGTCAACTAAAGTACAATACGTATAAATACATTCACCAGTAATGCAAAGAGAACAGATCAGAACTTAGTTTTCGTAGTGGTGTATAATAGGAGAATGAACTTTACTGAATTCCATTGTACAGTACGAGTTGTGATTGCAATGAATTAAATGAATGGGCATACATTTGACCAAAACATGCCATAAGATTTTAGTCACATTTTTATATTGAAATTTCTGCACATTTCACAAACTCTAAAAGCTTACTTAAAAGCTAACTTATTGCACATTTAACTTCCCTTTGCGACCCTTGTGGGGACAGAGAAATCTATGGATGTGTGTGGTCTATTTCTATCCTCGCAGCATCCAAAATTATCATGCGGTGTCTGATGCTGCCTGATGTGAACCAATGGCTGGTGTTAAGCTTTGAAGCTCCCTTTTCAAGCCAGGACCAAAGGTTCTCTGTGGGGTTATAGTAGGTCAGAGCAATTCCACTTATTGTCAGGTTCAAACGCCTGTCTGTCCAGGAAGCTGACATGTTGCGCTCTATATGTCTCTATCACTCCTTGTCTGCCTGCCTCTGTCTCTTTTGAAATGTTACAGTCTCTCTCTCTCTCTCTCTCTCTCTCTCTCTCTCCCTCTCTCTCTCTCTCTCGTACACACACACACACACACACACACACACACACACACACACACACACACACACACTTACTTGCCCTGGTTCACACCCCTGTGGCTTGGGGGAAAAACAGTGAATGGAATCGACCACGTTGGAGATTCACAGCATTGAGATTTCTCGCCAGCCTTGCTGTGACACTTTTTTTTACTGCACTTTCTCAGAAGCAGGCTCTGCTGCTCTCCTTCCAAACAGCCCGACTCCCACCCAGCTCACTCTCACTACATCCTCTGTGGCTGGCTGGCTAGGTTGGTTGGTTGTGCTTGGATACCTCCACCTAAGCTCTATACCTGCTTGCTGCCCCTCACTCCTACTTTCTCTACATGATTACGCTCTCCCATGTTCCCTGTGATTATGTCCAAAAGGCCCCATGTGAAATGCAATCAACAATTCACAACCCCCTCCCACCTCCCTCGATTATCCAAGCTGGGTGAGCAGTAAGACGAAAAGAGGAGATGGCAGTTCCAGGAATCGGGGCGTTATTGTTGTTATAGGGTTCTAAATGCCCCCCTCCTCCAACACACACACCACATGCGCACACACACGCAAGCACACATGCCTTTGGGAGAGCGGGAAGCCAGAAAATCCATTTTTGAAGCTGTGATTTATGGCTTGCATCGGGGGAAGCTTCCAATTGTTTGAAATTAAAGGTTTGAGTTCTTTCTCAGTGCCCCCCCCACACACACACACACTTACCCATGTGTCCTCCCTCTCCTCCACTTGGCAATTACACACAGCCTGTCCTCAGAATTCCATTGTATAGTATTTTAATTTGATTGTGAAGTATGAATGTTGGGACCCTATGGAAGAGTAGACTAATGGGCATCCATAATAAGCTAAACTGTAGACCATCAGCTCTTCCTGACACACAAGCACCACAATTCACTATCAGAAGACAATGACGGCGACATTAGTTTCTTTTCCTATTGCGGGAGGGTGGTATGGTAATCTATAACCATTTACTGTAGAGTCTGTCATAGTGGGCTATAAGAACTGTTGGTATTGGGGTTTGGATGGGCTGCCAATACCTGTTCCTTTCTCTCTGTAAGTTGATACTCTGCTGAATCATCTTGATAAACACTCAACACTTCACAAAAGACTGTCAATCCTTCGTCTTTGTTTCGGTTATTGAATCTGTGTGTGCGTGCGTGCGCGAACAAGAGAGGGAGGAAATGGTTGTTGTTATGCAACTCAATTGCTAGTTGTTAAGTTTCCCCTGTCAAGTATATCCCGTTAATTTATGGTTAACGGAGGACCACGCCGCCTGAAAATTGTTACGTTTGAAAAGTGTTTGATGGACTTGAATTCCATTGCCTTTGTTATGGTGCTATTATTAGCAACCCCGCTGTCTTTTGGAAATGGAAATCATTGTCCGGAACACCCTGTAATTAGCGTAATCGCGCTGCATTATTCAGTGTTTTTGGAATATTTTGTGCATATCTGTGAATGAATCTCTCCCTCCCTCTTTTTCTTTCTCTCTCTGCCCACCTCCCACTACCCAATTCCAGGCCAGCTGAAGCGCAAGGTTCGTCGGCGGCCGACTTGGGGGCGGGGCATCATCCGGAAGAAGAAGACCTGCTACAAGAAGGGGGCGGGGACGGAGGAGGAGGAGGAGGAGCCGGCGGAGGAGGGGGCGGAGCCGGCGGGGCCCAGCGACTCGTGTCTGACGCAGGATGAGGAGTCCAGCTGCGACACCTCAGGACCCCTTCAGGCCAACGGCCACCACCACCCCCACCGGCACCACCCCCACGTTCTCTCCACCACAGAGGAGGAGGAGAGCTCCAACGAGCCCCTGGTGGTCGCGGCGGTCCCACTGGGGTCCCCTAAAAAGAAGGACCAGGAGGACGTAACCCCCACGCCTAAGGACGAGGAGGAGCCCCCCGACATCCGTCAGCCCGCGCCCGACGACACCGACCGATCCGCGTCCGAGTCCCGCGAGCCCGACACCGGTCCGCCCACGCTTAAAGCCGAAGAGCCCACCACTCCCAACCACACCGCTCAACAACCCACACCCAAAACCGACACACCCACGTCCAAAACCGACCTACCCACCCCTGACCTCGAAGCATCCGCCCCCAACCCCGATCCATCTGCGCCCGGCGCCCACCGACCCGCCCCCCACACCGATCGGTCCACGTCCAAGGAAGAGGAGGTGGAGGGTATAGAGACGTGTCCTCCACCCTCAAAGACTGAGGAGAGAGCCGGGCCCCGTGAGCTGGCTGACTGCGGGTCGGCAGCGGAGGTGCAGGTGCATCCCAAGGCCACCGAGGACCGGCTGGCCTCTCAGGTGCTGTGTGTGAACGGCGACGAGTCCATGGACAGCCTGGTCTCCCAGAGCCCCACGAAGAGCTCTGAATCTGGGACGCGGCAGGAAGAGCACACGGACGAACAGGAGAGCGCAGCGTCTCAGGAGGGCCCTCCCCGGGACGGGAGCACTGGAGCAGAGACACTAGAGGAAGAGCATGGAGAAGAAGGTATTGGTATTGTCTTTGTAATAGACAGGCATCAAGACTTTTATTCCTGAAAATTCAACTTAAATTGAAAAGTGAACGTGGTCCGCTTTGCTACTTGTCAGTCAGAGGGTGTAGACGGACGAGGCAACCAAAAGAATAAGAAAAAATGATTAAGAATATAAACCCCCGGCCATGGGGGGTCTGTGTCACTTCAAGATAGACATTTGATTGGTCTAGCAGGTCACGTGACCCATTTAAATCAGATCCCAAGCTCAATGTGGCTCTGATCTGATTCAGGCTGAATTTGGCTGCAAGTGTAAATCAGGCCATATAGGCTTTGGCCTGACGCCCAGTACGTTGTGTGTTCAAGTCCTGTTCATGACGACCTTTGCTGCATGTCTCTCCCCTTCTCTCTCTCTCTCTCTCTCTCTCTCTCTCTCTCTCACACACACACTTCCCTGTCTGTCTTCACTAAGAACTGTCATTAAAGGCAAAAGGCCAAAAAAAGATCTAATAAAAAAGCCACACACATAATCAGTCGGTTGTATTAATTGGAGTGCCTGGTAGAGCCACAGGCGCTGTAGTAAAGTTGAACCACAGTCTCTCCTCGCCACTTGACCCCTGCAGCACTGTGAACACCCCAATCAAATATCGTTTTAAATGAACTGCCACCAGCAACTTTTCATGTTCGAAAACTTTGTACGGAAAACAATGCAAAACAAATTGTGGACGTGGCGTAACCTTTGAGTCTCTGAAGCCTAGGGCGGCCACAACACTCACACATGCAGATCCATTTGATTATGCATAAATCGACCTTTGCACCACACTACTACAAAACATTGGATCTGTGGAGTCACAGTACATTAGTTCAACATGAGCATTGAAATGCTCCCCTGAAGCTTTTAGGAACACAAGAGATTCCAGACAACAGTGCTGAAACACCCCCAGGATGAGATATTTGTCTTCATGTGCAAATCTGCTCTGCCAGTGACAGATTTGTATGGAGAAAGAAAGAAAACTGTATTCATGAATATCCAATGAAGACAGATTGAAAATCAAAAAAACGCCTGCTCTCTTCTCTAATCTAACCATTGCATTTTTCACTGGACTTAATAGCAAATTCAGAGGTCACCCACACGATGACCTTTTTCAGCTTTGTTTCCGTTAAAAACATGGCTGATAAACTCATAAAGAGCATTTATTTGATATAGTTTAGATGTAATAACATGGCTGGTTCCTTTACTGTTTTGTCCGGCTATATTGCGAGTGAGTCGACTTGACAAGGCTATCCGTCGACACTGGAAACTTTGGCAAATGTCTGGACGCTCAAGTGTGTGAGTTGCAGGGAAGGGCGGTTTGTAAAGAAGAAGGTGGGGCTGCAGAGCCATTCCTCTGGGACGCTGTGATTTTCCATCGCCTGTGGTCATCACTCACGCTGGAGAGAAATGCAATCAAAGCCTGATTTAACAAAATCACTCGCAGAGTGTTTCCAATAACCGGGGATATCTCAAAAACGAAAATTGTACGCACGAAGAAAAGAATAAATGCCAGGACCACCCTATTTTTTCTAACAATGATGAATCACATTGCCGATTGTCATGCTTCGCTCATACTTTAGATTTGGGTTCAGCGTTTAAAGTAGAGATGAGCTCGTGAATAATGCAACGCATGCAGTAGCTTACAGAATAGGAAATTATATCCCACGGCTTACCAGTCCCCAATGATGCTCCCAGAAAGCTCCGAATTTGTGTGTACCTTTTGTAAAACACTTAAAACCCTTTGAGACGTAACAGGGAAAAAGTTTGTTACACCTTCTATAAAACACCGGCATGGTTTGGAATGACTTCTTTGTTTGTGGCTGGCCAGCCAAATCCCCTCCCCCCCTCTCCAACCTAATTGCATTGAACCGTTTTTCTCTTGATTTAGAGGTGTGCACTTGTAGGGTCCGTGGGACAACAACCCTTGTGGGTTTGTTTTTTGATTAAGGGTCTGCAGTCCCGCTAGAGATTAACAGAGGCCAGCTGGTGGCCTCCTAAGGTACAAAATGCTGTTAGAATAAGGAGTAGCTATCACAGACCAGGGAGCACAAACAGTAAGTAACAGGCTGCTCAAACAACAGGCGTCTGACTCTGGGCTTTTCTTTTATTTCCCTCTCTAATTACAATCTGGGCCAGGCCTTTAGTTCCCGTCCAATTTGTTTTGTTCTGAAGTACAATTATGAATGATGGGAAAGGTGCCAGTGCTGGGATACAGCAATCCTTGGTAGCTTCAAAAAGACCTTTTCAGAAACCGCAGGAGCGCTGATGGATGAGATATTGTCAGGCTTGGTAGTTATAATGGTAATGGTAATAATAATAATGATAAAGAGCTTTACAGAAGGGGAGTCTGAAAAGCATGCATTATCACGGCAATTCCACCGTGCCGACAGATGAGAATCGCATAGCGAGACTAAAAATCTCACAGGATTGAGGTCTAAAATAAATCGTGGGCATGTGGGCAAAACGATTATTTCACCCACATGCATTTTCTGAGCACAAAACACCGGTCCTGTTGAAAATGAACTAGAAGGCGCGATTTATTACTCCCCATCTGTAATGCCCTTAATAATAAGTATTATTATTATACTGTAATACCATTTATTTGTATAGCACTTATCAAAACACCTAGAGTAGCCCCCTAGAGTAAACCAATAGTTTGTTTTATGTCATTTCTTGGTCAAGAGTAACCCAATAGTTTGTAACCCAATAGCTTGTTTTATGTCATCCTACATCATCGAGGGAAACCACAGTTTCCCTCTAGTTCTAGTTTCTACTTTTTTTCTATTTTTTCTTTTTTCTTTTCATCCTTATTCCCCTCTGTCTTTTATTTCCATCCACTTCTGCCTATAGGAGGGTCCAAAGCGAGGACATGCGGAAAGAGCCAATCAGAGCAGACACTGCGGTCAACTGACAAGAGTGACAAGGAGCCACAACGAGCCACTCCCCCTCCCCCGCTCATTGTTGACCACCAGCGGCTCTCGGTAAGTGTTGTGTGCCTGTCATATAGTATGTGGTCACACGTGGAATATAAATTCCGTCATTTGTAATACAAGTGTTTTTTAGACATGTAGCCCTGAGACCAGATTCTACAAAATATCTTACAATGCAGCACGTAACTGTCAGGATTTGGACATTTCGACATTTTGTAAAATCTGGACTCAGGCTCTTGATTCTAGAACTTAAGAATTTGCAAAGGCAGCCAAGGTGCTTTCGCTAGTTTGGGTCCTGGGTAGACAGCACATTTCTTTGTTGGGTCTCGAGTGAAAATGTACCACTGAGCAGTCGGCAATCCAATTGAAAATGAAAATGTTGGTCCTTTGTGAACCAAATAGGTTGAATAGACTATAATCAACCATTATGATGACATTCAACTGAGTGTCTGTGAGATGCGAAATGGTATGCATGCATTTGATGTAGCCTTCTGTTGCTGATTTAACAGAGTGGCTACTGCCTCCAATGTCACTGTAACATCAGTCAATACTCAGTGAAATATGGGGCCTAATGGTAGAAACAGAACCATCTAGTGTAGTTATCACCGGGACATTGTCTATGGAAAAGGTAATGTTAAGTGATTTCATATTTCTGTTTTCTTAGATTAGATTGATATTTTTTTTTATTTCTTATAGATATTCTAAAAACCCTATACTTCATGTCACTATGTCAGTGGTTGTCCAAAAAATACCACCATCTCAAAAAGTTTTTGTTCCAGGGACCTCCAGAAATAAAAAAAAAAGTTGCAAATCTTTATATTCAAAGATTTTTTCAAAAAAATAGCAAATCTACACACTCACAGCATGGCACGAAGTGGCTGTCTATGAGCTTATGTATTGGCTATTTTTGAATTACTATAGCATTCGAGAGAAAAAAGGGGAATGAGAGGTTGCACAGCTCATAGTCTCAATACAAAGAAAAGGTCATATAATGTATTAGATGACCAATGTTTGGCAACAAAATGTCTTCTTCACCATCTTCATGCCCTTTTTCCAACATCAGAATAAGCTGAAGTGATGTAGGGGTCCGTATTTTCCTTCCAGGGCCCACCTAGAATGTGTCAAAGTGTACCTGAGCAACACACGTAGAGTAACACCTACAGTAACCGCTCCCCTGTGTGCGCCTTTTGCAGTCAGCTTGGTGAAGCTGAGACGGAATTTCTGAATAAATAAATATCTACCTTAATCTTGTGTACATGTCATGTCCCTTAGCGGAATTAGATCAGTGATATTGTTTAATTTCGCAGAGCAAGTCACCGTTCACCACTTCTACAGTCAGCCCCTAGTAGGACCTTTTTTGTCTTTTTCTCTCCCAGCATAACAGGCAAACATCCTCCTTGTTAATTCCACTCACAGGTGTCGTGTACACTGTAGTGCTAATCTCCGAGGCCCTCAGGAGCTCCACATTTAGCCATCTCTTTCTCTGCCACTGATTCCACAGCCTCCTCCTGGGCCCAGGAGCACAGACAAGTTCTGTACAATTAGTCAGCTTTGGCAACTAGACTGTGAGAGACTCGAGCATCATTTTTGGAATGGGCCCTGGCAGACAGCTGATTAGGGATGGGGTCGGGTTAAGGTATGGAGACTCAATCATGGGCGACTGGCCTTAAGCCTTACCCGGCTCAATAGGGCAGCCCTGGGCTGATGGTGTCACACTGCCCCTTCGCAGACGGATAACTTCTGGGCTTTATCCCACAGCAGCATGCACCCTATGCTTCTTTCCTCCACCATTCCATCTCGCACACACCAACGTACCGTAAAGATAGGGGAGCCAATTAAAGTGGCAGAGCCTTCCCACATCTCTCAATCAACAGGTGTGTGTGTGCATGTATGTGTGTGTGTGTGTGTGTGTGTGAGTGTGTGTGTCCTCCTCCTCCTCCGAACATCTTAGGGACACGAGGACATGACTCAAACATGAGATCTTCTCCGCCCCACTAGGTCCACCAACTTGTCCTCAGATTGATTGACGGGCTCAAGGCAAAGAGGGTATATACATGTGAAGAAGCGCCGAGGCACTTGGCACAGTCACGCTATGGTCCCACCTAATACCCCGAGTGTAAATTGGAGCCTTCGCCTCGATGCGCTCCCCTGACGCCGCCAACCCGTCCACCCATGAGGATTGTGCATGCGTTTTTTGGTTTGAGGTTTCGCTCTCTGTAATGTAATTGGTGTAAAAAAAAAAAGAAAGAAGGAAAGAAAGTGCTCCTGCTCCAAAGTGACATCCTGCCATCAAGTCATTATCTGGTGGCTTTTGCTCCGTCCCGGAAGGGTGCCGGGGTTGCTCGTGCCTCTCCCCCCCACGGTGACTGCATCCCTCTCTATTGATTGACAGGCTTGGTTGTGGGCCTGATGCCAGGCAGGCGCACTGTGCCGCTCCCAACCGCCGCTCCACCCGGCTGCCCCAGCGGACCGCCACACACAGTGCTAATCTGAGGACTTATGTGTTAGTAGGGGAGGAAGGGGAGATATCTTAGAGAAACAGATCGTGAAAAGAGGGGACTGTGAATAATTGCTTTTTCATCCCTGGCTTATGGAGCAAATTGAATTTCCGACGAACAGTATGAGAGTCCCCGTTTAAGCATACATTTTCTGGCTCGGTTGGGGCTGGCGTGCTGCCCTGGTGGGTAATAGGTTGCCTAGGGTGAATGGTGTGCACCCAGCCCCGCCCCCACCCCCACCTTGCTCTTCCCTCAGTTATATTCGCTCAGTCATATTCATTGATTTTAGGAGGCCCCATTATTTTTTGCTATAAACTTGATCGAAGGTGCTCCAAAAGGGCCCTTCTGGGAATTAATACCTGTCTGGACACATACGTTTGTTTGCAGACTCCAAATTGGAACGGAGATGGTGTCTTGTCAGTCTTCGCATCCCATATTTCAGGGCTATGCTGCTTATTTGCCCTGATTCACTTAGTTAAATCAAGTTCTGTTATTGCGGGGGCTGACTAATGCTGCCCCGGCGCTGTCTGGAACAAAATGAAAATCCTCAGCGTGAATAAACAGGTTTTGAGGCTTGTTTGCTTTCGCCGCTCTGTAAAACCTCTCCAATTCTCAGCTGCCTCCTTTCATAAATAATCAGACACTTGTTCACAGACAGACTGGAAGAACCAGTGCTGAAGATTTGCGACAAGAATCCGCTAACACAGAATCCAATCTGGTCCGGCAAATTATTTTCCTTCCCCACCATCTCACCAAGAACACACAAGATTACCGTCTGCTGTGTGGTTGGCTTGCATGGCGTCTTTCACCCTGCAGACAAACACAGGCTTCCTTCAGTGGTTGGCACCCTAGTAAGGAATCCTCCGATTGATGTGACTATTATAGCATGTCAAGATTTCCTCTTTTGGAGACTCATGTCAACAGAAATGGCCCCATTTCAGTTTTGTCGTCTCCCCTCGTTTGGAGCACTAATAACATTCGGGAGGGGGGGTGGGGGGGCGGCCCTCTGGTGAAGTATCCATTCCGCCCGTCTCTGTTGGGGGAACGGAACAGTTTAATGGCAGTGCTGGACGACCGGTGTTTGAATTGTCAATAAAAAACACACAACTTTCGAAGTGCTTTGTGGACTTTCATTCATCCCCGCTGATGGCCCCGACAGTGCAGCCATTTGCATGTAATTGCAGCCATGAGCTGCTTCACTGTCTTTCTGCCTGAAAGGCATCCATCCTCACTAGAGCCAGATGTGTCAGCACGGATGGCACAGCAGACGCTGCTCATTTCCAACTCAACGCCACTCGGCTCGGGTGACTGCCACACTGTGCATGTCAAAGCCTCTTTACCTTCCATGTCCATTTGAGTGGCAACATGTGATTGTTCATGTTTAATTATGATTATTTGCACTCATTATTTCTGTAGTAATAGCTACCAGAAACGACCAGCAATTTGCAGTATTTTTGAAAATGTATCTTTTGGGGGGAAGGGCGGGCACTTTTGCCTATAATGATGTGGTCAAATTTGGGGTTAAGCCATCTATTTGCACTTTATTGGACACGGCAGTGGATTCATATAATTTCAATGTTATGCTATGGCTCCTCAGAGGCAAGTCGCCTTGTTGGGTCTGTGTGCCTCTCGGTCCGTAGCTGCTTATGCAAACCACTGAACCAATCAATGACTGCGCACACACTGCTATTAAAGCACAGGTTCTGTAGTTAATCTCTCCATGAACTGCCCCAAATCTGTGCGTGTGCGTGTCCAAACCATTGGCTACACACCGGATTGGCGTCACACATACGCCGTTAAATCAGTGTAAAGCTCTCATCGGCCAACACCTCTGCATAACTGATTGGACGAATTTTGCGTTCGTTGGTGTAATGCAACGGAACAGAGCGGGGATAATATAGAGGAATGTCAGTGGCGCGTGTGTGTGTGTGTGTGTGGTGGGGGGGTTTCATGCACACACGCTTCTATAAATTTTGCTAATAACTGCATATGGATATGTGCAAGAGGTCACTCACTCCCCAAATTTCCGGCTGATTATATTTATTTTTCTAACATGAAAATATTTGACACAGTAAATGTGTAGGGAGAATTAGTTTATTTATTGATTTGGCTTTATACAAACTCTGAGGTGCTTTGTCGCTCTGATCTCCTGGGATTAATGATGGATGGTTTCCTAAACCAGATTAGAGTCTGTTTTTTTTTTCCCCTGCTGTGCACAAACTCTGGGAACAAGGCGGTCATTTGTTCTGTTATACAGCCAGCCAGGGCAACCTATCACACTTCAGTGTTTATCTCACCTGGAGTGCATCGGAGGTATTGGATGTAGAAATAATAAGACAAACCGGTGCCTGTACAGCAGTTTTCTAGGCATTAGTTAGGATTTACACTGGTCCCTTTGTGCTGTTCATATACAGTGCAGTACATCTCTGGGTTGCTTCTTCTACCGCCATCACCTCCTACTACACGTCTTGGAGCTATTGCAGTCGTCTGTAAGTTGGAAAAGTTGCTGTATTATTTCTCAGGTTTATCTGCGAGGGGATAACGTTCATCTGCCCAAACACAGATAAGTCGCTATGCTTGTCGTCAGTAGTCATGGGAACGTTAAGCTTGGTTATCTCGAGCTCAAAGCTAACCTTCCTCGTGTTGTGTTGAGCCACTTAACGCTTTCCCTGCCGAGCACCAGGCTCCCGAGGTTTGTTTGCTTTAATGGCCGAATTTGATAACTTAATGAGACATGAGGTTTTGCAGGGTTACTTTGTGACATGTTATGGAATCTGCACTGACTGGCCCCAAAGTTCCAGTATCGATTTCCCCAGATGTGAGACTAACATTGAAATTGATAAACTGTACAAAATAGGGATAATGTTCCACAGCACACAAATGCCAATTCTCCGCTAAGATTGCAAGTACAGTATGTAAATATTAACGGCATATTATATGAGTCATTAAAAGAAAAATATATACGTTAAAGCACATCTCAACACCTCCCTCCCCCATCTCCGGTCAAGGATACCACGCAATAGCATTTATATGTTTTCAAATTGTACGTTTATATTTAGCTGCAGGGCATGTGTTAACGCGCCCGCTCTGTCCACTCTCTAAAATGACGAGCATGTTTCATCATCTTCACACCATTCCCTGTTTTCCCTTCCATTCACATGAGGCGTCATCACTTCCATTCCCCGGTAGACAGACCAGGAGGGCCGAAATCATTTTGTGACCACGACCACCTGCCGCGACCGATGGTCCATCAGTCGTGGCGGGTGGTAGGTGAGTCACGACCGTCAGCGACCGATGGACCGTTGGTCGAGACCGTTGGTCGCAGTCGCAAAATGATTCAGCTATCTCTGAGACAGATGGTGTCTGCAAGATCTACCACCTGTTTTATCATCTACCAGACGCAATCCGCACACAGCCACATGCCGGCCCCTTCCCGCTGCCACTGTATAATGGACAACTGACAGCTATCACATGGCTCGGCAGGGGGGTTCAGAAACACACACACACATACGCACCCTCTAGCCCCCTCTACACCCCAGCCACCCCAGACACAGTTTCCAGTCCACCTGCCCAACCGAATGAGACGGCAGAGGCATTTTAATTTGGCGTGACTCGGCGGTGGCTTCCTCGGCACGGCAGAATTCATTTCCCCCTCCGTCACGTTTGTCATGATTGACCCCCCAATTGCCCCGGCATGTCGGCATTGGAACAGTTCATCTGTGTCATATTACACAGCCATGTGCATCGGCTCTCTATAATTGCCTTTGGTCCAAAGTCCTGATGTAGTATTTATTGCAAATTCTATTAGTTCATATACCATTTCAGAGATGGAAACTTGTTTTAGCACCGTCGTTCAAATCAAATTATGCACATACCTGATGCTCCTTCTTCCAGGCTTCCACCTCATTAGATCCATTCACGCAGTCTTTGCTCACGAAGCAGAGCTCATTTATAATTCATCCATTCTTCAGTCTTGTATACTGTTGGAGAAAAAGATGAAAATTAACTTTAATAACATCCCTTGCGATATTGTGTCTCTCCTCCTCCTACCCAGTTTGTCCTTAGCTAGAAGGATTAATGATCCTCACAACCTCAAATTCAACATTCTTTAATCTTCAAGAACTTAGAGCTGTTGATGTGCGCCACAAGCAGTGTTGATTTTGTCTACTAAAACTATGACAAAAAAATGTTTGACTGCTAATGAAAACCAAATGGAAGTGATCCAGTAGAACTGAAAGACAAGAAATGTTATGTTTTGTTGTACTCGAGTGCGACCAAAAAAATAGACAATCCACAAGGTCAGAAAGTGATGCACTCTGATGTGTTGTGATCTTGTAGATTGGTATTTTCAACATGCATTTGAAAATAGCCGCAGTGTTAAATCAGGCATTACGACACCGTCAATGTCAGCCAAAAATACATTTCCTTCGTGGACAAAGTGAACAACGAAGTCTAGTCTGATTTAATAGTCTTAGTCTTATTTAATCTAGTAAAGCAAGACTAACACTAAAATATTTCAGATGACTACAATATGCCTAAAACTGCACTTGCAGTAGCAGAAGTTCTTAATCCAGAGTGACTTACATCAAGTAAAAACATTTGCAATACATGCATACAGATAAGTTGAAATTACAGTTTACAATTTAAGCAGAATAGCGCAATAGACTTTATAATTAACAATACTAGGACCTTACCCGTTGTGAATATATGAACAAACCAAATGATGTCCAGTGTAATGTGAATGAATAGATCATAACAGTGTGGGTAGTGATTTAATACAGGGGTTTTCAACCTTTTTCATCCCAGGGCCCACCATTTATTCAGCATTTGAGCCACGGACCACCAATTGAGGATCTCAAAACTAAAGATTTTCTTTTTGCTTCTGTCCATGACCATTAATTCTAGTTGTGTAGATTTGGGCTAATTCACATGATGAATATTTTAACTCTTGAAAGTGTAAAAATGAAACCAAATGGACCCGCCAGGGTCCATTTGGTTTCATTTTTACGTTCTCAAGAGTTAATTTGGTTAAACAACTTACCTGGGGACCACCTGGAACCCTTTCAAGGACCACTGGTGGTCCCCGGACCACCTGTTCAAAACCCCTGATTTAATAGATTATACCAATGGTCATGTAAATTTCTCCTTGCTTTAATGTAATTGTGACTGTGAGTATACTTGATCATGGGGGAATGGGAAAACAATTGTGGCAAAGTAAGATGGCCAGGAAGGTGTTGATGAATCTGATTTCACTTTTGTTGCATTAAAGTAGCTGTTTCTGTGGACAGTCATCATGAAGCCACTGGCAAAGGGGGGTGTAATAACTATATATATGTGTGTGTGTGTGTGTGGGGGGGGGGTCCGTCTTAATTAGCAAAGTCTAGCAATGCAGTACGCTTCGCGATCACACACACACGCACACACACGCATGCGCGCGCGCTAAAGTTGCTGTGGAAGTGAACATCATATCATGTTTGTGAATACAGCGGTCGGTGAGCTAGTAGAGTAGCGGGCCAAGCACGCAGTGCTGGGAGTGACACAATACGATATGCCCCGTGCAGGGAATTCCGAAGAAGTTAGGCTGTCCTCGGCATGCAACCTGTCCTTGTGCCGTGCGCCTGGTCTCTCTTCCATGCAAGAGTCAGCTGTTGTACGGACCGAGCGCGCAGCGCTGCGTGTCACTCTCAGCCTGAGAGTGACACAATAAGAAGAAGTTAGGCTGTCGTCGCATGCAACCTGTATTTGTACGCCTGGTCTCTATTCCATGAAAGAGTCGGCTGCTGTTAGCTTGTAGATCTGCGTGTTTTTAGCGAACACCGCCGTTGTACGATGTAGTCACAAATGCGATACCCATTCGACTGTAGAACTCTGAGCGGGGGTGTTCCTCCTCCTCCTCCCCCCCGACAACAACACCGCGGCCACTATTAGCTGTGTTGCTGGTGTAGCAGTGGAAATAAGGCAGTGGGGTAACAGCAATGACGGTGGCCTGTGAATTGTGTAACGTTAGGGGGCCCCGTCGGACTTTCCCATATAAACTTAATGGGGAAATTTTCATGCACAAATAAATTCATTATTAATCAACGATGTGTTCATTTGGCAAAAGGGCTTCGTCACTCTCTTCATGATATTATGGTGAACGGCTGTGTGAAAACTTACAGCGATTGGTGGTGCCATCGCGGAGTTATTTGTGTTTCATTCATTCATTCATTCAGACGGACAGACATTTCCTGGATTATAGTATTGATAAACACTAATACATGCTAATACATTAGACAGATAAGGAACTGCTATCCAAGTCTAATGAGGTGCTACTGTATCTAAATTACCTAGGATGGTACTGTAAAACTAAATTGCAGCTATGAATGAACTAAATCAAAGATTTCTGTTAAAATCAACACTGACACATTTAGATTTTCCATTTTTAATATGTTTGCATAATACTAAAAAAGTAGGCTAACTTAGCTTCTGCACAACACTGCAATGACCATTCCCTCTGTGGACAGGTTATTTTTAGCCCCCCATATCTAAATGCCATTTCCCCGTAATGTATTTAGCGATCACATAAATAATGTCAACACATGGTTTGATGACTTTCTCGGAGCAGCGGAGGCACGTCGAGTGACGCCACCACCACCACGTCGGTGTAGCATTTCACTTGAAAGGTGGATTCCTGCTATGCAATCCACACCGGCTTCGGGTCAGCAGAGGATATCAGTGTTAATATTCATACGCCTATAAAACCTCAGCATGTCAAGATACATGGCGCGCCGATGAGGCGAGGTGCACGCTGATACGGCTGTTAATATGATTTTAACTCAACATTGCTGGAGTTCAAAGCTGATGTGGGGGGAAAAAAACAGCACGCCTTCTATTTCTGGTCCCCGTGAGACTCTGGTCGTTCCAGAAAGCCCAGTGCGTGTAGAATGAGCATTGAAGATGTCAGTGGGGTGTACCCGGTGGCACGGGCTTCAGTCTCTTGAACTTCTCACATGGACGGCAGATGAACGCCTGGTCGCGCTGCGTGCGCCTGTCCTCCATTGAAGGAGTCGCAGAGCGTACAGGGTAATAGTCGTTGTGCGTATTACTAGGATTGGCCTTTATAACCGGAGTCGTCTTGCTGCATAATATGTCGGAGGTTAAACGTTGGAATCCGTGACAACCTCATGATGAAGTGTCTTTCCTGTCGCGTGCTAGAGTGGATCCAGGCTCATTTGCAGCTCCTGTCATGCATGCTTGTTACCCCGCGTGTTAACATTTCGGCTGTGCTGGTTCATGGAGCTCGCAGCACACGCAGCCTCGTTGGAGGAGCTCGCTCCCTCGCTGCTCTTCTGAAGTCCTTGTCACTTGGCTCAGTTGGTATTTCCGTCCTCAGCTGTGTCCCCGGTCCCTGACCGATCACACGGTACCAAAGTTGATTTATTCATGCGGGGAACATGAACTTAATGCCCTCCCTCCTCCAGCCCATTTCACTCGCCGTTTCTTTTTTTTCTCCTGTACTTTCCTCATGGGGTGTAGGGGTCAATATGTTGGTTAGACAGACTAGCAGGCATTAGTCAGAAAAAACGTTGCTCCCAGCAACAATCTTTAGTTCCAAAAATCACATAGCAGGTTAAAACTAACCTGGGTTGGACTAATGCCAGTCGGACTGTTACTTTGTCTGACCATGCACCTGTTGTGTAGCAGTAGTTGTAGGTAGACTACTGTGCTTCATGCACACTGCACTGACAACGGACATATATATTTTTAGACCAGTCAGACGGTTGCTGTCCCTCCGTACAATGGACCCAAGATAAATCATCTAGAGTACCTTTGAAACACACTTTAAAATGCTGAACTAATGAACTTTGCACCCCAAACAATTGTAATTATACTGTTGGGCATTTAGCAGAGGCTTATGCGGTGACTTGAAAAATGCCAAGATAATCATCTGCTTTTTGTAAAATCCTTTTAATATGATCTTAAAATGTTGAACTTTGCACTCAAAACAATTGCAATTACTATGCGAAGCATTTAGCAGAGGTACAACTTGTAGTTGCTCAAAAATACAGTGAAAAATCTACTTATTTTGTGCAATATGGTACTGAAATGCTAGACATTGAGGCCTTACAGAGCAGGACAAAAAAGAAAAATGCAGGTGGAGAGCTTTAAGTGGTGCTAATGGCATCAAACCTTCACATTGCTGAGCCCAGTGACAATGCCAAAAGAAATGCTTGAGTGCGTCCTAGTGGTGTGATGTAACTACTGTAAGTACATTCATACGAGTACAAGTAAAGGTATGCGGAATGCCACATTTTAAATTTTCCAATGCATAAACGATATTGTCCTGAATATAGGATGACTGTGGTTATAAGATGCCCCCCATTGTTCACGATTCATCTGCATCAAAAGAACATTAAATGTCAATTAGTATAGCCCCCGAATATTGCATGAATATATCTCTCTGTCTGTCTGTCTAGCACCGCAATGCAACACATTGTGAGCTTGCAGATGCGTGTAGGCTATTTTCAAATGGACGAAATGTATATAGGACTTCAACATGCTGTTTACTGTATGCTAGAATCAAAATAAATGCTATAATCGTAAGTAAAGTTTTCAAATAAATGTAATGTAGAGTAGAAACTAACATATTTGCCTCTGAGATGTATAGTGGAGTAGAATTTAGAGGAAATGAGAAAAACTCAAGTCAGGTACAAATATCTCAAATGCACTGTACCTAAGTAAATGCACTTAGTTACATTCCAGACACTACAGGTTAGGGGCGAATAAAGAGATGGCGATGTGAGGGTCGCTATAGGAGGAGATAGAGAGAGGCGCTCTGCAGGGATGTTTAGTACCGAGGGAAGGTTAAATGACCCGTGTCCGTAGCATCCTTTAACTCCTGGGATTACTGCGGATCGGCTGTGTGCCACAAGCTCAAGTCACTCACCGTTCTGTCACACGCACCACACGTACTCAACGTCGCTCTCTCACACGCCCTACATACCATTTACCACATGCTGTCACAGTCATTGTGATCAAGCAAGAGGGTTGGAAGTATACCACTGCAATCAGACAGCTAGCGAGTGAGAGAATAGCTTGAGGCCACGGGAAGAGAGGGAACCGAGTAGATAAGAGGAGGAATAGAAAAAGGAGGGAAAAATAAGAGACTGAGTTGGGGCAAAGGGAAGGTAAAGTGTCTTACACATGGGGGGTGGGGATGGGGTTGACAAAGTGGCGCTGAGGGAAGATGCTCCATAAAAAATTAAGATAGGTTCGAGTTGGAGAGAAGGAGAAACACAATAAAAATAAGTGCAGTGAAATGCAGTGGATGCACGGATGAAAAACGAGAGTAAAATACTGTGACAGTTGGATAAAGGGAAGGTTGGTGCAGTGACTCATTAAAACAGATGGTTTCACCAATCTGTTCCAGACTTTAAACATTCATCATCAACCGTTTCTGTATCACCTATGGCTGTTAAAGATGGTATGCAGAGGGCACACTCATTAATACATCACCATGAGGTTAGCTGTAATGACACTAATAAAAATGAATTTGCCTCCATTGCCGCTAAAAAACGTAGGTCGTTTTTGCCTCTATATTTTGGCCCAAACTGGGAGTATTTCTTTTTTCTTATATTTACCATTAAACCTGAGAAAATCCTTCCTGTAACCTGGCGGGTTGTACTGTATAAGGAGCTGAGAAATAATTATATGAAAGCAACACTCATCTGATTGTAGCGCTACTTCTAGCTAGTTGTAGAGAGAATTGCTTGCAGGTTGCCTCTAGGCCCAGCAGGATTCAGTTTTTAGGCAGTTTTGAGTTTAAGCAAGAACCTTCCACTATATTGAGTGAACAACACTTAATGAGATTGGGCTGGTGAATGAAAAAATAAAAATGAAACAACTTTTTTCGGGTTTATGCCTGAGGCCCATAGATGAATCGTCCTCCATTGGCAGATTGCGCTTTGAACACATCAAAGGTATTATTTCAGTCCAAGAAGGTGTGTTTTTCCACACTATTGAAGTGTGATGAACATCATTTTAAAGCAGAACTGACAAAGTACCAAAAAATAGAAGAAAAAAGGTTTGTGAGCGTGGTGTCAAAGCATTATATGGATGGATGGGTGTTTAGATAGTTTGTTGTCTTCAGCGAGGAAATTCTTTTTAATTTGATACAAAACAGGGAACAGAGAGAGATGCTTCTGTATAGTCAATCATACACCCTAAGCTGTAATTATTATGAATGGGGTATCACAAGAATGGCTGTGCCGTGGTGAGGCTGTCTGGTAATCGTATCGTTCCTGCTTCGATCCCCACCGCCTTCTGACATTATAAGGCTCTGTTCACACTGCACAGCTACAAAGACATACGGCGTAAACGGCAAGTCACTGTTGAATGTTCCTCAATGTGCTTGTAGATGGCATCGAGCATGAAGAAAATATAGAGCCTGGTTGCTGGCAGACTCCATATTTGGTATGACAAAGAACTCCATGGATATATGGACACAAAAGAGACAAGACATAATATCTTGGTCGGGAATGCATTTCCAACTTGCATCGTTTCAAGTAGGCCAGTGCCCAACAGCACCATTCTAGCTTTCATGTTAAGCGTTCACTCCTGTGTCCGCGTGGCTTCAGCCTTGACTTAAAAGCCACCTTAAAAAATACTACCTTATTTTTTTCGTCTGTGGTTCAAGGTTTTATAAACATGTCAGGTTTTATGCATTGTCACGTTTCATAAACATAATCATCCGACATATTTTACTGCTTTTGTCGGCTGTGTTTGTTTGCTTAGCAACAGGACTAGCACATTAGCCACATTAATGGCAGCAGCGCTGTCTGCTCGCCCAATATTCTTACGGAACCGATCACCACAAAGACTGCCGCTTTGATAACGCCCATCCCAGAAACTGCTGTGGTGGAGAGGGACTTCAGTCTGAATAATGAAGTGAAATGAAATGACTGAGGTCAGACTAAGTCTCCCCTGCACTACAAGCAGAAATGCTGTGAATAGAGAACCTTAAACCTTTGCACCTATTTCTCTACCTTGTCTTGACTCTTCTCTTGACTCTAGGAGTTCCTGCAAAGTAGAGTGTGTGCATGTGTGCATATTGTGACTGGAGGGTTTTCTAAATCACTGAATTCTCCTTTAAAATGCAGCAAACAAATAACAATACAAAAAGAGACGTGCACAACAGTGTGACTAAAATTGCACAGGAAAAGGGGACAGGTGCTTATCAGTGCGTGCAAAGGAAGACCCACCAAACACATGCATAACATTAACTGCATATATATAGGGTATTAAGATAAATAAACTCTACTTCGATTTCCATTTCAACCAACTTTCCGCGCAATTGGTTTAAGAGGAACTTCTCATTTGTCACGTCCACACTATGCACTGAAATAAAGGCGTAATTTTGCTTCCAATACATTGAAGTACAAGAAACCGCAATCTGTAATGTGCCACATGCTGATGACATTTGAATTGATTAACCACAGTATGAACTAATGTAATATGATTTGCCGTATAGTCTTTTTCTTTCACATTATGCTTAATGACATCACAATGTTGGCAGCCATTTCCACTTTAGTCAGCCCATTTCCAGTCTGGCTACACTGGTCATCCAGAGACCAGAGACAGGATTGTGCCAAACAGAATGCAAATGTCTCTGTGGAAGAGCAGGGAGACTAATTACAACTACCCCAATTGTATTAGTTGTATTCTATTGTTACACAGCCTGGCTGAAAGCTTGATTCTGACTCAGCGTGTTATTTCTGAATGTTGATGGTGCGATCTATAACAGACCGCTGCCTGATCAAAGACTCAGAGCACCTGCTGCGCTGCTTGACTTTTACGCTGTATCCAACATGACTGCTATGTAAACAAACACACATGTCAGGGCTAAACATTGCACTTGAGAATGTTTTTGAAAACATTTCGAAGAGAGAGCTAGACGTTGGCAGTAACTCTTGAGGACAGCCTAGAGAGAATTCATTCTATTTGATCAACACTTGTAGCTTCCCGAGGTGAGCGTGTTTGCCCTGCACAACACAGTCATCATTGAGATATTGCCTATATCCCTTCGAGGTGACCGAAGCACCTATGCTATACGTTGGTGCTTAAGTGCTTTGAGTATACATGCTGTGCATAGAAAAGCGCTATAAAAATGCAATCCATTATTATTATTATTATTATTATGCTATACGTTGGTGCCTAATTTCCCTTTTTTCTCAACTATCTTTACTTAACATACTGTGTAATTTATTCACTAAATACATGACCTGCCAGCTTCGGCTACCAATAAATCTACAGTAATTCAGTCCACTCACTGTCTTGATATTCTGTTTGGAGAGTCTGCAGATAAAACTAAAACTGAGTGTTGCTGACAAATCTCTACAAACATTTGTGTGATCTAAGAAATATTGCACTGAAGTTGGGAAAATGACTCACTTGCTGTAAAGTTGTTTTGTGTAAAGTATGTGGAACCGAGCTTCTGTGTCTCGCTGTGCATCTAGCACAGCGAGACACAGCATATGTGGCATTTACACAGGAATCACAGTCTGTGTGCAGTGACTCATTCTCTACATAGCATGCTTCTCTAAGTTTTGCAGCGGCAGACATGTCTGCCGAGAGTATATATCTCATTATTCATTCCCCTGAAAGATGTAGACAATTATTCATGTTTTGTGTAATCCTGGCTTTGCCATGTTAATTCTCTTTTTTTACCAGTCCCCCAAACATGAGGGCATTGGCGCACATAGCGCATGTCATTGGGGTATGTGTGTGCGTGTGTACACAAGCACACTCTCAATCTGCACCCTTTATGCCAATTTAGGCATTCTATTTATTCCTTTTGATGATCCTCTGTTTGCATACCATCTAATGACTAACTTTAATCATTTGTGTGAGTGCAGTTACACTCCATGCATTCTGATGAGTCCTACACACACACACACACACAGGCTTGGGCAGCGTATGAGGCACAGGTCAATTGAAAAGGCCTCTGACTGTCCAGAACGTTTTAATTAAAGTAGCAGTGAAATGTAAACTTGGCGCTAATTATGATTAGCTTTAATTAGCTGTCACTCTGATCTTAATTGCTTTTGAATAACGCTGACCCCCAATTGCTTCATTTATTTGCTCGAGTGGCAATGCTCTTACAAATTCATCTGTGGTGTCAGGGATTCAATACTGTGTGTGTGCGTGTGTGTGTGTGTGTGTGTGCGTGTGCGTGTGTGTGCGCGTGCGTGCGGTTTAATGTTTGTTGCTTCATACATGTAAATGTACAGGCATGTGAGTTTGTCTTTATCAAGTTGAATTCAGATAAGAGGAGAGTAAGTCATTATTTTAGATTTATATGGACCATTTCAAACAGAAAATAATAACAAACATTTCAACTAATAGACCTTGTCAGTCGTATCGTGTTGCTAGGGAACAGCTTGGGTTTATTATTCAACTACTGCACAAGGCAACAGTAATAAACACTTTTGGAATGTTTATGTTGTGAAAGTGTGTATGTATCCTTAATGTATCCATTAAGGTCCACAGGTTCACGGTTGTGCTTTATTGTCACATCTTGTGTATAGGTATAGAAGAGTAAACATAAAACTAACTTATTTTTGGTTGGCTTCCTTCAGACAATGATGCAGAATCAGTGTAAACAAAAAAAAAGCACATCAGTTTATACACGACACATGCTTATGATCTTGGTATAATATTATATACAGTACATCAACATGGCGCTCTAAAATATCATCATGGTATCATCGGCCGAGGCATACATACCGGTATATTCGAGCTAAATAAGTGCCATATTTACCAGCATTTATTTTGCCAATTGAGCAATCCCATCGGCAAAGTACCGCGGAGTGCAGATGGAATTGTAAATCAAGTTGGGCACAGCTGCTCCTCCTGGCCCCTTCCCATCTAAACGTTTTCTGTTTATATCAAGTACTTCCCAGTAGCCCCTCATGAAACTCGAGCAGCAGCATTGTTTCAGAAGTTGCCACCCAATGTAAACAACTTCACGATATCTTCCATGTACTGCAGATTAGGAAGGAATAGTTCAAGCATGTTTAGATTGCAAGCAAAGGGCAGGAGAGGGGATAGGTTTGAGGGATCGGGGGACGCAGGCGGGGTTAGTGTCTCCCTTTGCCCTGGTACATTCTAGTAAGTAAATGCTGCATTTATATACCGCTTTTAAAGCAAAGCTCTTTACTTACAAGTAGATAGCGTGCACTACCTTCAGGCATGTAACGATATATCGTATATCGATTTATATCGATGTGAAATGGGGCCAATACGAATCGATGTTGTGAAAAGCCGTATCGCGATCCTAACAGTAGAGGGCGCACTCGCCTTATACTACCATTATTGATCAGTGGCGCTGCGTGCGCTGATCATCAGTCAATGCATAGTGAGGGGACAAAAACAATGAACATGTGCGACAGCGGCAGCATTCATGTAGGCTACGCTACAGCATGAACACTAAACAGAGAGGACCCGAGGTGCAGGTGAGTCTGGTGGAAACACTCGATAGATGCGCAAATCACCCTCATTGAAAAATCCAATTGAGCACAGTACGACAGTAGCCAAGCTGTTTCGGAGTGAGAGGGAGAGTGAGAGGGAGAGAGAGGAGGGGGTGGTGGGGGAGGCTGCACGGAGCAGAGCAGCAGACCGCTGCTCTCTAGAGTAGAACGCGAACTAAAATCCACATAGGAGAGACAGGGAGCGACATTATGTAGACTTGCTTTAGCTTGTCTTCTGCCGCGTGTGTGTGTGTGTGTGTGTGTGTGTGTGTGTGTGTGTGTGTGTGTGTGTGTGTGTGTGTGTGTGTGTGTGTGTGTGTGTGTGTTGTGTGTGTGTGTGTGTGTGTGTGTGTGTGTGTGTGTGTGTGTGTGTGTGTGTGTGTGTGAGAGGGAGAAAATACTGGATTTCTTTTAGGGAAAAAAAATCTCATTTGTCTGGAAATATGTTTTATTAAATATCGTAAAATATCGTAAAAAATCGTATCGTGAACCTCATATCGTGATATTGTGAGTTTAGTGTATCGTTACATGCCTAGTAGATATAGTGCACTACCTTCACGCACTCACTCGCCGATGGCAGAGGCAATCATGCAGGGTACCAAACTGCACACCGGGAGCAATTATTGTAGGGGTTTTGCTCAAGGACATTTTGACACTACTAACTCTCGATGATCGAACTGGGTACCTCGTGGCTCCCATCCGACCACACTACCAGACACCCCTGAGCCCACTGCCGCCCCAGTAGTTCTTGTCAGTTCGCTCATGATTATGCAGGGAAACAAGCTTCTGTAATGTCTCGCATGTTTCTCCCCATCCGACCTCCTTCATCACTCACTGACTAATGCTCTAGACTGGTTGGTTGATGACCAGAATTAGTGAACTACAAGAAAATGTACCACTTTGTAAATCAACCAACTGGGTGTGTCTAAAGGTCTTTGGCTTGTCTCATATCAACCAGACTAATTCAATGCAGCACCGCCAACGAAGCGTGGAATGCCCTGACCCCCTCCCTCAAAAATGCAGATCGCTTGTGTCTTTTTTAAACAGGCCTGAAAAACCACTTTTCAGCAGGCCCAGGGGAGAGTGAATTATTATCCTTCCTTCTTCCCATCACTGTATATATGCAGTGTTTTTGCAAATGCAGTGGTTGCGAACGCAGTGAGCCCATATTATAGGCTAACATGTCTGTCATATTTGGGTAATCCTAACAAAAGCGTATTCATAGTTTTTTTTTTTTTTTTTTTTTTGTCAGGGTTAGGTTTAGGTTAAGGTTAGGCATAGTTTATTGGAGGTCAGGTTTAGGCACTGCAATTTTTACTGTGGTGATATCAGTTTTTTGTAATGTTTTTTTTTTTATATATATTGTTCATGTCGCCCCCATGAATTGATTGCAGAGGGCCTAAATTGGGAAGACCACAGGGACTTTTTTGATGCTGTCCATTTGTGTTTGACTTTGCTCTGTTGCTTGTGCATCCTGCCTAATAATTGTGTGTGTGTGTGTGTGTGTGTGTGTGTGTGTGTGTGTGTGTGTGTGTGTGTGTGTGTGTGTGTGTGTGTGTGTGTGTGTGTGTGTGTGTGTGTGTGTGTGTGTGTGTGTGTGTGTGTGTGTGTGTGTGTGTGTCGCCCATGCAGGTTCTCCTAGACATGGTGGTGGAGAGGAGTGAGGGGCACAGTGTGGAGCAGCTGGAGCGTCTCTACTCTGTCCTCAGCCAGTGTATCTACCAGCACCGCCGAGAGTACGACAAGACCCGGCTACTGGAGGTTGGAGACGCACAACTCTTTCATGGACACGCACGCATGCACGTGTGCTCGCACACACACACACACACAAAACAAAAAGCAGCTTTATATGAAAGGTCAAGCAGAACATATTCCATAGAAACATTACTACAGCAGGGTTGACACTAAGGTCTCCGAGGCACTTGCCCATCGGGCAATTGCATGTCAGGTTCTACTTGCCCTCAGGTCATGGTCCTTTGCCCCCCAAAAATATATTGTAAATTTTGCATTTAAGTTTACTTCCTACTTGCTTTAAAACAGGGGTTTTCAACACGTGGTCCCTGAGAGGGTCCCAGGTGGTCCCCAGCTAAGTTGGTTAACCAGATGTAACTCTTGAGAACGTAAAAATGAAACCAAATGGACCCTTGCGTGTCCATTTGGTTTTATTTTTACACTCAAGAGTTAAAATTCATCATCTTAATTAGCCCAGGTCGCAATGACCACCTTCAAGACAAATTTATCTTGTGTTGTGTTATTGCGCACTAAGTTGCACACTTGCCCGATTGGGCAACAAGGTAGCAGTCTTCACTTGCCCCACCATTTTTTTTACTTGCCCCGGGCAAGCGGCCAAGTGTTAGTGTCAAGCCCTTACTACAGTATATACTGTATATTAACAAACTGTTAACAAAATGTAATTGTTCTTGTGTTGGCTATAACAAATAATACCGTATTCAGCCAACAGGATAGTTTACTCATTTTACATTTGCCTTTGGGCAAAAATGTGAACAAACACTAAGGGCTCTGTTTTCAGCCATGCTAAACCTCTTATCTCACCAAATCTTTGGACCTTTTGATACTATTTTGAGCCCTTTTTAACGTTTTTGAATAGTTCAACTAGCTGATCTACATCAATATGTTGTGATCTTGTAGATTAGCTATTTTAACTATTCAAGAAATGTGTTTTTTAAATGCAAGCATTAAAAAACGTCGTTTAGGGATAGAGGCATGTAGGGCGCGATTTTCCTTCCACCCGTTGTCCCTAACGTTACCCGATACCCGCAGCGAATTCCCTTATGCTATTTTGGTCACCTTTTCTCTTCCCTTAGCCAGTATTCTTTATGCCGACACCGTTATTTGTGACTGGAGGTGTGGTCATGGACGTGTTTGTTGCGCAGTCCCTTAAGTTGCTAATTTCGTCAAATAGATTTGGGAACTAGATAAGGCCAGCTCAGACCACGCGCTAACCGATACGCGAAGGCAGAGCCACGTGCGCACAGTGCGGGCGTCTGTGCGCCTTTGGAGATGTCCACGACTCCACGTGGAAAGGCGCCAGTTCAATTCATCTCCTTATTTATGGATTGTCCTATAAACAGCTGTAGATTGCCTGCTGTCGGTCACTTCCTTGTGTTTAGGTAATGTACAGTATATAATATAATTAAATACATTAATTAACTTGTGACGCAATGCTGTAAATTTTAAAAAAAACTCAGGAATTCGCGGCAAAAAGATGTTTTTTTGATCATTCATTTCTCGGTCAATTCTGGACCATTTTTTACATTTCAAAATGCAGCGTGACGGGAAAGACCTCCTCTCTCAGATGCTGTATAGAATATGTGGGTAGGTCTTCTCTACGATCCCGCATCGAGCAAAATGTAAGTGTCGGGGATTCGGTGGACCGTTTCCGCCGAATTCCCGACACTTACATTTTGCTAGATCCCGCATCGTAGAGAAGACCTACATAACAACATAACAATTGACCGAGCTATAATTGTTTGAAAATGAGAGCATAATCTTTGAGAATAGGCGTCTGTCCTAAGCCCGCAGCCAGGCTGCGTGCTTAGGAGGGTCAGACATAGCAGTAGGGTTAAGGGAAATAGATAAGGGATGAATTAAAGGGAATGGCAAGACCAACACGGATTGGATGAAAGCTAAAAACGCCCAAACCACACCTATGCATAATTTAACGGGTATAGGAGGTGTTTAAGGGAGATGGCATGGTTACGAAATTAGCGACTTTAGTGTGGGAACACCTCTTACCCAATGCTATGTGCGTTAATTGCGCATAAGGGCTGATGTGACCAAAATCGTGCCCGTAATCTAAAAATAAGTGGGCTGTTTATGAACAATATATAGGTAAATATGTGAATAGCATTAATATGTACATACAGTACATGTGACAGGTAAGTCCTTTTGATGGCATGGTCCTTGTAAAACATTATTTTCTGCTGCTGTTATGATAAGAGCGGAGAATGACGGGAGAGATGGAAGGAGAGGGAGAGAGATGTTAGTATGCTAGTCACAGGGTCGGATTTGGATCCGTAACATTGTGGTCGGGTTTCCGTGTCCTCATGTGAGCCATCATTTAAGGATTATGACATGTAAGCCAAGCGCTGACGCTTGGCTTCATTAAGGCTGCTTGATTCAAACAGCTGTTGTGTTATTGAGCAAGAGAACAACGTGCCAGACGTGATGGAGAAGCCGACAGACTGCCTGCGCCCGTCTGCGGATGGCTTGATGAGATCTCACGACACGGCCGTTAGCTGTGCTTATTTCTGCACTATTATTAGTTCAGTCATTTTAAACCTGTTCATGTTTGTTATCTTAAAGGTCAGTGTAATTGGTTAAAGTACACCCACACATGTGCACCCACGCGCATGCGCGGGCACACACACACACACACACACACACACACACACACACACACACACACACACACACACACACACACACACACACACACACACACACACACGCAGATAGAGAGAAGCCCCTGACATAATGATGGAAGATTGGCAGATGATTGAATATGGATATACAATATGCTATACACATACAGTAGTCATAGTTCATGATGCACAGTGCATAATTTTTACCAAAAGGGAAATTCTTGGCCAAACCGAATATAGGAAACACTTGGCCGAAAACCCAATAACCAAAATGTGATTTAATATTATATCCTTTTTCCTACCACTGCTGTCATGGCCGTAAAAGCTACCTGATTATGGCAAAATACATGATTACTTTTGAATGCATAGATTGCATTCGCTGACATATTTTCTGCCAATTTGGGCCCAAACAGATTAGGCATTTTCCACTTAATATTTTCCGCAGCCAAATATCCGGTGCATCACTAGTTTAGATGCATGGCGTTTGGCCGATTGGCTGCTCTGACTCACCCAACGTCGTGTCAATCGCTGCCTGCTGCCTCGGACTGAAGGCTTTGCTCACGACTCTGTAAGACAAACCCTGAACACACAGCAAGCACATCATGGCAATTGATCTTTGTCTGTCCGTAGCGGTGTGAACGATGGCCCTGTTTGATTATTCTGTCCCGCCGAGCGAGAATGTCCTGCTGCTGTCGTTCAGGAGGCCCTTCCTTCATCCCCAGAATAGACTGCTTCTAATGACAACACGCAGTGAGGCGTGTGGCGTTCGCTCTGCAGGAAGACAAGTGTCACATACGCCGAAGAGTGAGATGCATCTGAACACGATGATGATTGCACATGTGTCTTGAGCATGATAGAGTCAGAATAGGGAGTGTAAACAACTCTGACATATGAGAATGACTAATAGGACTGGGCTTTGTTGTTGACATAGGCTGGTACGTTTATAATTCACTGTGACATTTCCACAATGTGGAAATCCACAATCTGCTTATTTAACTCAATTAAGGACAAGGTGAGAGGGAGCCCGCTGTCGAAACCCTTCTCCCCTTTCCTCCAGCTTGTCAACAATGTTACCTTGACATTTTAACGTTTTGTCTGTTCTTTGCGACATGTGTCACAAGTTGTTTAGATACAACATAGTTTCAGTTGAGTTGGGAATGCTGGAAAAGTAAATGGTAAAATTGCCTGCCTTTATTCAAAGAACAATGTGCATTCATTTACCCCTCATTCACCTCGACGACACAAACAAGCATGCAAGGCACCAACCTGATATTTACAGTAACAGTTAGGGGGGGTTCAAGGATATTTTGACCTAAATGGTCGCAGATGGCCGCTGCACCTGCTGAGCCACTGCAGCATACTAGAATGTCTTGGTGCTACAGTGGTAGTGCCGTTGCCTCACAACTAAAAGGTCCTCGGTTTGATTTCCTTTGGGGACGCTGTGGGCACTGGGGGTGCGTTCCCTCCTCCATGTCATGAGTGCCCATACCCAAGGTGGCGTTGGCAAAAGGGCTTTTCTGTGTGGAGTTTGCATGTTGTCCTCATGTCCTCTAGGTAGGTACCCTCCCCCTGGCCAGCCAGGGCTACGCTTATTCTACTAATCATGCGTAGAATGAAGCATGAGGTTAGTACCTTGTAATGAGTATTTAGGTAAAGTGCTTTATTTTACCGTCATTTTATGGTCTACCCTAATTGAATAGATGAATTGGATAATCAAAACATTATCATATTAAAGTCAATTATGAAAATAATTGTTATTTGCACCCCTACTGTGAGCCACCTGATAATTAACTAACTATTATCTTCGCAGTGGCATTGAAAGATTTACAGCAACTTTGGATGTGCCACAACATGATTATATTGTATTGTGGTCATCTAAAAATGATGGGGGACAAGAAAATCTACTACAATAAAACATAGTCTCACTTAATATTTCCAAAGACCGTCATTCATTGCAGGGTCGTTATGAGATTCATTGCAGCATTTTAAAAGTTCAAAGTCCTTTTGGTGTGCGTGTGTGTTCTAGCCAGCTCATTCCTGTGGGAACCATTGGAAGTACTATATGTACAGTGTATACTTATTATAGTACTTGGTGCGGATTAAGAACCAAATGAAAGCCAGTTACAGTATGTGTTGGTGCCCAAATCAGTTTGTTTCCACTCTAGTCTCCTGGCAGTGCTCCCACATAATTGGAGCATGTCGGTGCAGACAGCCAGTGGGCCAGTCTCCTGGTGGACAGCAGCACGCCACGTGCTGGCCTGTCAGGGTGTCAGAAAGTGGAGAGAAGAGCAGACAGAAAAAAATAGTTATATTTTTTAGTCATAGTCTTTTGAATAGTTTTTGAGTGGTCCAACCACTCCCAACGACTGGTACACAATATAGTACAATGTTCAACAGGAGTTCACACCAATTGGTGTTATTCTTTTCTCTAGTCAAATTTCACCACCTGGAATGTTTTAGTGCTAGTCTAGACTTAGTCGACTAAATATCATATGATTTTAGTCGACTGAATCTACAGTCATAACACGACTTGCTGTATACTGTATCTCTTGTCCACTATAGTTCCTAACATGTAGTTTTTATATGGTGACAAAATTCCCAAAAGATCAAATTGTCAACAAAATCACCTCAAGAGAAGAGGATAATCAGACCTGGTGCTGCTGAGCTCATTCAACAGGTGGTCCCCATGCGTGATATGACGTGTGTGGGTGTGGGTGTGGGCTGGTTTCATATGGCCAGTGTCCGCCGCAGTTTAGAGGACAGGAATGGAGGCTTGTGGTCAGATGTTCGACGGTCACTCGTCTGTCTTTGTAGGACAAATGTCTCTTCTCCACAGCAGGTCAACTTATAGTCGTGCCACTAGCCATTAGAGAGAACACACACTGTGTGTGTGCGCGTGCGTGCGTGCGTGCGCGCACACGCATGTGCATGCCTGCTATATGTGAGGTTGTGTGAAATGGAGCGTGCCCATACATTTATCTCCCACTCTTTTTTTTTTCCATCCCCAGGGTCTGACACACATGTGCATCCACACACACACACACACACACACAGCTTGTCTGTCTCTCCTGACCTTTCGACAGATGGAGTGGACAGCAACCTGCTCTTTGTTGAAGCCACAGGGTCCCTCACTGCCCAGCGCATAATAACTCAACCAGCCATCAACAGATTCTCATTTGACTTCAGGCCTTGAGTCATAGTTTTGACAGTGGCTCAGAATGCACTTAAAGCATTTCAAGCTGGCCATTAAGCAGACGTGTTTGACCTACGACCCTAAATGCCTGGGATGTACGACGGTGTGCACAACCAGGATGCACAGAGCTGCCAGTTTTGCCTCTAGAACTGCAAGGGGAAAATGAATTCCACATTGGTCTGGCGTGTGATCGTATCCAAAGAGGCTTGCAGAATCATGAGTGGATTCATTCAATGTTTATGCTATAAAGGGAGCTCCGCTGGGAATCTTATGCCTACACTGGCAATGTTAGATGACTCGGCCCTCTTTTTGCTGTGTTTTTCCGGCTAAACAGCTTCCTTAGGGCCAGTTTGAAGGAAAGAGGGAGCGTAAGTGAGGTTGCTGTGTGTGCAGCTTACTTTGTTAGTCAGACAGAGGAGAGAAACATCTGCTCGGTTCACTTGGTTGTCAGCTGTATTTTGGTGAATTTGACAAGGTGATGGGCCTTCAGGCTATCAGGCTACAGAAAAACGAGACAGCTTTGCGTTTGCGTACGTGAGTGCGTGTTACAGTTGTGCACAGCAATTAGATGATGGCTGCCCTACCAGTAGTCAAGTATCAAAAGCTTTTACCGGGCAGACAATATCCAAAGCCTTTAGGGAATAGACATAATTAGTGCATATTTAATGAGCTGTGTTTTAACCACTTTCAACCGACCGTGTGGGAATACCATTATAGACAAAAATGCTGAAACTTTTTCATTTCATCGACATCGGTCGCCAGTGATTGAAGTGTAAGGATTAAAGGGATAGTGCAGATTTTTTGAAGTTAAGTTGCCATTAATATAGTGGTGTGAACTGTGTTAATCGAAGTCCACAGTCCCATGGTGGGAATTCTGCTCTGGTTATGGTGAAATATATTTTCAGGGGGTCACTGGGGCCGCCACGCAGTATAAGTAAATAAATCCAAAAAAGCAAACTTTGTAATTTGTATTGTTGACCCATTTCTAAAATATTAGCAGGTCCTCATTTTTGACCCCTCTATAACAGGGAACTATTTTTTTGTGTCCATATCACTACGTCCAAAAAGTAGTTCCTTGTGATAGAGGGGTCATGAATGAAAAATGAACAAATGATGTCCTAATATTTTAGATAATAATTCAACAATACAAATTACGTTTGTTTGTTTTTTTTACCCCAGTGACCCCCACAAAATGACCGGAACTACTGCAGATTCACCAAGGTCAGAACAGAACAGGCAATGAACTAATACAGTTGACACCACTATATTAATGGACAGTATTTCATACAGCATAACCTAAAATATCTGAACTATCCCTTTAACACTCAGACGTGTACATAAGAGTGTGATGCAGAGGGAAAATCAAATGGACCTATGCGGGTGACCGGCGCAATCACCAAGACATGCTTTGACATTTAACACTTGAGCTTTGCGGTTCCATTCGGTGCAGATTGCAGGCTGCAGTGGCTTTCATTTGCATTGTAACCACGGCGTCACTTAATTAATGCACTTAAAGTGACACTTTACAAGGTGGGGAGTCGCCTGTTCCCTTCCAGCCAGCTGGCCATTATATTCTCCTCATGAATGACCTGCATCCTATTACCTAGGACTGAATCAAAGTCAGTGTAAAAACCACTCTGTCTGAGATGTCTATTTTACATTCAGAAGCGTTCAGTCAGTGCAACGTCTTGGTAACCTTGTGTCTGGACTGGAACCCTGCTTTGAAAGTTGATCATATCCTCTCACCCCATGAATGATACAGTATTTTTTGTGGACATTATATATAACTTATATATATATATAACTCCACTACAAATGCCACTCTCTGTGGTGGTGGAAGTAGATTACAGGATGCATTTGCAAAGCGTGCAGTATTGCAGTATTGTATGTTGCGAGGGGATGAGCCAGAACTCTTGCACACATCTGATTTGCTTGTTGTATTATTAGGCAATCTCCAACACCATTGGTCCGGTCTAGGAATGCAACGAAAGGTATTGGCTGAAATTGCATACCGAATAAAAAAAAAAACTATTACCGCAGAATTTTTTTTTTTTTTACTATAACAGCCGAATAGGATTCATGTATCTTTTTTTCCTAGCATTTATGTCATGGCTGCACCTTAAAGCTACGTGATTATGACAAAAGATATGATTATGGAAAACTTAAATTAATAATAATCACAATTATGGGTCTATAAAACACTTAATCAGAACTGTTGAATGCATTAAATGCATACACTATTCGGCTATATATTTTCTGCCAATTTGGGTTGAAACTGAATAAGCCAAAAAATGCACTATTATCCATTTTCTGCCTAATATTTTCTGCAGCTGAATATTCGGTACATCACTAGTCCTGCCGATACCAAACCCTCCCTGGATGCTAATGACGAACCTCTGCCTCAAAATTTCCAAAATGTCCCCTTATAGTTCCAACATTCGTGTGTGTGCGTGTGTGGAAGTGGCTTTGTAATTTACTACAGAACTAATAGTTGTAACTTTACTTCCAGAAGTTGAAGTAAATTGATTTCTTATAGCAAGGCCTATTGCACTGACTCAGCCATTCAAGTAAGAACTTGTGCATGCACACACACACACACACACACACACACACACACACACACACACACACACACACACACACACACACACACACACACACACACAGGCACTCACACACAGGCACTCACAAAAGCACACACAAGTCCGCAACATCTTCAAAACATTAATCACGGTCTATTGCAGGCTAACATCCATCTCTCTTTTCTCAGCTCCGTTCAGATTGAGTCTGTGTCAAATTCTGCTGTTTTCATGCTGAGACAAATCGGCCGCATCATTCTGCCATAGCTTTGGTTCATTTTACATCATTTATCACACTGAAAGTTGTTATTCGCAGGGGCAAGTAATATTGGAATACTGGTGCACACAGACTGCGCGCACGGCACGTGTGTGTGTGTGTGTGTGTGTGTGTGTGTGTGTGTGTGTGTGTGTGTGTGTGTGTGTGTGTGTGTGTGTGTGTGTGTGTGTGTGTGTGTGTGTGTGTGTGTGTGTGTGTGTGTGTGTGTGTGTGTGTGTGTGTGTGTGTGTACACTATGTGCACTATACATAATGTGTGCATAATCTGCATATATTCTTTTAAGTTAACCTGCAATTTTGTCTTTGTGTGGTTTTGCAGGAGATGGAGCGGCAAGTTGAGCATTTCGACACATTCCTGTGAGACAGAGTGGCTGTCGGGTACAGAGCCTGAACACCCTGGGACCACAAAGACAGACACATTGGGAGAGAGGAAGGGATAGGGGGAGAGAGAGAGGGAGAGTGATCAACGCTCGGGGTCCAGCCCATACAGATATACACAGAAATGCAAATCAAGCGCAGAAGGCAGATGGGAGAGGAGACATTCAATGGTGCTATTGTCTCAGGAACCAGTTCTACACAACCAAACTCCTGGAGGTGTCTACAGACACACAACAACAACACACACACACAAGGTGACCCTGGTGCTACTTGGGTGCTATACACATTTTTTTCTACCCATGCTGCTCTTGGAACTTATTATCAACAACTATCGAACAACTAGCGAACCAACAGAAGGATTGGGTGATGTCATATTGCAACTGTCTGCCTACCCCAGGAGCAGGCCCATCCAGGCCACACACACACACACACACACACACACACACACACACACACACACACACACCCCACACAATTACACGTACAGGCACAGATCCTCACCAGCAGAAGTGTGAATGTGGTGTGCAGCTAAAGATTTATACTTGGTTGCGCGACATGTCTCGCACTGAAATTAGCAGATCAGCAAGCTCTCTCCACGTGGGTTTGTTGATTCATTTCGGCGCAAGACGGTGCAGTGCGCAATCCGGGGCATAAATTGAGCATAAAGGAGTCGAGGCCCGGGCAATGTTGGGAATCATTGGACTACATATTGTCGGAAAACCACCTCGCCGCTCCAGTGCAATGTTTCATCAGAGCCCACTTGTCTCATCTTCACCATGCCAATATGTGGCTGTTTATTATTATTTTTATTCTTATGTTTTGTTGCTGTTGTTGTTTTTTCGACTACTTGATTTGCCCGACGTGTGTGAGCTGCCCTGGAGCAACATTCGCACGCAAAACACAAATAGTTTACAGAGAATGTTTCCGTGCAGCGGCATAAAGCTCCATGCAGTACAGTCAGCACAGGAGAGCAGAGAAAGCCATCGCATTACTGACCGCCCGTCCGTTTTTTGCAGACGAACGAAGTCACCGAACCAACGGCGCACATGCCGTTTACTTACTGAACAAAGTTGAGTGTATTGTATGCTCACAGTCAGCCATAAAAAACCTCCTCTCCTCTATCTTGACCTCCACCCAGACATGGTCTTCTCTTCATTCTACCCACAGGCCTGGTCAGGCCGCCACCACGTGCTGAATACTGGTGGTAGCAGAGCCCCTACATCCTACACGTGGCAGTGTAAATGTCTTATTTTCCACACAAGCTATGCTGCTTGATTGAGTTCATTCACATTTTGAAGTTTTCCCTGCTAGTGATGCTCTAGCTGAGTAACTGGAATGCAGTACACACACACACAAACACACACACACACACAGGGTGAAACACGTCTGTAGTTTGCACTGCCTAGCGTGTGCCTTAATTTAAACCTCGAGTTGAAGAATCTCTTTGATATATTTTAGCAGGTGTTCATTTTTAGACTCCTCCTTGTGATACATTTTGGAATCGATGGGACGGGATTGTAATTTTTGGTGGTAAGGACCTAGTAACCACTGACCTCACATTGACCTTATTTAACTAAACTACCGTAGTGGAATACATAGATAGACTTAAACTAAACTCATCTAACACGTAGATTGTATTGCATTTTAAAGGACCATACCGGTTTTAGCCTGTTTTAGACTTTGACTTACAGTATAGATTACTGCCAAATATGCTTGGTGTTCGAGGAGGCTATTGGATTTCATTCATTTGAGAGGATGTGATATCCAAAAGTACAGTAGGAAAAAAGGATATTTATATATAGCATTATATACAGTGTATTTAGTCCCCTATTTTTTATATTATATTTTATTGCATTTGATAGTGCATGTTGTTATGAAAAGTCCCTGGAAACAGACTGATTTCCAAATATAATTCAAATTGAGAGTGCTATCAAGCAACGGTATGGTCCTTTAAGCTGTTAAGCTCACTTTAAGCTGTGTCAGTGTTTGGCTTTGTGAACATTTTAAAGCTGCACAGCACCCTGAGCATTTCTAAAACTAGACTGAACTATTGAGTATAGTATATATATATATCTGTCCCACTCTGACCTGACTCGGCTCTCCACTTGGACACTTGAGCAGCGGTAGGGAGAGGTTGACACCAGCATTGTTTTTCTTCTGCTCTCATAAGGACAAATAATGCGAGTCCAAAGCATTCATCGTGCCAAGTTGTCTGCACACTCCTGAAAAAAAAAAAAATTCTAGCGGAGCAGATCTTAGATGCACCTGGGCTTACTCATAGGGGCAGGGCTGTATTAGGTCCAATAACCTATGTATTATGTTGTGTATTTGTTTGATTTACAGATTTTGTGTGTGTACATTTTTATTTTTACATGTATGTTTTGGAAATGTTAGGATCGCAACCTATTTGCTTTGTTTTTGTTGTTGCATGGATTGTGAGTCTGATAATGAACAAGGCCATTCTAGGCAGTGCCCATCGCTAAGCTGTAAAAAGCATTATATTAGATTATTTTCTTTTGGGGGTGGGGGGTGTTTCTTTTTCTAAAATCTTTGTTAAATAATTTATGTAAGCTGGTGTCTTGTTTCCACTTAATTCTATTTCCTTCAAAGCGACAAGCAGGGACTCACATGTGGCTGTCTGCTTGCAGTAAATCAACACATTCACTAAAACTTGACATTTCTATGAGCCCCCTTTTTACTCTACACTAGACAAAATAAATAGCTCCAGGTTCATCTCCTGTTGCAGTGTTTGTGAATATAAGTAGCTGACAGGGAATAGGATATCCAATTCCAAGATTATTTCTATAAGTAAAAAAACACCCGCACACTGTCCTCAATTGCAGTGGAATTTATTAGGGGAGCAGCAACGTTTCGGCCTATGCGGCCATCATCAGGCTGTATATTTCTATAGCATTTCCATGTCCAGATGCAATGCTGCAGAAAAAAACTGTCTTTCAGACAACTCTGTCTTTAAGAAACAAAACACAACCCGTGATTCCAACCATGACCTCTGGTGCATCTCTCACCCAACCCCTGCCTTCTCTTGAATTGTACTGTAGGTGTTAGTCTTGTTAAAAAAAAAAAAAACAATGCAACACCACCAACAACAACAACAAAAAGACCATATGCAAACTAGCATGGACAGGTTAGCACTCAGATTATTGCAGAGAGAAACCTGCGCTACCTCAGCCTAATTTATTTCCGATGCTAATAGTGGGGGGAAAAGGAGAGGGGGAAAATGTTTACTCTAATACTGGGTACACAGACAGTATTCTGTAGTTCTTTAGCCCAAGATACTGCGGCAACACCAGCCAGCTAAGGTACAGGATCACCAGAGAGACCACGGCTGCTACAGTAATCCAAGGGATCTATCATTGGTTTTTGGATGGAACTTGTTACTCCCCCTCTCTGATTTATATTTAAGTTTGCATTATTTTTGAGCCAGATAAAAAAAAAAAACTGCATTACTTATATCATTGACTGTGTTTTCTCGATGTTCATTTCAAATTTCTCAACATTCTTTCTTAATCCAGCAGCACACAACACCATGTCAACATTATCTCATGTTATGGTTTAGTTACAAGCTGTGGACAGTTGGGTTGCTGTTTTTTTTTTTTTCCTGCCTCAACAAAACACTCAGTCATCCTTTACTTTCTCATCTTTCTTGTGTCTCTCTTATGATGTTTTTTTTTATTATTTATTAATATAATTGTTAAACATGTTCTACTATTCATGAAAAAAATGTCTTTTTGTACATTTGAAATTACAAATAGAGCAAATGTTTGATTTGTTTATTTGGGATGTTTGTTTTTGCTGATGGTGCGTATAGCGTTATGTGTAGCAGGTTGATTTGGCGTGTGAGGGGTTGGGAATAAAATGGGGTTTTACAGGTCTCTCAGGTTCAACACGCAACACAAGCCCTTTGAATTTTTGTATTTATTTCATTGTGCTGAAGTTTTTATCTTTTACTGACGTGGTCGGACTGTGGCATACTGGATGAGGCCAATGTCGATTGGGCCCAGTTTCATATTCTTAATGGACGACTTCACCACTTTTGAACAATAAGTCCTTGCTAATGATAAAATAGCACCATTTGTGTCTCCTAGATAGGAGGGCTGTTGGTAGTTCAGAGACCCAGCATCCAGCAGTGACATCAGCAACGGGGAATCCAAGCTTATACAAATATCTGATTTGCTATTTTATCATGACCATTAGTGAGGACCAGTTATATGAAGATAGGTTGGAGTTGCCATTTAAGCTGATCTAGTAGCCTCCATGGAACAAAAAGCAGATTGGTTTAATTTTAATACTTTGCTTTTTGTTTTGTTTGGTTCACCCTCTGCCAAAAGATTGATGCTTTAGGAATCTAACTACATTTGGAGTAAAGAGAAATGGGTGGTGGTGGTAAAATGTCATACATTGTGGGTCTTCCTTTTGTTAATACGTTTGGATTACATTTTTAGACGGTTTGGACTAACAACCAATTTTTGTCTGGTAGTTCAGGCTTAGTCCAGTATGCAGAAAGCTTTTTTCTTCAACCTTCCATCCTTCTCCTGTTTGTCACCTCTTTATTTTTATTTTGACAGATTAACATACTAGTCTGTGGTTATTCATAGCTTTGTCATAGTTCTGTTTGTTTAGGTTAATGTGTGCATTTAACACAAACCCTTCACATTTAACTGTTGATTTAGTGTAAGTTATATTTGAAAAGAACCATTTACTGTATTTCTAAAATAAACTGCTGTGATAAACTTGAGTAAATGTTCAAATTGTATTTGTATGACCCTTTCCCCCATTTTGTTGCTTCCTCCCATGTAATACATCTGTAGGTACTTGGAAGAGTGAAATATGTTTGAGAAATGATTATTATTTGCTATTCCCACTATTAATTTAATTGGAATTGCTGATTACACCCAGCTCTCAACTATGCATATTTTGAGCAATGACACATAAGGCATGGTGAGCAGGTCAATGTGATGTTATGCCAACTATCAGGGGTACATGGTCATGGTGTTAAATTATTTCTAGAGCTGTCAATCGATTAAAATTTTTAATCGCGATTAATCGCATGATTGCCCATAGTTAATCTTTGATTAATCGCAATTTAATCGCATATTTTCATGAGTTCTAAATATACCTTAAATGAGTGTTTTTCAAGAATATTCATATCATGGTCAATTATTTATTCTGCATTTGAGCCACAGACCACCATTTGATGACATTTATTTAGACTTCCAGACCTAAATTAAAGAATTTGTCAACGATATCATTAGGAACGAACATGCACATTTTGTAGAAAGTTCTCTACATTCTGTAATTGTGTAGACTTATTTTAAAGTAACTTAACTGATGCAGATATTTAAAAATTATTCACCTGCATTTGGCGAAATTGAACCAAATGGACCCACTTGGCTTTTGGTTTTACTTTGAGTTAATCTCGCACTAAAAAATTAATCGAGTTAACTCATGCTGAGTTAACTCGCGATTAACTAGTTAACTCGGACAGCCATGGTGTTAAATTATTTCACCATGGATAATGGCAGTAATAGTAATAATCAGACAAGACCAGTAATGAAATACAAGAAACAATCAATCAAGACTAGACAATCAATCCAAATGCATAATGTAGTGGTGTTCTACTGTCTCTAGCATGTACTCTTCTATATTGTTTAACATTGAACACTAATTAATGCATTCCAATGATGACCTATCTATTTCTGTTATGAGGGGGGAAAAAATAGTTGCTCTGGCTTTTTAATAACAAAGCAGAGTTTTTTATAGCAAAAACAATCCATGCCTATCTGAAATCTCATCTGAAGAGAGTTTGAGAGAGTAAGTGGAGGAATTACAGAAAAAAAAACGTTTTGTAGTTTTTGAGTTACCATATTTCACTTAAAATGTAATGTGATGTGTGAGTCCAGTGCATTGTCTTTGAAAATGCACGTCTTTGACAATGCACATTACTACTACTAGTCCTACAGTACATACAACGTACTTAACCCATAGAAACCCTCATCAAATTTGAATAGGTTAATCTTACACAACCCAAGTTGGCTTTGTCCACGGCGCATGTTTTTATTACCAGTCTATGAGGAAAATGAACGAGGATTCCGTTTCTGGAACCAGGGGCGACGTCACGAGGGGGCAGGGCTGCACAGCTCCATAGTATGTTGTTTTTCGTCGTTTTCGGCGATTCTCAAAAAAGGACAAAACCTGGCAAAAATGACAGTTCACGGTCTTGCACAGCATGACGTTTGTCATTGTTTTGAGGATTTTTGAAAAAAAAACAAAAAAAAAACAAGACCATAGCCTCACCGTTTTTCATCATTTTGAGGATTTTTGAAAAATGACGAAACTTGGTACAAAGGCAAGGCTGTAGCCTTAAGGTCTTGCACAGCATGTCATATTTCATCATTTTGAGGATTTTCGACAAATGTCGAAATTACGAAAAAGTGCAAGTCTATGGCCTTACGGTTGTTCATCGTTTTCAGGATTTTCGAAAAATAACCAAAAATGACAAAATCTGGCAAAAACGCAATGCTATAGCCTCACGGTCTTGCACAGTATGCTGCTTTTCATCGTTTTTCATCAATTTGAGGATTTTCGAAAAATGTCGACATTTCGAAAAAAACGCAAGGCTAAAGCCTTACGGTCTTGCACAGCATGCTGCTTTTCATCGTTTTCAGGATTTTTGAGAATTTTTTAGGATTTTTGAAAATTGTCGAAATTTCGAAAAAACGCAAGGCTATAGCCTTACAGTTTTTCATCATTTTTAGGTTTTGTGAGGATTTTTGAAAAATGACAAAACCTGGTAAAAACGCAAGGCTGTAGCCTTAATGTCTTGCACAGCATGCCGTATTTCATGGTTTTAAGGATTTTTGAGGATTTTTGAAAAATGTCGAAATTACAAAAAAGCGCAAGGCTATATAGCCTTACGTTCTTGCACAGCATGCCGTTTTTTCATTGTTTTGAGGATTTTTGTCGATTTTAAAAAATGTCGAAATTTTGAAAAAGCATAAGGCTATAGCCTTATGGTTTTTCATTGTTTTGAGGATTTTCAAAAAAATGATGAAAGCTGGCAAAAACGCAAGGCTATAGCCTTACCGTCTTGCACAGCATGCCGTTTGTTTAGAAAGAAGAAAAACGCAAAGCTATAGCCGGACGGTTTTTCATTGTTTTGAGGATTTTCGAAAAATGACAAAAAATGATAAAACCTGGCAAAAATGCAAGGCTATAGCCTTACGGTCTTGCACAGCATGCTGTTATTCATCGTTTTGAGGATTTTTAAGGATTTTCAAAAAATTACGAAAAAGCGCAAGGCCATAGCCTTACAGTCTTACAGAGCATGCCGTTTTTTATCTTTTTGAGGATTTTTGAGAATTTTCAAAAACTGTCGAAATTTCAAAAAAGCACAAGGCTATAGCCTTAAAAAATTTCATCGTTTTGAGGATTTTTGAAAATCCTCAAAATGTAAAAAAAAATGACGAAACCTGGCAAAAACGCAAGGCTATAGCGTTACAGTCTGCACAGCATGCCGTTTTTTCATCATTTTTAGGATTTTTGAGGATTTTCAAAAAATGTTGAAATTTCAAAAAAAAAAAAAAAAAAAAAAACACACAAGGCTAGAGCCTTACGTTTTTTCATTGTTTTGAAGATTTTCGAAAAATGTAAAAAATGACAAAATCTGGAAAAACGCAAGGCTATATCCTTATGGTCTTGCACAGCATGCGTTTTTCATCATTTTGAGAATGTCAAAATTTCGAAAAAAAAAAAAAAAAAAAAAAAAAAAAAAAACAACAACAACACAAGCTATAGCCTTACGTTTTTTCATCGTTTTGAGGATTTTTTTCGGAAAATGACGAAAAAATGACGAAAAATGACAAAAAATGACGAAACCTGGAAAAACGCAAGGCTATAGCCTTACGGTCTTGCACAGCATGCCGTTTTCATCATTTTTGAGGATTTTTGAGGATTTTCGAAAAATGTTGAAATTTCGAAAAAAAACGCAAGGGTAAAAAAATGACGAAATCTGGAAAAACGCAAGGCTATATCCTTACGGTCTTGCACAGCATGTGTTTTTTCCTTTAGCCTTACGTTTTTTTTTTTATCGTTTTGAGGATTTTCAAGAAATTAGAAAAAACAACGAAATCTGTAAAAAAAAAAAAAAAAGTAAGGCTATAGACTTACGGTATTGCACAGCATGCCGTTTTTCATCATTTTGAGGAATTTTGAGAATTAAAAAAAAATGTCAAAATTTCAAGAAAAAAAAACGCAAGGCTATAGCCTTACGTTTTTTCATCGTTTTGAGGATTTTTGAAAAATGACAAAAAATTACGAAACCTGGAAAAATGCAAGGCTATGGCCTTACGGTCTTGCACAGCATGCCGTTTTTCTTCATTGTGAGGATTTTTGATGATTTTCGAAATATGTCGAAATTTTGAAAAAATGCAAGGCTAAAGCCTTACTTTTTTCATCGTTTTAAGGATTTTTGAAAAATGTCAAAAAAAAGACGAAACCTCGAAAAACGCAAGGCTATAGCCTTACGGTCTTGCACAGCATGCCGTTTTTCATCATTTTGGGGGTTTTTGAGGATTTTCTAAAAATGTCAAAACTTCGAAAAAAAAAACTCAAGGCTATAGCCTTACTTTTTTCATCATTTTGAGGATTTTGGAAAAATGACAAAAAATGACGAAATCTGGAAAAACGCAATGCTATAGCCTTACGGTATTGCACTGCATGACATTTTTGATCATTTTGAGGATTTTCGAGAATTCTTAAAAAATGTTGAAATTTCAAAAAAAAAAAAAAAAAAAAAAAAAAAAAAACAAGGTTGAAGCCTTATGTTTTTTCATCTTGTTTGAGTTTTTTCGAAAAATGACAAAAAATGACGAAATCTGGCAAAAACGCAAGGCTATAGCCTTATGGTCTTGCACAGCATGCCGTTTTTCATCATTTTGAGCATTTTTGAGCATTTTCGAAAAATGTCGAAATTTCGAAAAACCGCAAGGCTATAGCCTTACGGTTTTTCATCGTTTTGATGTTTTTTGAAAAATGACAAAAAATTAATACGAAATCTGGCAAAAACGCAAAGCTATAACCTTACAGCCTTGCACAGCATGCCGTTTTTCATCATTTTGAGCATTTTTTAAAAATGTCGACATTTCGAAAAACCGCAAGGCTATAGCCTTACGGTTTTTCATCGTTTTGATGTTTTTCGAAAAATGACAAAAAATTATGAAATCTGGCAAAAACGCAAAGCTATAACCTTACGGCCTTGCACAGCATGCCGTTTTTCATCATTTTGAGCATTTTTGAAAAATGTCGACATTTCGAAAAACCGCAAGGCTATAGCCTTACGGTTTTTCATCGTTTTGAGGTTTTTCGAAAAATGACAAAAAATTATGAAATCTGGCAAAAACGCAAGGCTATAGCCTTACGGTCTTGCACAGCATGCCGTTTTTCATCATTTTGAGCATTTTTGAGCATTTTCGAAAAATGTCGAAATTTCGAAAAACCGCAAGGCTATAGCCTTACGGTTTTTCATCGTTTTGATGTTTTTCGAAAAATGACAAAAAATGACGAAATCTGGCAAAAACGCAAGGCTATAGCCTTATGGTCTTGCACAGCATGCCGTTTTTCATCATTTTGAGCATTTTTAAAGCATTTTCGAGGAATGTCGAAATTTCGAAAAACGGCAAGGGTATAGAGCTGCGCAGTGACGTCACCGCCCCTGTTCCGGAAGTCTTTTCCCCATTCATTTTTCTTATAGACTTTTCGAAAATGATTTATATCAAGACGATTACGCCGCGGCCAAAGCCAACTCAGGTCGTGACAAATCATGGCAACAAACACAATATCGTCATATAATATATAATTGGGAAGAAGTAGAAAACGGCATGATACAAGACTTTTTGTTTCGTTTTCATCTTAGAAATTATTTTATTGTCCCAAAAGTTTGTGTTGTCATCATGATTCGTCACGACTCGAGTTGGCTTTGTCCGCGGCGTAATCGTCTTGATATAAATTATTTTCGAAAAGTCTATGAGAAAAATGAATTGGGAAAAGACTCCCGGAACAGCGGTGACGTCACTGCGCAGCTCTATAGCTTTATTACGGTTTTTTCATATCGTTTTGATGTTTTTCGAAAAATGACAAAAAATGACGAAATCTGAAAAAAACGCAAGGCTATAGCCTTATGGTCTTGCACAGCATGCCGTTTTTCATCATTTTGAGCATTTTTGAGCATTTTTGAAAAATGTCGAAATTTCGAAAAACCGCAAGGCTATAGCCTTACGGTTTTTCATCGTTTTGATGTTTTTCGAAAAATGACAAAAAATGACGAAATCTGGCAAAAACGCAAGGCTATAGCCTTATGGTCTTGCACAGCATGCCGTTTTTCATCATTTTGAGCATTTTTGAGCATTTTCGAAAAATGTCGAAATTTCGAAAAACCGCAAGGCTATAGCCTTACGTTTTTTCATCGTTTTGAGGTTTTTCGAAAAATGACAAAAAATTACAAAATCTGGCAAAAACGCAAGGCTATAGCCTTATGGTCTTGCACAGCATGCCGTTTTTCATCATTTTGAGCATTTTTGAGCATTTTCGAAAAATGTCGAAATTTTGAAAAACCGCAAGGCTATAGCCTTACGGTTTTTCATCATTTTGAGGTTTTTCGAAAAATGACCAAAAATGATGAAATCTGGCAAAAACGCAAGGCTATAACCTTACGGTCTTGCACAGCATGCCGTTTTTCATCATTTTGAGCATTTTTGAGCATTTTCGAAAAATGTCGAAATTTCGAAAAACCGCAAAGCTATAGCCTTACGGTTTTTCATCGTTTTGAGGTTTTTCGAAAAATGACAAAAAATTACGAAATCTGGCAAAAACGCAAGGCTCTAGCTTTATGGTCTTGCACAGCAAGCCGTTTTTTTTCATCTTTTCATCATTTTGAGCATTTTCGAAAAATGTCGAAATTTAGAAAAACCGCAAGGCTATAGCCTTACGGTTTTTCATCGTTTTGAGGTTTTTTGAAAAATGACAAAAAATGACGAAATCTGGCAAAAACGCAAGGCTATAGCCTTTTGGTCTTGCACAGCATGCCGTTTTTCATCATTTTGAGCATTTTTGAGCATTTTCGAAAAATGTCGAAATTTCGAAAACCGCAAGGCTATAGCCTTACGGTTTTTCATCGTTTTGATGTTTTTCGAAAAATGACAAAAAATTACGAAATCTGGCAAAAACGCAAGGCTATAGCCTTATGGTCTTGCACAGCATGCCGTTTTTCATCATTTTGAGCATTTTTGAGCATTTTCGAAAAATGTCGAAATTTCAAAAAACCGCAAGGCTATAGCCTTAAGGTTTTTCATCGTTTTGAGTTTTTTTCGAAAAATGACAAAAAATGACGAAATCTGGCAAAAACGCAAGGCTATAGCCTTACGGTCTTGCACAGCATGCCGTTTTTCATCATTTTGAGCATTTTCGAAAAATGTCGAAATTTCGAAAAACCGCAAGGCTATAGCCTTACGTTTTTTCATCGTTTTTTGAGGTTTTTCGAAAAATGACAAAAAATTACGAAATCTGGCAAAAACGCAAAGCTATAACCTTACGGCCTTGCACAGCATGCCGTTTTTCATCATTTTGAGCATTTTTGAAAAATGACGACATTTCGAAAAACCGCAAGGCTATAGCGTTACGGTTTTTCATCGTTTTGATGTTTTTCGAAAAATGACAAAAATGAGGAAATCTGGCAAAAAGGCAAGGCTATAGCCTTTCGTCTTGCACAGCATGCCGTTTTTCATCATTTTGAGCATTTTTGAGCATTTTCGAAAAATGTCGAAATTTCGAAAAACGGCAAGGCAATAGAGCTGCGCAGTGACGTCACCGCCCCTGTTCCGAAGTCTTTTCCCCATTCATTTTTCTCATAGACTTTTCGAAAATGATTTATATCAAGACGATTACGCCGCGGCCAAAGCCAACTCAGGTCGTGACAAATCATGACAACAAACACAATATCGTCATATAATATATAATTGGGAAGAAGTAGAAAACGGCATACAGTACAAGACTTTTTGTTTCGTTTTTCATCTTAGAAATTATTTTATTGTCCCAAAGGTTTGTGTGTGTCATCATGATTCGTCACGACTCGAGTTGGCTTTGTCCGCGCGTAATCGTCTTGATATAAATTATTTTCGAAAGTCCATGAGAAAAATGAATTGGGAAAGACTTCCGGAACAGGGGCGGTGACGTCACTGCGCAGCTCTATAGCTTTAACGGTTTTTTCATCGTTTGATGTTTTTCGAAAAATGACAAAAAAACGAAATCTGGCAAAAACGCAAGGCTATAGCCTTATGGTCTTGCACAGCATGCCGTTTTTCATCATTTTGAGCATTTTTGAGCATTTTCGAAAAATGTCGAAATTTCGAAAAACCGCAAGGCTATAGCCTTACGGTTTTTCATCGTTTTGAGATTTTTTCGAAAAATGACAAAAAATGACGAAATCTGGCAAAAACGCAAGGCTATAGCCTTATGGTCTTGCACAGCATGCCGTTTTTCATCATTTTGAGCATTTTTGAGCATTTTCGAAAAATGTCGAAATTTCGAAAAACCGCAAGGCTATAGCCTTACGTTTTTCAATCATCGTTTTGATGTTTTTCCGAAAAATGTCAAAAAATTACAAAATCTGGCAAAAACGCAAGGCTATAGCCTATGGTCTTGCACAGCATGCCGTTTTTCATCATTTTGAGCATTTTTGAGCATTTTCGAATAATGTCGAAATTTCAAAAAACCGCAAGGCTATAGCCTTAAGGTTTTTCATCGTTTTGAGTTTTTTCGAAAAATGACAAAAAATGACGAAATCTGGAAAAAACGCAAAGCTATAGCCTTACGTCTTGCACAGCATGCCGTTTTTCATCATTTTGAGCATTTTTGAAAAATGTCGACATTTCGAAAAACCGCAAGGCTATAGCCTTACGGTTTTTCATCGTTTTGAGGTTTTTCGAAAAATGACAAAAAATTACGAAATCTGGCAAAAACGCAAAGCTATAACCTTACGGCCTTGCACAGCATGCCGTTTTTCATCATTTTGAGCATTTTTGAAAAATGTCGACATTTCGAAAAACCGCAAGGCTATAGCCTTACGGTTTTTCATCGTTTTGAGGTTTTTCGAAAAATGACAAAAAATGATGAAATCTGGCAAAAACGCAAGGCTATAAGCCTATGGTCTTTTTCATCATTTTTGAGCATTTTTGAGCATTTTCGAAAAATGTCGAAATTTCGAAAAACGGCAAGGCTATAGAGCTGCGCAGTGACGTCACCGCCCCTGTTCCGGAAGTCTTTTCCCCATTCATTTTTTCATAGACTTTTCGAAAATAATTTATATCAAGACGATTACGCCGCGGCCAAAGCCAACTCAGGTCGTGACAAATCATGACAACAAACACAATATCGTCATATAATATAAATTGGGAAGAAGTAGAAAACGGCATGATACAAGACTTTTTGTTTCGTTTTCATCTTAGAAATTATTTTATTGTCCCAAAAGTTTGTGTGTGTCATCATGATTCGTCACGACTCGAGTTGGCTTTGTCCGCGGCGTAATCGTCTTGATATAAATTATTTTCGAAAAGTCTATGAGAAAAATGAATTGGGAAAAGACTTCCGGAACAGGGGGGTGACGTCACTGCGCAGCTCTATAGCTTTACGGTTTTTTCATCGTTTTGATGTTTTTCGAAAAATGACAAAAAATGACGAAATCTGGCAAAAACGCAAGGCTATAGCCTTACGGTCTTGCACAGCATGCCGTTTTTCATCATTTTGAGCATTTTTGAGCATTTTCGAAAAATGTCGAAATTTCGAAAAACCGCAAGGCTATAGCTTTACGGTTTTTCATCGTTTTGATGTTTTTCGAAAAATGACAAAAAATGACGAAATCTGGCAAAAACGCAAGGCTATAGCCTTATGGTCTTGCACAGCATGCCATTTTTCATCATTTTGAGCATTTTTGAGCATTTTCGAAAAATGTCGAAATTTCGAAAAACCGCAAGGCTATAGCCTTACGGTTTTTCATCGTTTTGAGGTTTTTCGAAAAATGACAAAAAATTACAAAATCTGGCAAAAACGCAAGGCTATAGCCTTATGGTCTTGCACAGCATGCCGTTTTTCATCATTTTGAGCATTTTTGAGCATTTTCGAAAAATGTCGAAATTTTGAAAAACCGCAAGGCTATAGCCTTACGGTTTTTCATCATTTTGAGGTTTTTCGAAAAATGACCAAAAATGATGAAATCTGGCAAAAACGCAAGGCTATAGCCTTACGGTCTTGCGCAGCAATGCCGTTTTTCATCATTTTGAGCATTTTTGAGCATTTTCGAAAAATGTCGAAATTTCGAAAAACCGCAAGGCTATAGCCTTAACGGTTTTTTCATCGTTTTGATGTTTTTCGAAAAATGACAAAAAATTACGAAATCTGGCAAAAACGCAAGGCTCTAGCTTTATGTCTTGCACAGCATGCCGTTTTTCATCATTTTCATCATTTTGAGCATTTTCGAAAAATGTCAAAATTTTGGAAAAACCCGCAAGGCTATAGCCTTACGGTTTTTCAATCGTTTTGAGGTTTTTCGAAAAATGACAAAAAATGACAAATCTGGCAAATACGCAAGGCTATAGAGCCTTTGGTCTTGCACAGCATGCCGTTTTTTCATCATTTGAGCATTTTTGAGCATTTTCGAAAAATGTCGAAATTTCGAAAACCGCAAGGCTATAGCCTTACGGTTTTTCATCGTTTTGATGTTTTTCGAAAAATGACAAAAAATTACGAAATCTGGCAAAAACGCAAGGCTATAGCCTTATGGTCTTGCACAGCATGCCGTTTTTCATCATTTTGAGCATTTTTGAGCATTTTCGAATAATGTCGAAATTTCAAAAATCCGCAAGGCTATAGCCTTAAGGTTTTCATCGTTTTGAGTTTTTTTCGAAAGATACAAAAAATGACGAAATCTGGAAAAAACGCAAAGCTATAGCCTTACGTCTTGCACAGCATGCCGTTTTTCATCATTTTGAGCATTTTCGAAAAATGTCACATTTCGAAAAACCGCAAGGCTATAGCCTTACGGTTTTTCATCGTTTTGAGGTTTTTTCGAAAAATGACAAAAAATTACGAAATCTGGCAAAAACGCAAAGCTATAACCTTACGGCCTTGCACAGCATGCCGTTTTTCATCATTTTGAGCATTTTTGAAAAATGACGACATTTCGAAAAACCGCAAGGCTATAGCCTTACGGTTTTTCATCGTTTGAGGTTTTTCGAAAAATGACAAAAAATGACGAAATCTGGCAAAAACGCAAGGCTATAGCCTATGGTCTTGCACAGCATGCCGTTTTTTCATCATTTTGAGCATTTTTTGAGCATTTTCGAAAAATGTCGAAATTTCGAAAAAAAGCAAGGCTATAGAGCTGCGCAGTGACGTCACCGCCCCTGTTCCGGAAGTCTTTTCCCCATTCATTTTTCTCATAGACTTTTCGAAAATGATTTATATCAAGACGATTACGCCGCGCCAAAGCCAACTCAGGTCGTGACAAATCATGACAACAAACACAATATCGTCATATATATATAATTGGGAAGAAGTAGAAAACGGCATACAGTACAAGACTTTTTTGTTTCGTTTTTCATCTTAGAAATTATTTTATTGTCCCAAAGGTTTGTGTGTGTCATCATATTCGTCACGACTCGAGTTGGCTTTGTCCGCGGCGTAATCGTCTTGATATAAATTATTTTCGAAAAGTCCATGAGAAAAATGAATTGGGAAAAGACTTCCGGAACAGGGGCGGTGACGTCACTGCGCAGCTCTATAGCTTTACGGTTTTCATCGTTTTGATGTTTTCGAAAAATGACAAAAAATGACGAAATCTGAAAAAAACGCAAGGCTATAGCCTTATGGTCTTGCACACATGCCGTTTTTTCACCATTTTGAGCATTTTGAGCATTTTCGAAAAATGTCGAAATTTCGAAAAACCGCAAGGCTATAGCCTTACGGTTTTTCATCGTTTTGAGATTTTTCGAAAAATGACAAAAAATGACGAAATCTGGCAAAAACGCAAGGCTATAGCCTTATGGTCTTGCACAGCATGCCGTTTTTTCATCATTTTGAGCATTTTTTGAGCATTTTCGAAAAATGTCGAAATTTCGAAAAAACCGCAAGGCTATAGCCTTAACGGTTTTTCATCGTTTTGAGGTTTTTCGAAAAATGACAAAAAATTACAAAATCTGGCAAAAACGCAAGGCTATAGCCTTATGGTCTTGCACAGCATGCCGTTTTTCATCATTTTGAGCATTTTTGAGCATTTTCGAATAATGTCGAAATTTCAAAAAACCGCAAGGCTATAGCCTTATGGTTTTTCATCGTTTTGAGTTTTTTTCGAAAGATGACAAAAAATGACGAAATCTGGAAAAAACCAAAGCTATAGCCTTACGTCTTGCACAGCATGCCGTTTTTCATCATTTTGAGCATTTTTGAAAAATGTCGACATTTCGAAAAACCGCAAGGCTATAGCCTTACGGTTTTTCATCGTTTTGAGGTTTTTTCGAAAAATGACAAAAAATTACGAAATCTGGCAAAAACGCAAAGCTATAACCTTACGGCCTTGCACAGCATGCCGTTTTTCATCATTTTGAGCATTTTTGAAAAATGTCGACATTTCGAAAAACCGCAAGGCTATAGCGTTACGGTTTTTCATCGTTTTGAGGTTTTTCGAAAAATGACAAAAAATGATGAAATCTGGCAAAAACGCAAGGCTATAGCCTATGGTCTTTTTCATCATTTTGAGCATTTTTGAGCATTTTCGAAAAATGTCGAAATTTCGAAAAACGGCAAGGCTATAGAGCTGCGCAGTGACGTCACCCGCCCCTGTTCCGGAAGTCTTTTCCCATTCATTTTTCATAGACTTTTCGAAAATGATTATATCAAGACGATTACGCCGCGGCCAAAGCCAACTCAGGTCGTGACAAATCATGACAACAAACACAATATCGTCATATAATATATAATTGGGAAGAAGTAAAAAACGGCATACAAGACTTTTTGTTTCGTTTTTCATCTTAGAAATTATTTTATTGTCCCAAAAGTTTGTGTGTGTCATCATGATTCGTCACGACTCGAGTTGGCTTTGTCCGCGGCGTAATCGTCTTGATATAAATTATTTTCGAAAAGTCCATGAGAAAAATGAATTGGGAAAAGACTTCCGGAACAGGGGCGGTGACGTCACTGCGCACTCTATAGCTTTACGTTTTTCATCGTTTTGATGTTTTTCGAAAAATGACAAAAAATTACGAAATCTGAAAAAAACGCAAGGCTATAGCCTTATGGTCTTGCACAGCATGCCGTTTTTCATCATTTTGAGCATTTTTGAGCATTTTCGAAAAATGTCGAAATTTCGAAAAACCGCAAGGCTATAGCCTTACGGTTTTTCATCGTTTTGAGATTTTTCGAAAAATGACAAAAAATGACGAAATCTGGCAAAAACGCAAGGCTATAGCCTTATGGTCTTGCACAGCATGCCGTTTTTCATCATTTTGAGCATTTTTGAGCATTTTCGAAAAATGTCGAAATTTCGAAAAACCGCAAGGCTATAGCCTTACGGTTTTTCATCTTTTGAGGTTTTTCGAAAAATGTCAAAAAATTACAAAATCTGGCAAAAACGCAAGGCTATAGCCTTATGGTCTTGCACAGCATGCCGTTTTTCATTATTTTGAGCATTCGAGCATTTTCGAATAATGTCGAATTTCAAAAATCCGCAAGGCTATAGCCTTACGGTTTTTCATCGTTTTGAGTTTTTTCGAAAAATGACAAAAAATGACGAAATCTGGAAAAAACGCAAAGCTATAGCCTTACGTCTTGCACAGCATGCCGTTTTTCATCATTTTGAGCATTTTTGAAAAATGTCGACATTTCGAAAAACCGCAAGGCTATAGCCTTACGGTTTTTCATCGTTTTGAGGTTTTTTGAAAAATGACAAAAAATTACGAAATCTGGCAAAAACGCAAAGCTATAACCTTACGGCCTTGCACAGCATGCCGTTTTTCATCATTTTGAGCATTTTTGAAAAATGTCGACATTTCGAAAAACCGCAAGGCTATAGCCTTACGGTTTTTCATCGTTTTGAGGTTTTTCGAAAAATGACAAAAAATGATGAAATCTGGCAAAAACGCAAGGCTATAGCCTTATGGTCTTGCACAGCATCCGTTTTTCATCATTTTGAGCATTTTGAGCATTTTCGAAAATGTCGAAATTTCGAAAAACGGCAAGGCTATAGAGCTGCGCAGTGACATCACCGCCCCTGTTCCGGAAGTCTTTTCCCCATTCATTTTTCTCATAGACTTTTCGAAAATAATTTATATCAAGACGATTACGCCGCGGCCAAAGCCAACTCAGGTCGTGACAAATCATGACAACAAACACAATATCGTCATATAATATATAATTGGGAAGAAGTATAGAAAACGGCATACAAGACTTTTTGTTTCGTTTTTCATCTTAGAAATTATTTTATTGTCCCAAAGGTTTGTGTGTGTCATCATGATTCGTCACGACTCGAGTTGGCTTTGTCCGCGGCGTACTCGTCTTGATATAATTATTTTCGAAAAGTCCATGAAAAAATGATTTGGGAAAGGACTTCCGAACAGGGGCGGTGACGTCACTGCGCAGCTCTATAGCTTTACGGTTTTTCATCGTTTTTGATGTTTTTCGAAAAATGACAAAAAATGACGAAATCTGAAAAAAACGCAAGGCTATATGCCTTATGGTCTTGCACAGCATGCCGTTTTTCACCATTTGAGCATTTTTGAGCATTTTCGAAAAATGTCGAAATTTCGAAAAACGCAAGGCTATAGCCTTACGGTTTTTCATCGTTTTGAGATTTTTCGAAAAATGACAAAAAATGACGAAATCTGCAAAAACGCAAGGCTATAGCCTTATGGTCTTGCACAGCATGCCGTTTTTCATCATTTTGAGCATTTTTGAGCATTTTCGAAAAATGTCGAAATTTCGAAAAACCGCAAGGCTATAGCCTTACGGTTTTTCATCGTTTTGAGGTTTTTCAAAAAATTACGAAATCTGGCAAAACACAAGGATATAGCCTTACATTCTTGCACAGCATCCCTTTTTTCATCATTTTGAGCATTTTTGACATTTCGAAAAACGCAAGGCTATAGCCTTACGGTTTTTCATCGTTTTGAGGTTTTTTCGAAAAATGACAAAAAATGACGAAATCTGCCAAAAACGCAAGGCTATAGCCTTATGGTCTTGCACAGCATGCCGTTTTTCATCATTTTGAGCATTTTTGAGCATTTTCGAAAAATGTCAAAATTTCGAAAAACTGCAAGGCTATAGCCTTACGGTTTTTCATCGTTTTGAGGTTTTCAAAAAATGATGAAATCTGGCAAAAACACAAGGCTATAGCCTTACATTCTTGCACAGCATGCTGTTTTTCATCATTTTGAGCATTTTTTAGCATTTCGAAAATTGTCGAAATTCTAAAAACCGCAAGGCTATAGCCTTACGTTTTTCATCGTTTTGAGGTTTTTCAAAAAATTATGAAATATGGCAAAACACAAGGCTATAGCCTTACATTCTTGCACAGCATGCCGTTTTTCATCATTTTGAGCATTTTTGAGCATTTCGAAAAACCGCAAGGCTATAGCCTTACGGTTTTTCATCGTTTTGAGGTTTTTCAAAAATGACGAAATCTGGCAAAAACGCAAGGCTATAGCCTTACAGTCTTGCACAGCATGCCGTTTTTCATCATTTTGAGCATTTTTGAGCATTTTCGAAAAATGTCGAAATTTCTAAAAACCGCAAGGCTATAGCCTTACGGTTTTTCATCGTTTTGAGGTTTTTCGAAAAATGACAAAAAATGACGAAATCTGGCAAAAACGCAAGGCTATAGCCTTATGGTCTTGCACAGCATGCCGTTTTTCATCATTTTGAGCATTTTTGAGCATTTTCGAAAAATGACGAAATTTCGAAAAACCGCAAGGCTATAGCCTTACGGTTTTTCATCGTTTTGAGGTTTTTCGAAAAATGACAAAAAATTATGAAATCTGGCAAAAACGCAAGGCTATAGCCTTACGGTCTTGCACAGCATGCCGTTTTTCATCATTTTGAGCATTTTCGAAAAATGTCGAAATTTCGAAAAACCGCAAGGCTATAGCCTTACGGTTTTTCATCGTTTTGAGGTTTTTCGAAAAATGACAAAAAATGATGAAATCTGGCAAAACACAAGGCTATAGCCTTACAGTCTTGCACAGCATGCCGTTTTTCATCATTTTGAGCATTTTCGAAAAATGTCGAAATTTCGAAAAACCGCAAGGCTATAGCCTTACGGTTTTTCATCATTTTGAGGTTTTTCGAAATATGAAAAAAAAATGATGAAATCTGGCAAAAACGCAAGGCTATAACCTTACGGTCTTGCACAGCATGCCGTTTTTCATCATTTTGAGCATTTTTGAGCATTTTCGAAAAATGTCGAAATTTCGAAAAACCGCAAGGCTATAGCCTTACGGTTTTTCATCGTTTTGAGGTTTTTCGAAAAATGACAAAAAATGACGAAATCTGCCAAAAACGCAAGGCTATAGCCTTATGGTCTTGCACAGCATGCCGTTTTTCATCATTTTGAGCATTTTTGAGCATTTTCGAAAAATGTCGAAATTTCGAAAAACCGCAAGGCTATAGCCTTACGGTTTTTCATCGTTTTGATGTTTTTCGAAAAATGACAAATAATGACGAAATCTGGCAAAAACGCAAGGCTATAGCCTTATGGTCTTGCACAGCATGTCGTTTTTCATTATTTTGAGCATTTTTGAGCATTTTCGAAAAAATGTCGAAATTTCGAAAAACCGCAAGGCTATAGCCTTACGGTTTTTCATCGTTTTGAGGTTTTTCAAAAAATGATGAAATCTGGCAAAAACACAAGGCTATAGCCTTACATTCTTGCACAGCATGCCGTTTTTCATCATTTTGAGCATTTTTGAGCATTTTCGAAAAATGTCGAAATTTCGAAAAACTGCAAGGCTATAGCCTTACGGTTTTTCATCGTTTTGAGGTTTTTCAAAAAATGATGAAATCTGGCAAAAACACAAGGCTATAGCCTTACAGTCTTGCACAGCATGCCGTTTTTCATCATTTTGAGCATTTTTGAGCATTTCGAAAAACCGCAAGGCTATAGCCTTACGGTTTTTCATCGTTTTGAGGTTTTCCGAAAAATGACAAAAAATGACGAAATCTGCCAAAAACGCAAGCTATAGCCTTATTCTTGCACAGCATGCCGTTTTTCATCATTTTGAGCATTTTTGGCATTTTTCGAAAAATGTCGAAATTTTCGAAAACCGCAAGCTATAGCTTACGGTTTTTCATCAATTTTATGTTTTTCGAAAAATGAAAAAAATGACGAAATCTGGCAAAAACGCAAGGCTATAGCCTTATGGTCTTGCACAGCATGCCGTTTTTCATCATTTTGAGCATTTTTGAGCATTTTCGAAAAATGTCGAAATTTCGAAAAATTGCAAGGCTATAGCCTTACGGTTTTTCATCGTTTTGAGGTTTTTCAAAAAATGACAAAAAATGATGAAATCTGGCAAAACACAAGGCTATAGCCTTACAGTCTTGCACAGCATGCCGTTTTTCATCATTTTGAGCATTTTTGAGCATTTTCGAAAAATGTCGAAATTTCGAAAAACCGCAAGGCTATAGCCTTACGGTTTTTCATCGTTTTGAGGTTTTTCGAAAAAGGACAAAAAATGATGAAATCTGGCAAAAACACAAGGCTATAGCCTTACGGTCTTGCACAGCATGCCGTTTTTCATCATTTTGAGCATTTTTGAGCATTTTCGAAAAATGTCGAAATTTCGAAAAATTGCAAGGCTATAGCCTTACGGTTTTTCATCGTTTTGAGGTTTTTTCAAAAAATTATGAAATATGGCAAAACACAAGGCTATAGCCTTACATTCTTGCACAGCATGCCGTTTTTCATCATTTTGAGCATTTTTGAGCATTTCGAAAAACCGCAAGGCTATAGCCTTACGGTTTTCATCGTTTTGAGGTTTTTCGAAAATGACAAAAAAATGACGAAATCTGGCAAAAACCAAGGCTATAGCCTTATGGTCTTGCACAGCATGCCGTTTTTCATCATTTTTGAGCATTTTTTGAGCATTTTCGAAAAATGTCGAAATTTCGAAAACCGCAAGGCTATAGTCCATAACGGTTTTTCATCGTTTTGAGGTTTTTCGAAAAAGTACAAAAAATGATGAAATCTGGCAAAACACAAGGCTATAGCCTTATGGTCTTGCACAGCAATGTCGTTTTTTCATCATTTTGAGCATTTTTGAGCATTTTCGAAAAATGTCGAAATTTCGAAAAATTGCAAGCTGTAGCCTTACGGTTTTTCAATCGTTTTGAGGTTTTTCAAAAAATGATGAAATCTGGCAAAAACACAAGGCTATAGCCTTACAGTCTTGCACAGCATGCCGTTTTTCATCCTTTTGAGCATTTTTGAGCATTTTCGAAAAATGTCGAAATTTCGAAAAACCGCAAAGCTATAGCCTTACGTTTTTCATCGTTTTGAGGTTTTTCGAAAAATGACAAAAAATGACGAAATCTGCCAAAAACGCAAGGCTATAGCCTTATGGTCTTTCACAGCATGCCGTTTTTCATCATTTTGACATTTTGGAGCATTTTCGTTTTGGAGGTTTTTCGAAAAATGACAAAAAATTATGAAATCTGGCAAAAACACAAGGCTATAGCCTTACGGTCTTGCACAGCATTCCGTTTTTCATCATTTTAAGAGCATTTTCGAAAAATGTCGAAATTTCGAAAAACCGCAAGGCTATAGCCTTACGGTTTTTCATCGTTTTGAGGTTTTTCGAAAAAGGACAAAAAATGATGAAATCTGGCAAAAACACAAGGCTATAGCCTTACAGTCTTGCACAGCATGCCGTTTTTCATCATTTTAAGCATTTTTGAGCATTTTCGAAAAATGTCGAAATTTCGAAAAACCGCAAGGCTATAGCCTTACGGTTTTTCATCGTTTTGAGATTTTTCGAAAAATGACAAAAAATTACGAAATCTGGCAAAAACGCAAGGCTATAGCCTTATGGTCTTGCACAGCATGCCGTTTTTCATCATTTTGAGCATTTTTGAGCATTTTCGAAAAATGTCGAAATTTTGAAAAAACCGCAAGGCTATAGCCTGACGGATTTTCATCATTTTTTGAGGTTTTTTCGAAAAATTACAAAAAATGATGAAATCTGGCAAAAACACAAGGCTATAACCTTACGGTCTTGCAGAGCATGCCGTTTTTTCATCATTTTGAGCATTTTTGAGCATTTTCCGAAAAATGTCGAAATTTCGAAAAACCGCAAGGCCTTAC